>JZKD02S2417516.1:206026-223477 GCA_000966675.3 Picea glauca | reverse complement strand
TCTCTGGTGGACGTAGCCCACACTGGGTGAACCACATAAATCTGTGTCTCTCTTGTATTGTGTGTCTTCTATGTTTTGTTTCTACATTTGTTTTATTTTATTGCTCTGCGGTCCTTTTTTTCTAACAGTTGATAACTAGTTATAGGTATATTGCTTTGGGTCAAGTGCTCAACGGTGGACTTCATCGAACGTTTAGATGAGCTAGGCCTTTTATCTTTTCTTTCTAGCATATTCATTTATATAGCATACTTGAGAATAGAGTTTATTTCTGTATTCATTTTCGTCTTTTGTGGTTCACCCCTAGCCATAGATATATTTTCCTCGTAACAAGGACAAACTTGGGATGTCCCACATTGCATATGGGTTGATATGTACCACGACACATCACAACCCTTACAACCAACCACCACCTATGTATGGTGCACCTCAATATCCGCAACCATATGGAGGGCCATCTTATTACCCACCACCCCCTTACCAAGAACCATATTTTGTTTCTCGCCCCCCCCCCACCAATGAGTGGACCCTCACGAGTACCCATGATGCATCTGACCTCTCAACCAAGTTCAGGTTCACCTTCTACTTGAGCATATAACCTAGGCACTAGTGAAAGTGATTCACCTTCCTATTCTCCATATGGATCATTACCACAAAACAATCCATCCTTTCCATTTCCTGGACAACCACATGCTAGTGTTAACTTTGTTCATCTCTCTCCCATTCAACAACTTCATACTTTTGAATAGTTGAATATGGAAAATCAGTCCCATCAGTCAAATAATGCCAAGAAGAAAGGAAAAAATAGAAACAATAATAACCTGGGAACAGGAGGAAATAACCCTCAACAAAACCATCTTGTTGGGGGCAACCAAAATCAAGGCATCCAAAACCCCCAAGGGGACAATAACAACAAACTTCAAGGGAATAAAAACAACAATATCAGGACAAAATTGCCTTTGCTCTTTGTGGTGAGTATGGACATTATACTCACCATTATCCCTAGATTGTTGACTTCAAACAGATGAAACAATCCATGAATGCACCACATCCTCCAGCGTCGCCTATCCCTCAATAGTCCCCACAATAGTACTTGAAACAACCACCCCCACCCATGTTAAAAAACCCTATTCCACACCAAGGTGTGATGAATATGTAATAGGAGGTACACCCTGCCCCACCATAAATGGGGTAGTATCAACACCCAGAGCCCATACACCCTGGAAATCCAGTCGATCCTAATATCCTCCTCACTAGTGAAGAGGAGATTCTACTACAAACACGCGATCATCAATACGGAATGCTTACTGAATATACCCCAACCATCTCAGAAACAGCTCCAGCTACAGCCAGACAACCCTTGATGATTCCACACCCTAATATTGAAGCTACCATTCATATACCTCACATTCCATTTGGATGGAATTTCAATAACCCTCAGTCTAGGGAAGCACACAATTATAGTCTAGTCGATGACTTAGCACAGTCTTATGCAACCATGTCTATATTGGAGGTCCTCCAAACATGTCTAATTCAGCAGAAATCCTTTCTTTCCGCCTTCGGGGTAGTCAAACCAGCTGATACTAGACTCATCACATTTGATATAGATAGTGAAGAACCATGCCTCCTGACTCTGGTATCTTTCCAGATACCATTAAATATTCAGGACATCACAGTTCATCAGTGTATCATCAACGAAGGTGCATCCACATGCATCATGTCCAAAACAGTATGGCAGAAACATGGTCCCCTACGCTAGTACCATCTCCCATCACCTTGATAGACTATGATGGTCGACCATCCTCCCCTGAAGGGCTCTTCCAAAATGTCCCTGTCGAACTTAGGGGGAAAACCATCCTCATCGACATTGAAGTTATCAACACCCCACTCGATTGCAATATCTTGTTTGGACATAGCTACATGTACGCTATGAAGGAATTATCCTCTTCTATGTTTCGAATGATTATGTCCCCCCACAACAGGAAAATCATCACCATCGACTAAATTACACATTATGAGCCTAACCACTCTGCCAACATCGATAACATTGTTCCTCTTGTTTGCACTAGCTCAGATGCGTATTCACTCATTGACATGGGTCCTGTAATTTTCAAGGACCCATCTTTGTTGGGGGCATATCATGTAGCACCACCTATCCTACACCCTTCAACACAAGTCTGTGTAGTATCTTCTGATGGAATAGATAACAGAGACACTTTTCCTCCCATTGAGGCCTCTCCTCACCTTGACGTTCTACCATTCGAAGAACTATTACCTCAAGAATTCCTTGTGAAACCTACTACACCATGTATCCTTGATTTCCTCCCACCCTCCAGGGGAAAATATCGATTTGGGAGACAATCCCTCAAGCCATTACTCAAATTCCCTTCTTCTACCCCCCACCTGGTTTGGACAGAAACTAGGTGAAAGAGATGGGCATTTCAAAACCACAAATATTGTCTATTTTTAGGGATCCTAGAACTGGACAAGAAATATCATTGAACAAGAAACGCATCTCCATTGACTAGTGCATCCATTCCTAGATTAGTCAAAATTGGATGGATAGGTGGTATACGGTTTTTGATAAACCTCCCTGCAGTAACAGGGAGGTTCCCTTATATTTTATGAGAAAATTATGGGTTGAGTTTATTATCATAACCCTGTTTATGTTCTTCATCGTTATATATTTATTTTTTATTATGTGTATTTATATCGATATTTCATTGTATGTTTTTTGCAATTGTTACATCCTAATAGTAGACCCTCTACACTGATGGATACATCAGTTCCTGGCCCCAACACTGATGCAACAGTAGAGGATGCATGTTCATTGGATGCACCTGAAACTCAGATATGCGTCACATATAATAAATTCACCTTAGTCATTTATTTATTTCATGGCATACTCAGTTTTTTTAATGTTCTCTTGTTTCTATAGGATTTGAGAGTAGGTGATGTTGGGGATTCTCCATCTAGGATGGACAAGTCACTTGCATCACATGTATAATGTGTAGAGATAAATATCGTATAATTATGAAATTTTTTATGTTTATGTTTTTGAATTTTACTAGTTGGTACTAATAGTTCAATTTTATTAATATGTATGCAAGTTGTAGCTATAGTACTTTTTCACTCCCTGGGAACCTAGGCGTTTCTTTTGGGTTACCTTTTTCCAGGCCTTGGGAGTTGCAATCACTAGTACAACCCGTAGGTGGCCATCACAACCCACCCCCAACATTTCCATCAGCCCCATCGACCGAGACTGGCATAATAGAGGTTGTCTCGGAGTAGGTTGTACAAGCTAGTGCTCCATCTTCTAGTGAATCTCCATCGAGGCCTGAGATAGTCACGGTGAGATAATGAATTGATGATAACTTGTTTTTTGCATGAATTTGATTTTACACATATTTGCTTAATTTTCTTGACTTAATCCTTGTAAATAATGCAGGGTGGAATCACAAAGAGATTGGGGTTGTGGAGTAGGTTAACACCCTCATGAATGATAGTAGCATATGCAATGAGTTTTTTTAGGTTAAATTACAAAGTATCATTTTGCATGTTTATTAATTCATTGAGAATAAAAACTTATAACAATGTTTATTCTTTGTGTATTATCTAAAGCGTCGAAGAACGCCTAGGACTAGAGCCTCTCGAGGTGATTCCTTGAGCAAGAGAAGAAATATTGATTTCCAGGATGCTTCTAAGGGTGGAGAGGGTGGCAGTGGTCAATGATTGACCAACTACTGTCATTTTGTGTCTATGCCATGATATGGATGTTTTTTATGTTAGGGAACTTGTTTTTGCTATGTATATTGGCCATGAGTTTCCATTTTGTAAAAAATGAACAATTTTGATGATGTTGAATACACACACACACACACACACATTTCATGGTACATTTTTTTTATGAGTCTCATTGTTTCTGCATTTTGTGTTGATGAATGTATGAATTTCATGTGTATTAATCCCTTGATTTTTTTCTAAAGTAATTATAAATAATTACATTACACATTAACAAATATCTTATGGTGGAAAATATTGCTAAGTGCTAAATCCATAACCAATTAATGCTTCTCAAGTAGCATTGTTTGTTAATGAACCATGCATCTCTACATCATCGATAGATCATTCCTTCAAAATTATTTACATGAATGTTGTAGATATCCATATACTAACTCACAACCAACAAAGCATGGAATACCATTTGGATTATATCCATCTAAATCCATTGACAATCCACACTCAAATAGTGGTGACTTGAAAATATTGTGACCTAAAAAATGGCATATTACAATAATTTATCATAGAAATAAATTTTCTCATTTATCTTCTACATAATTTGAAATCACTTAAAAATCTCAACTCAATGTTATGTCAAATTAACCTCTACAAATAACAAGATAATTACTCAATTACGAAGATGACATAAGCTAAAATTCAATTATGCAAGTACACAACATTTGGACAACCCAAACACTTAGTATATATTTAGAATATGAAGTACATGTACCTACCAATATCTTATCAGGTGTTTTTAGAAGTCAAGATCTTCAAACCCTAGCAATGGAAACCATAAGATAACATTATCCAATATATCACTCCATTAGAGATCATCAACAATGTAGCATACACAATGGTAAGTCCTTTTTGTAACCCACATTTGTATCCCACACTTGTACGAGATCAACTCCCTCTATCTTCTCAATAATAAGAACATTAGGTAGCACTAGGGTTTTAAAATGCCACAAAACCCTAAATTATTCTCTTACCAGAGCTACATGTTAAAAGTATTTATTTCCTCTTGTAAATATAAGTCCTAGTATTCCTAGTCTCCTTAGGAAAAAACTTTGACCCTAGCTTCCCTTAACATTCCTTTGAGAATTTTAGGTGTTAGTTTCTTAGTTGATTCAATCCACAATTTGACCAATTTCTAGGGAACACACATTATTCCCCTCTTTCTATGCATGACATATATAAAATAATTTCATTTATGTGTAACCCTTCATAATTGCCAAAAAGACTAGTTAATGAATCATTAATGCACTCATGTTTGCTTTTCTTGTGTAGTGGGTATAAGTAAGTATTGTTAAACCCATCAATTATTAATAAAATTTATTCATTCTTCCATGATGTCCACTATACTTATTTATTTTTATCAATAGAATGAGAGAGTTCACATGGAAACTAGATCTTAGAATGGGTATCATTTTCCACCTACAAATAAAGCTTTTGAGGTTACATTTCTTGACACACCATATAAATTAATTCCATGCTACCAAAATTCCTCTAGGGATACTTGAAGCCATTATTCGTTTCCCTTCACCATCTATGAGAGTTTATTTCACACTCCTACCCAATTTTTGGGTTAGAGAACACAAGGATACAAAGAAACCTCCCAAACACAATCCCACAAACCTATTGATGTCATGTCATTGCCATGCCATTTTCATTCCTTTCCAAGTCATTCCATGGCATTCCATTTCCATTCCATTTCTATTTCCACACCATTGGTTCCATGCCATTTCCATGCCTTCCCATTTCCATGCTATTGTCATGCCTTGTCAATCCATGCCATTCCATGCCTTTCCATTTCCATGCCATGACTTTCCATTTCCGTGATTTTCCATGCATGCCATTGTCGTTCCATTTCCAGTCCATTCCATCCATGCCATGCCATTGCCACACATTTCCATGTCATTTCCATCCCTTGACATGCCATTCCATTGCCATGCCTTTACAAAGCATTCCATGGCATGCCATTTCCATTTCCATGCCATGCCATGCCATTGCCATGTCATTGTCATCTATCTTCTCATGTCTTCTCATGTAGTTTCCCATTTTAACCTATATAACAATAAATATAATGTTCCATAAAATTATTCAAGGAAAAAGTCCAATCAAAATGTGCATTTCAATGAAACAAGAATAATAAAAAAGAAACATTGCCATGTCATTGCCATGCTTCACAATTAAACCCTTGGAATACACCTTTACACCTTTTATTACATTTCTTTCATAATTTTCATCCCTATAGGGCTTGATGTCTTGAATATTTTATGTCTTTCATGTGTCATCTTACATTTCAGCAAGAATTTGTTATATAAACCCTAGTTTAAGCTTTCATTTTCATCCCCCTTTCAAATACTGATTACTTGTTTTAAGGGTTGTTATATTTTCCCTTGTATTTCCTTTCCTTGGATTGCCTTGCCATGTCATGTCTTTCTTTTCATGTCCTTCCATGACATTCCTTGCATTGTCTTTACTTGTCTTTCCTTGCCATGCCTTTCCAATTCACACCATGCTATGCCTTTCCATTGCCATGTCATTTTCATACCATTACCATGTCATGCCATTTCCAATCCATGCCATTTACATGACATTTCCATGCCATAAAATTTTCATGCCATTGCCATGCCTTTCCATGCTATTTCCAGGCCTTTCCATGCCATTGCCATGCATTTCCAATCCATGCATGGTATGGTATGGTATGCCTTTCCTTGCCATGGTATTCCTTTCCTTTCCCTAGTATGCCTTCCCTTGCCATGGTATGGTATGGTATGGTATGGTATGCCTTGCCTTTCCTTGCATGGTATGGTATGGCATCCTAGCCTTTAAAACAAGTTAGTTAAACAAATTTCAACTTAAACCTCGCATGGTATGGTATGGTATGGCCTTACATGGTATGGTATGGTATGGTATGATATAGTATGGTATATTATGGTATATTATGGTATGTTTGTCCTTGGCGTGGAGTTCCATGGTATGGTATGGTATCATAGCCTTTAAAACAAGTTAGTTAAACAAATTTCAACTTAAACTTCACATGGTATGTTATGGTATGTTATGGTATGGTATGGTATGGTATGGTATGTATTTCATTGGATTGGCTTGCCATGGTATGGTATTTTATGCCTTTCCTTTCCATGGTATGGTATGTTATGCGTTTCCTTTCCTTGTCTTATCTTTCCATGGTATGATGAAATGCAAGATGGCACATTATAGGCCTAAAATATTCTAGACATCAATCCCTAAAGGGCTCAAAATTATGAAAACAATGTAATAAAAGGTGTAATGTATGGTATGGTATGTTATGGTATACTTGGCATGGTATGGTATGGTATTTTATGGTATGCAAGTGAAGTCATACCTTTCTTTTCCGTGTCATGCCATACCTTGCATTTCCTTGCCTTTCCTTGCATTTCCTTTCCTTTCCTTGCATGGCCTTGCCTTTCCATGCTTTTCCTTGCATGGTATGGTATGGTATGGTATGGTATGGTATGATATGGTATGGTATGGTATGGTATGGTATGGTATGGTATCGTATGATATGGTATGGTATGGTATGAATTTCCTTTCCATGGCCTTGCATGGTATGGTATGGTATGGTATGGTATGCCTTTCCTTGACTTTCCTTTCCATGGGATGGTATGGTATCCTTGGCATGGTATGGTATTCAAACTTATATAACTACCACTTGGATGTAGAAAAATTTTGCTACATCAGAACTAAATAACCACCAAATCAACAAGTTGGAGATGCCAAATGAAATCTCTTTTCGAGAGGTATATAATGCACTATTCACTTGTTGAATTTGAAGGCTAGAAAGTAGACATTTAAAGCATGAGGGTTTGAGTTGTTTGTTGTCCTAAGGGGAATCAAGGAAATGTTTATTACAACAGTAATAAATATTATTCAAAACCAAAACAAAATCTCACAAATTGATAGATCGTTTCAAGGCAAGCAATTTTGACCATTTATTTGTTGATTTTGACCAAATATAAGAAAAGTTATGTTAGTTTGAGGGTTAGGAGGGTTCACAACCCAATGCAAGAGGTTCACAACCCAATGCAAGAGGTTCACAACCTCCAATGCACAAGTGCCTTTGAAAACAAAGGTCAAATGGAATCACAATATGATTATATGGTTCCTTTCCCTTTCCATGCCATGCCTTTCCTTTTCCATGCCTTTCTTTTCCTTCACTTTCCATGCATGTTATGGTATGGTATGTAGACATCAAGCCCTAAAGGGATGAAAATTATGAAAAAATTGTAATAAGAGGTGTAATGTTATGCTATGGTATGTTATGGTATCGTTGGCATGGTATGGTATGGTATGGTATGAAAGTGAAGGAAAGGAAAGTGAAAGCATACCTTGCCTTGCCATGCCATGCTTTTCCTTGCCTTGCCATGCCATGCCATGCCTTGTCTTTCCTTGCCTTGCCTTGCCATGCCTTTCCTTGCCTTGCCATGCCTTGCCTTGCCTTGCATGGTATGGTATGGTATAGTATGTCTTTCCTTTTCTTTCCTTGCCATGGTATGGTATGGTATGGTATGGTATGCCTTGCATTTCCTTGGGATGGTATGGTATGGTATGCCTTGCATTTCCTTGGGATGGTATGGTATGGAATGCCTTGTCATGCCTTGCCTTTCCTTCACTTTTCATGTCTTGCCTTTCCATACCATGCCTTTACATGCCATGCCTTTCCATACCATGCCATTCCTTTCCATGTCATGTCATTCCATACCATTCCTTGCCATCCCATGCCTTTCCATGCCATGTCATGCCTTTCCTTGCCTTCACTTTCCATGACATGCCTTTCCATGCCATGCCTTTCCATCCCATGAATTTTCATGACATTCCATGCCTTGCCTTGCCTTCACTTTCCATTCCTTGCCTTTTCCATGCCATGCCTTGCCTTTTCCATGCCTTTATTTCCTTTAATTTCCATGCATGGTATGGTATGGTATGCCTTTCCTTGTCTTTCCTTGCCATAGTATGGTATGGTATGGTATGCATTTCCTTGGTATGGTATGGTATGGTATGGTATGCCTTTCCATGCCTTTCCTTTCCTTCACCTGCAATGTCTTGTCTTTCCATACCATGTTTTTTCATACCATGTGTTGCCATGCCATCCCTTTCCATACAATACCATGCCTTTCCATGCCATGCCTTTCCATACCATGTCATGCATTTCCATGCCATTCCTTTTCATACCATGCCTTTCTAGCGCATGCATTTCCATGCCATGTCATGCCTTGACTTTACTTCACTTTCCATGCCTTCACTTTCCATGCCTTTCCTTTTCCATGCCATGCCTTTCCTTTTCCATGCCTTGACTTGCCTTTTCCATACCATGTCATGCCTTGAATTTGACATGCCTTTCCTTTTCCATGCCTTGCCTTGCCTTTTCCATACCATGCCATGCCTTTCCATACCATGTTTTTCCATGACATGCCTTTCCATACCATGCCATGTCTTTCCATGCCATGCCTTTCCATACCATGCCTTGCCATGCCATACCATTCCTTTCCTTGCCTTCACTTTCCATGCCTTTCCTTTTCCATGTCATGCCTTGCCTTTTCCATGCCATGCCTTGATTTTTCCATGCCTTCCCTTGCCTTCACTTTCCATGCATGGTATGGTATGGTATTTAGACATAAATCCCTAAAGGGATGAAATTTATAACAAAAATGTAATAAAAGGTGTAATGTTATGGTATGGTATAAATTGCCTTGCGTTTGTATGGTATGTTATGGTCTGGTATGGTGTCTTATGGTATGGTATGGCTTTCCTTGACTTCACTTTAATTTCCTTCATATATCTAAGGTATCATATATTTTTCAAACATGGATTATCATAATTAATAGGATTTACCTAGACCAACATGTTGCATTTCCATAAAAACATGTCCCTGAATGGCTTGAGGAGGCGAGTTGCATATCATAGTAAAACTCAAACTAGGACTTGGATGGGTGAACCATAAGTTGCATTAGATCTAAAGCACTGGGTTTCAACTAGTGGGACCCCTTTGGTTTTAATCTATCCTCTGAAAAATCATTTGTTGGAGTATCTTCAACACTATGGTTTTGATTAATGAGTCATAGTGCAATTTCTGAAGAGGAGATCGATTTTCAAGAATAGTGCATCAGGAATATGTGGCTAGTGTAGTCACATGGGCCTTGGACAAATAGACTTGCGAGAACTTACATAACTTCACTATGCTGCTTGGTTTGTATTTTATGCCCCTGGACCAAGTTGGCCACATGTCCCTAAATGGCTTGAAAATGTGAGTTGCAACTCGAAATAAAAATCAAATCGAGACTTGACTGGGTGAACCATCAATTGCATTGGATCCAGAGCACCAGGTTTCAACTAGTGGGTCTCCTCCGTTGTCATTATTTCCTTTGGAAAATCATTTTTTGAAGTATCTCTGACACTATGGTTTTGCTCAATGAGGCATAGTGCAATTTCTGAAGAGGAGGTTGATTTTCAAGAACATTGTGCCAGAAATTTGTGGGCAGTGTAGTTGCATGGGCCTTGGCCAAAAAGACTTGTGGGAGATTAAGGAACTTCTTTATGCTGCTCAGTTTGGATTTTATGCCCACATACCAAATTGGCCACATGTCCCTGAATGGATTGAGGAGGCGAGTTGTAATTTATGGTAAAAAACAAACCAAGACTCGGATTGGAAAACTGTCAGTTGCATTGGATCCAGAGCACTGAGTTTCAGCTAGTGGCCCCCCTCCACTGTCATTCCATCCTTCGAAAAAGCGTTTGTTGGAGTATCTCCAACACTATGGTTTTTCTCAATGAGGCATAATGTAGTTTCTTAAGAGGAGGTCAATTTTCAAGAACACTGTGTCAGGAATTTGTGGGTAGTTTAGTCACGTTGGCCTTATCCAAATAGACTTACGAAATCTTATGGAACTATGCGCCAGAATCATTCCCCCTTAGCTAGAGGTCCACACGTGTCCACCTGAAGACATCGCTCTAGAAAAAACCCATGAGCTCGATTTTCTTCTAGAAACATTCAAAAATTCTAAATTATATCTAGTACCGAATTAGAATAGGCTAGTACTGGAATATGTGGAGCCTTGGTACCAGAATAGACTGGGTACCGGATCATGCTTTGTAAGAGTCAAAGTGATTAGGATCATACAAAATCAACCATTTTAATCGAATTAACTCAAGAAAATTAAAAAAAACATGCCTTAATCATAAATTACCTCTTATGCACATGAACAAGGTCATCAAGTGTATTTATGGAGGAAACAATCAATTAGATACACATAACATAGGAAGGTTTGTTTGAATTTGGCACTTAGCTCCAATCACCTTCTTTAAGCATGAAACATGAAAAACATGATGTAGCTTTGAATGACTGGGAAAATCTATCTGATAGGTGACTTGTCCCATACACTTTAGCATGGTATAAGGACCATACAATTTGAGTGCTATCTTTTGACAATGCTCAACCTTGAGGGAAGTTTGCTTGTAAGGTTGCAGTCGAAGAAACACCTTATCTCCTTCTGCAAATTGATGTTCAGAGTGACCTTGATCTGCTTATTGCTTCATTCTATTCTGTGCCATGAACAAATTCTCTTTGAGGGTACAGAGAATGGCCTCTCGAGATGTAAGTGTTAGGTCAACTGTCTGGACCTTCGAGGCACTTGGTAAGTATGAGAGAACTGAAGGTGGCTTCTGTCCATATACCGCTTCAAAAGGAGTCATGCGTGTAGCTGTATGGTATGAAGTGTTGTACCACCATTCAACTAGGGGTAACTATTGAGCCCACTGATTTTTCTTTTCAAAGGAAAAACACCTCAAATATGTTTCCAAACACTTGTTAACAACTTCCGTTTGGCCATCAGTCTGGGGATGATAAGTTGTGCTAAGATACAATTATGTGCCTTGTATCTTGAACAGTTCTTGCCAAAAATTGCTTGTGAAAGTTGGGTCGCGCTTAGAAACAATAGAGTGCAACATGCCATGAAGCTTGAAGACCTGATCCATGAAGATTTGAGCCACCGTGGATGTTGTAAACGGGTGTTAAAGGGCACATAAATGAGTGTACTTGGAAAGGTGATCAACAACCACCATGATGATGGATTTATTTCCCAATTTGGGTAAGCCGGTAATAAAATCCATAGAGATATCCTTCCAAATAGTAGGTGGAATCGACAGTGGTTGTAGTGTGCCCGACAATTTGACTGTTTCTCCCTTGTTGTGTTGACGCATGTCACATTTAGCTACAAAATTACAAATGTCCTATTTCATACCATCCTAGAAAAAGGAATGTTTGACCCTGTCGTAGGTTTTGGTGAACCCAGAGTGCCCTACTGTGGGTGTAGCATGAAGCTCAGAAAGTACTGTGTATTTAAGCTTGGATTGTTTACTTAAATACAAATGGCCTTTGTATCGAAGTTCCTCATGGAGCCAATCATACCTTGGGGAAGCTGGAGCATTGGACTACAATTGCTGGATCAACTGTGAACTTTTGGGGTCTTGTAGCCATTCCTGGGGAAATTCTTGGAGTCAATCTAGTACAATGAATGAAAGAGAAAAAAGGGATCCTTCATCGTCATATTTTCAGGAAAGTGCATCCGCAACCACATTGTCTTTTCCCTTCTTATAAATGATCTCATAATCATATCCAAAGATTTTAGTCACCCATTTTGTTGTTCTGGGGAGGAAATGCGTTGTTCTAGAAAATACTTGAGACTTTGATGGTCTGTCTTAATTTGGAACCATTGCCCCAATAGATAAGGATGCCACAGATCCACGACATGAAGAATAGCCAACATTTCCTTTTCATAGATGGATTTTCCCAGATTTCTTTCAAATAGTTTCTTGCTGGTAAAGGCCAAAGTTTGACCCTCTTTCATAAGGGCAACACCAATTCCTTTCCATGAGGCATCACATTCTAGCACAAAGGTCTTTGTGAATTCGGGAAGGGCGAGGACTGGAGTGGTGCACATGGCCATCTTCAAGGTTTGAAAAGCTTGAGCAGTGGTTGGAGTCCAAGTGAAAGAGTTATTTTTTAGGAGAGTAGTGAGAGGTGATGTAATCTTCCCATAATTCTTAACAAACTTGTGATAATACCATGTTAAGCCTAGAAATCCATGCAATCTCTTAAGAGTCTTTGGGTGAGGCCAATCTTGCATAACTTCAATCTTTTTAGGATCCACCCTAACACCATCTTCGCCAACCAGATGACCCAAGTTACAAGTATTCTACTTCTGAGGTGCCAAAAGCACATTTAGACTGTTTCAGGAAAAGTTGGTGCTGAGAGAGTAGATGGAGAAATCGATCCACATGAGCAAGATGGTCTATCTAGGTTTTTCTATAGATGAGGATATCATCAAAGAAAACTAAGAAAAAATGGTGGAGAAAAGGACAAAAGACGTGATTCATGAGGCTTTGGAAGGTGGAGGGGACATTACACAACCCAAAGGGCATGACCAAAAACTCATAGTGGCCCTCATGATTTCTAAAGGAAGTCTTGGGAATATCTACCTCTTTCATACATATCTGGTGGTAGCCCAAACTAAGATCTAGTTTAGTGAAGAATTAGGCACCACTCAATTCATCCAAGAGGTCATCAATGATAGGAATGGGGAATTTGTCTTTGATGGTAAGTTTGTTGAGGGCACAGAAGTCAGGACACATTTACCAAGAACCTTCTTTCTTTAGGACCATGACCACATCAGACGAATAGGGGCTCATACTAGGGCGGATAATGCCTACATTAAGGAGTTCCTAGACCATTTTCTCAATTTCATTTTTTGGGGAAAAGGGGTGATGATACAAATGGATATTGGGAGGAAGGCTTCCTGGTACAAGGGGAATGGAATGATCATGAACACCACGGGAAGGTGGGGGGCCTTGGGGAGTGGAAAATACTAATTGATGTTTAGAAAGGATGGCTTGGAGGTCTTGCAGTACATAAGGTGTCTATGTTGCTTGTATGGCATGGAGTTGGGCGATAACACCAAAATTGCCCTTTTTGAGCAGCTTTTCCATGTGATGGGAACTAATGATCTCAGGTGAACCTGCGGTGATGCCTTGGAACTTATATTGGTGGCCCTCTTGGTCGAATTGCATGGTTAAGTCTTTAAAATCCATCAAAATGAGACCCAAAGTCCTTAGCCAGTCTGCACCCAACACAATGTCACAACCTCCCATGTCGATAGAAAACATATGGGATTTCAAGTGGTAGTCACCAATTTGGAGACACACATTTTCACAACTCCCTCCACATTTCATGGAACCACCATTGGCAATCATGATTTGGAAATTATTGACGACATGGATGTAGCAATGAGTTTCTTGGGCAATGCGATGATGAATAAAATTATGCGTGTTGCCACTATCAACCAGAATGATGACATTCTAATTGCTTAATGTAATTGATTAGCTTGAGGGTTTGGGGAGTAGAGAAGCTAGTGAGAGCATTGAGGGAAATGATTGGTTCTACTTAGGGAGGGTTTGAGGGAGGGGTTATGTCAGTGGATTCAGGTGATTCAGACATAGAGGGAGTTTCTTCATCTTCTTCCGAAATCTCCTCAGAGATGGCCATAAAAATATTTTGTTCTTTACACTTATGTCCTGGGAAATATTTGTCATCATAGTTATAACAAAGGCCTTTGAGTTGGCGTTCAACCATTTCAGCATGGGTCAATTTTTGGATCTTTAGTGGAGCAGAGGGAGTAGTGGGATTTATTGGTTTAGGGCGAGGGATGAAGGAGGGTTTGCGGTTTTGAGAAGATATACCATGTTGTGCTTCTTTACTTCATTTGGTAGCCTCCACCCAACTCTCATGCTGAGCCATGAGGACATGGGACCAAATTTCATTCTTGAGGCCGCTGATAATACACTCTTGGAAAAAGGCACCAGACATGCCCTCTGTTCTAAAATCCAGGCGCTCAAAGGCAGCTATAAAGTCTTCCATTGTTCCTAATTGTTTAAGCTTTTTCAAACAACCCAAATGGTTGGTGTCAGTGTCAAAGCGTTCATAAAGCTCTGCCACAAATTGTGTCCAAACAATATACCCTTGATGAGAATTTTTTCTCCATTGCCACCATTGCCAATGTTCTTGATCTAGATGGAGAACACCATACCGAAGTTTGTCCAAGTCATCTATAATTTTGTATAAAGATAAGTAATGTTCCATTTGGGTTACCCAACTAGTGAGGTCTGAGCCATCAAATTTGGTCACATCCACCCGTGGAAGGCGTAGGTCACATTGAAAGTGATGGTTCTGCAAGGTATGGGAATGAGAGGAATGGTCACCTTTAGTACGTGGGGGTGAGGAAGAGGAAGGGTTATTTGTAGGGCTATGTAGTTTGGTGCAGAGTGCTGAAAATACTGATTCAAGATGGGTGGTGAGGTCTTGTTTGATTTCTCCCATTAAGGACTGCATGGTTGTATTGATGGCGACAACATTGGCATTGAGTTCTTTCACTTCTTGTTGGGTCTCAATGAGACCAGACTGCAAGGTGTTGAAGTGAGCTTCCAAGTCTTGGCTACGAGTATGGGCCATGAGGATGGGGGAATTGAAAAGGGGCAGGTGGGGTAAAAACGTTTTGCTGAAAACATGATATGGATGAATGTGATAAGGGTGAAGAGATGAATACAATGGAATAGGGCTGAAATAATGGTGAAAAAATTTCCAAACTTTTTATTTATTTATTTTTTATGTCTAGTCTAAAGAATACTACAGAGAGGAAATTCCCAAATGCTTAACTAGAAAGAAATGTGTATTTACTTGGCAACCCGAACACAGTTGTGCGACAATAGATCTTGTCTATTTTAATTTGTTTATGTTTCTGTCCCCAAGGGTTAGGTATTCAAAGGTTCTACAGGCAAGGGTTTGCCCTGTGCTATAGCTCTCTGATATACGTGTGGGGTCCAACAGTAGTACTCGGCCCAATATCTCACGGCACTAACTAAGGAGGATAGAATGTACCCTTAGTCGTACTACCCAACTATCTAGGTACTAGAGAGTATCTTCCCGAGTGTTGTTCTCGGTGACACTATAGCAGTCAGGCGGCTGATCAGTTTATCTAAAGAGGGCTTCAGGTAATCTAGGTCGATCAGTACACAGTTGATGTCTGATGTGCTACCACTCGAAGGGGTACCAACAAGGGTTACAAAGGTGGCCAACAGATGTGCACTCAAGTACCACTTGTATTTCCTACATGTATGAATTCCTCAACCGCGGGTTTATGCGCATAACGACAGATCTTTGTGGCTTAAATACGCTGGAATATGTCTCTACCCTGAAAAAATTTTAACCCACACTTTCTGCCAAGGAAAGTGATCTGATACCACTTGTAATATACCAGATAATAAATGTATGTAGAACATAAATAAAATTCTAGCAATGGAAAAATAACATCAATATAACCAGAACATTCACCACAATAACACTGGAATGATATAAGAATAACAATAGAAATAACACTTTGAATCTGAAAGCAATGTTCACGGGCCTCTTCGAGGGGGAAACCTCCAGTTGAGAAGAGCTCTATTACAATAATATCCAAGCTAGGGTTCTCATACCCTCGACTCCTATTTATAATAAAAAGAAGCATCTAGAGGAAGATCCTTCTAGAAGTGAAAGCTTCTATTAGGTCTTCTTACATCCACCTTATTCTATTTTATTAAAAGGCCTTATTAATATTGACCTTTATTACATCCGAATATATTGTTCTACCTATGTACGGGTTAGGACCCTAACAAATAGGCTCAGATAGAGGGTAATATAGGGCAATATAAGTGTCAATACTGAGACTCAACATTCCCCAATGCTTAATTCATTGCATGTCCTCATGCAACAATGATCTTCAAAATTTCACAATTGATGATACTCCTCACTCGATCAAGCATTCTTTGAAGTTAAGTCTTATCCAATCTGTTGTGGATCATAGTTAGGAGAAAGGGTTGGATGTGGCTCTAATATGATTATAGGATAGTGGCCAAGAGTTTTAGAAATGACTTTGACTTAATAGGCCTCCATGGATAGATTACCTTTTAAAGTAAAAGTGATATAACATAGTTTTAGATCTCATTTGAAGAGAGGAACACATAAAATAATACATCCCAAGATGATTAAATCATTTCTTATCCAAGTTTTCAGAGATGAAGCTCTTCTTGTTTAGGTAAGGTGAATTACATATACTGAGGGTCCCACTTCTCATGCAAACCTTTGTATTTTAAAGATAGAACTCTAAAGTGGATACTTGAAGGTTCTTAAGAACATCATCTGAGAGATATAAAGGTCATCTCCTAGCCTTGATTTGATAATGATTTCTTCAGAATGAGACCCAAGGGTTTATGTTCAGTTTTAAGTGTTCCACTTTATTTTTTTCAACTCCCTTTACTCGACATAGCCCCGCTGCCAGCAAGCCTATTCAATACCCCAACGGGTTTACCTTAGTACCATACAAGCATGGTCATGCTGCCAGCAGGCCTGTTTAGTACCCTGACAGGTTTACTTGTACTTCCTGATACTTCCTTTTTATTATATTACTCAAAATATTTAGAATGATGTATATTGTTCATTGACAGTTTTAGAGTATAAGGAAGGAAGGTGGTACGAGAGTGTTTTAGAGTTATTAGGCACATAATTAATTGTTTGCAATTATCCCAAGGGTGACATCATCCACATTC
>JZKD02S2417516.1:172307-205976 GCA_000966675.3 Picea glauca | reverse complement strand
AGAGATAAATGTGAAAATATCTTCTTAAAGGATAGCAAGGATGATTCATTTAGGGTTGAGTGTAGAAATGTAGGAGGAAGATGCACATGATAGTAAAAACAATTCAACACCAGGCTTACATGATCCTTGATAGAAATAACATGAAGAGATCAGCCCATACCTTTGATTACCTAAAGTGAAAACAATGTTAAGCACATGAAAAATATCATATCACTTTGGAATCAGTACCAGATAAGTAATGGAGTAGGTTTCTACAGTACTGAAATAGATAGTATTGGAACAAAGTGACATGATGGATGATTTTTGCTCATTCATGGAAACAACCACTTCAAAAAGGAATTCAGTGATAATATATGAGGAGATGTATATGAGGGCTTGCAAAATTTCATGGTAGGGAGCGTGCAATAATTGAGAGTAACCATATGTTTACTGCATAATTAGTCTAATTCCTTAGTAAAACAAAAAAATGTTGAGTTTATACGTCCCATTTCTTGAAGCATTTAAATCGAGCAACAAAACTTGAATATATGATTAGAGCTACCAGCACCTTATTACCAGTACCGAATCACCTGAGTATCGGATGGACATAGGATTATGATTCAGTACCGGAATAACACAGACCTCCTCCTTTTGTATCGGATGAGCACACAGGTGATCATTAGTATCAGATGAGCACAGTACCAGATGAGCACATGAATGTTGTTTAGTACCAGATGAATGCAGACTTTCTCCTTTGGTACCAGATGAACGCAGAGGAAAATATTGTTTGCAGTACTAGATGAATGTAATTCTACAGTACCGGAATAGAATGGTACCAAAATTATGGAAGTGACTATCAAATCCTAGCACTGAAAATGTTGACTTGGCCTCGCCGATGGAAGTTGCAAAATAATATGAAGGTTTCAGCAACCACTCCCCCATGGCTAAGGTTTTGCATGGCCTCATGCAAACAATTTGAGATGCTAAAAAAAGGGGTTTCTCAAAGAGTTGTGAACACCTGCTAAAAACAAACCAATATAACTAATTAAAACTCGATTTTTATTCATGCTTAAAAACATAAAATTTAGGGAAAATGTCAAAAGTTGAATTATTATCTATGAATAAAATAGTTTGGACTTAACATTTAGTTTCAAATGCTAGTAAAAGATCACTTAATCGATCATCCTTGTGAAATAGCGGTCTTAAAATAGATAGGTAAATATAAACCATGAATGCATCATTTTTAACTACTTTAAGGAAAAACAAGAATTTTGAAGAAATAGGTCATGAAGCACTCCCTTAAGTGTTATCTTCTGTTGACAAGGATGTCCTCTCCGCTTTTGAAACCCTTACAGTATCATGTGTGCATTCGGAGGATGAAGAGATTCCCTTCTCATAAGATTCCAAACAAAATCATCATAACTTTTTTAATAAAGAAATCTACTATAGGAACAAAAGATCTTAAATTGATTTATTTATTAGATTTTGACATTCCCATTTATGAAAATTATGAAGGATAGGTTGCATTGCAACATTTTTTTATTTATTTACTATCCTACTCTAATTGAACAAAAGAAAATTTCATTCAAGTATAGGTATATTTCCAGTGAAGCCATGTACGTAACAGGGTTAGAAATATATCCATACTCAAGTTTAAAAGATAAATATTAATGCATACTAGAGTATGAAGGACCAGCTACTTTGATGACAAGATCAAGAAATAAATAAAAGAGTGGTGTGGCCTAATAACTAATTTAAACCATATTTCAACAGGATCACTATATCCTTGTTTCTCTTCTTTGTTTAGGTCACACTGAATGTCCTCCTCTACCATGCTATGCAAATTATCCTCTTCAAGATGATTGGTATTTGGAGTACATACATGATATGATGAGAGGCATGCTAAGGAATCCTCAATCTTAGGTTCCAATGGTTTCTCTCCATTAAATTCTATCCATGATTCTTTATTCTTCTCAACAAATTGACAAGAGGAATCCAACGAGACTTCCAAATCTTCCTGTGGAGAGACAACTAGATTCTTGACTGTTGTGAAGATATGATCTTCCTGAGAGGCGGATATCCCAGTTGTTGCCAGAATGAGAGAAGTTCTTGGAGGAAAATTCTTCAAGCTCTTGATCATCCTTAAATTACTCTAGCTGGTTGATGATACCTGTTTCGCAAAATAGATTAGTACTCGGGGGTTCTTGAAACACCCCAAACATGATTTATCATCAAAGATCTGAATTTTAAAACAATTTGTAAAACCAAAACACACCAAGCTTGAACTCCTTGCGTTACTGGGACCCTTTTGTCACCAAGTTACCAGTTCTCACAAGTTAGCCCATCATGAAAACACAATTTTGCATAAAAGAAGGAAAAACACACTTGCATGAAAAGAAAAGAGGACAACCTAACCTTGGAGCAACCCCACCAAAGTGCATGCGTGGGCTATTCCCACACGTCTTACCATATTCTCTCCACCCTTAGGTCATCCATAAAACCAATCCAAAACCATTAAAGCAATCTAATTCAAATACTAGCTATTACCGTTTACAATTCCCCGACAACGGCGCCAAAATGTTGGTGCAATTATTTTCATAATATATTACCAAACATAAATTATCAACCAAGATCCATAATAGTAGAGTTGATGCACTATATGTGACGATAAAAGATAGGTTCCTATGTCTGATGAGTATATCTTAATCAAGAAACTATTAATAACATAACACTCTATTTTAGGATATCTAAATGCTTCACACAACTTCAAACCAGAAGATTAAAACTGATAACAAAACTCTCATACAAATACTCAATTCAAAAGACTCTTTCTTAGGTGATGGACCTATTCATTGATGGCTCATGAAATCAAGAGATGAAATCAGATCTTGTTCCCTATAGAAATTAAAACAACCAATACTCTGGATATGCTCAAAGGAAAACATCAATCAATGCTAGAGGGAATCACATGTGAAGGAAGACACTCCACTTTAGGCACATGTAGGGTGAGATATGGGGGTCTTGATTGTACATGTGTTTGCAATGTGTAATCTAATTAATTATAGAAAAGAAAGCTAAGTATGTTGAGATACTCCATTATAGGCTCATGTAGGTTGAAAGATGGAGATCTTAATTATCCCTAGATTTGCAAGATAGAAACAACACTTCAACATTAAATCTATCAAATGATTGTCTACACACACATACAAGGATAACAAATATTCACTCAAGATTCTATGTTGCACTCATGAATCCATATTACACTCCAGAAATCTATTTTGCACTCCAAAAATGCTCACTCACTCACTCACAATTTCCACACATCTTTATTGTATTTTTTCAAATGTTTACTGAAGCAAAACAAAAATAAAGTTAGATGTTTATGATAATAAAAAAATGATTTTATCCATACACAAACTAGAATTATATATGCAGTAAATACAAAGAAGCTTACCTTGGTTGGGTCAGTGGGCCCTTGTCATACCAACAAGGTATATTTAAAAGAAACTTATAGAACAGAAGGTCTGATAACACGCATCAATTCCATGAACTGCAATTTATATCATTACTTGAGAAAAACAGAGGTACAATCCACTGTCTTCAAAAATCAACCCTACAACATAACAATTCCTCTTTCTTCAAGAACCAATCTTGTAGAATAATAATTCCTCCCTACTCAGACCTATGAGGTCTTATTTATACATAAAATCCATGGAGGAATGAATGAAACTGAATCCCCAAGCTAAGAAAACATTTTTTACAATTTTAGGATAGATCCCAAAAATCTGTGTTTTTTAACAATTTGGGCAGATTCGAGTTAGTCCCCCACCCATATCTCCCAAAACAATTCTAATTTTGAAAACTAGTCTACACCTTACTCAATTTGCCATATTCTGGACAAAACCCATGTATTATAATTTCTAGATATGATACCATATGCATGGAAAGCGAGGTGCAAATTGATAGTTTGAGTTTTTTTACTAATTTTGGCAGAATCATTCCCCCTGAGCTGCAGGTCCAAACGTACGAGATGTGTGAATTATGACACATGTTTCCACATGAAGACATTGCTCTGGAAAAAACCCATGATCCCAATTATCTTCTAGAAACATTAAAAAATTCTGAATTATGTCTAGTACCGAATTAGCACAGGCTGGTACCAGAATAGGTGGAGCCTTGGTACCAGAATAGACTGGGTACCAGATGATGCTGCTTAAGAGTCAAAGTGATTAGGATCATACAAAATCAACCATTTTAATCGAATTAACTCAATAAAATTAAACAAAACATGCCTTAATCATAAATTACCTCTTCTGCACATGAACAAGGTCATCAAGTGTATTTATGGAGGAAACAATCAATTAGATACACATAGCATAGGTAGAATAGGCTTAGATAGAGATTAATATAGAGAAATATAAGTGTCAATACTAAGACTCAACACTTACATGGCTCTATTATGTTTCTCGGTTTGGATTTTATTCCCCTAGAACAGATTGGCCACATGTCCTTGAATGACTTGAGGAGGTGAGTTATAACTTGCAATAAAACTCAAACTGGGACTTAGATGGGTGAACCATTAGTTTCATTAGATCCATAGAACTGGGTTTTAGATAGTGTGGCCCTTTCACTATCATTCCATCCTCTAGAAAATCATTTGTTGGAGTATCTTTGACACTATGGGTTTTCTCAATGATGAATGGTGCAATTTCTGAAGAGGAGGTCAATTTTCAAAAACATTGTATCGAACATTTGTGGGTAGTGTAGTCACATGGAACTTGACCAAAAAAAATTGTGGGAGCTTACAAAACTTCGTTATGTCGCTTGGTTTGGATTTTATGCCCCCAAACCAAATTGGCCACATATCCCTGAATGGCTTGAGGATGCGAGTTCCAACTCACAATAAAACTCAAACCGAGACTCAGATGGGTGAATTGTCAGTTGAATTGGATCTAGATCACTGGGTTTTAGCAAGTGGGTCCCCTCCACTGTCATTTCGTCATTCATAAAACCATTTTTTGGAGTATCTCTGACACTAGGGTTTTGCTAAGTGCTTATTACATATGTTTGAAAATTTAACACCTTGTTAGGCTAGACATGAAAAGGAAAGTGAAGACAAGGCATGGCATGGAAAGGAATGGAATGATATGGGAAGGCATGGGATGGAAAGGCATGGCATGGTATGGAAAGGAATGACATGGAAAGGAAATGAATGGAATGGTATTGAAAAGGAAAGGGTGTAGTTCTCAACAAAATCAACCATTGATAACTTATTACCAACAAGAAATGTATCTATGCGTATCCTAAAATTCTCGTCCTTCCATCGAGCCACGTGGACATGTTGAACATAATGTTGTGTATTTTTAATGAATTCCATCATGAAGTCACAAAATTATACTTGGGAAGTAACCAATTGTATCTTTTTTCTTCCCTGTCCTCCATCAATATCATATGTCTCATATTTAAATCTTTGCAAGTGTTAGGATATTATCCTAACGCCTGTCCATGGGTCATTAGTTAATAGGATATGTTTTCTATTTAATAAAGGTTGACATTAGTTAATAAGGCATAATAAATAAAGAAGAATAAGTCAATGTAAGAAGACCTAATAGAAGCTTTCGCTTCTAGAAAGATCTTCCTCCAGAAGTTTCCTTAGAAGGTAGAACTAGTATAAAAAAGAGTAGGAGGAATTGTATATTTTGTCTTGGAGATTATTGTAATAGAGCTATGCTCTACTGGAGGTTTTCCCCTTGAATAGGCAATTGAACATTGCTATCATAATAACTTTTCTCTTCCTGATGATTATTCTGGTGTTATTATGGTGTTCTTTTGATATTTTTTTGGATATATCATTATTATTTTGTCATTGCTTGCTAGATATTATATGTTCTACATAATATATTGTATCATGAATATTTCAAGTGGTATCAAATCTCTTTCCAAGGAAATACTTGTGGGATAATTTTTTTTTAGGGTAGAGATGTATTCCGATGTCTTTAATCTACAAAGATTTGTTTTTACGCACATAAACCCGTAGTGAGGGATTCATACACGTAGGAAATACAAGTGGTTATTAAGCACACATATGTTGGCCACCCTTATAAACCTCATTAGTACCCCTTTGAGTGGTAGTGCATCATACAACACCTCTATACGAATTGACCTAGGAATCCTAAAGCCCTCCATAAATAAATCGATTGGTCACCTCACTATTATAGTGTCACCGAGAACAACACTCGGGAAGTGACTCTCTAGTACCTGGGTAGCCACATAGTACAGATAAGGGTACGATCTAGCCTCCATAGTTGGTCCCCTGAGATGTTGGGTTGAGTACTACTCTTGGACCTAGAACGCATATAAGAGAGATATAGCATAGGTAAAACCCTTTACTATAGATTCCCTGCAAACCCTAACCCTTGGGAATAGAACAGAAAAAGAAAAGACAAGATCTATTGCAGTGCAACCTTATCATCTACATTAGGGTTGAGAAATTAATACATCTTTTGTCCTGTTAAGAATATGGGCATTCCTCCTCTACAGTATTATTCAGTTCATAGTATAACTCTGCAAGAGTAAAAATAAAATGATACCACTACGAGTCTAGGCCTTTTTTGATACCTATCCCATTGGAATCCTCTCTTTGTCCCGATCACCCAGGTACCTATCATTTTGAGCCCATTTTTTCCATCCTCGCACCTCCGCTGCTACCTAATCCTTTACCATGCCTACCACTTTATCTCAGTCCCAAGAAACCTTGGAGGATAGAGTGGCCCAACTAGAACAACACATTGATGACAACATAAAGTTCCTTCACAATGAATTCACCACTGCCATTAACCATCAATTCAACAAATTGTTGCAACTCTTTAGGGGTAAGAATGTTGAGCCAAACCCAGAAGAACTTCACTCTTCTCATTATGAAAATACTCAGTCCTCCCTCTCCCCTTGGGGGTGTCCACCTTCTTGTACCAAGGTTCCCAAAGTTGACATGCATAAATTTGTTGGTTCCAACCTGTTGGAGATACTTCACACACACATAAGATTTATTTTTCATAAGGTTTTCCCTATGTTTATTATTCATTATTCAGTCTCCTATATTTTAGGGAGAAAATTCCTCTAGGACAATATTATCTTTAGTTCACACTTCAATTTGATCAGTTGAGTGGAGTCTAGATGCCACATTGGGATTATCACCATGGAGCATTAGGGTCATCTCCAACTAATGTGCATTGTCCTTGGGATCATCACTAGACTAGAATATTACTCATGATTCCATAATATCCTCCTCACTTCACTTAGTTTTAGTTAGTCAACTGAAGACTGGTAGATTAGTTAACTTAGACTAGGTGGCAATTCACTCTCGTAATTTCCCAAGAGACTAGATTAGGTGGCAGTTTACTCCCATAACTGTTGGTGTGTGTCCAAAACACTCTATACCACTACTATGGTGCATTTTCTTCTCCTGTAGTGTGCATTAGTTGAGTTTTATAGAGTATATCATGTGCAAATTATCATTCATTCATTTGGTTAATGAGAAGTCTTCCATTCTTTCTCTCATTCTTCTCTTTTCTCATATTTTCTCTGGATTCTTTCTCTCCTTCTTCTCTTTTATCATATTTTCTCTACAACTGTGTATGTCAATTCCTAGCTAGATATATTATGTGTAGGTTCAACACATTTACATGGTATCAGAGATGATGGAATACTAGGGAAAATACACACCAAATTATTTTTGTAGGTACCGAAGATTATAGATAGCGGAAAAATGGAATTTCCAAAAGAATTCATTCTTACACCGTATAGTTTCTTTGCATGGAAGAAGAAGATGATAATGAATCTTTGAGGTAGAGGATTATATAGGTTAACCATGAACACAAAGATAAAACCAACATCATCTGTAGAAAAATCCAAGTATCTAAATCGAATGGATGAAGCCTTTCGAACAATTTTCAGTCTCATTTCTTCTGAACTCCTCTTTCACATATCCTCCTGTAAAACCCCCAATGATTCCTAGACCACCATGGAAGGGATTTTTTTCAAATAGGACGTTATGAGGGGACAGATAATTGAGGTGGAATGTCTCACATTGGATGCAAAAACCTTCGACAATATCCAATATTTCTTTACCAAATATAAGGATTTGTTGTCGCAACTCAAGGCTTGCGGGGTTGATAAATCTGAGGAAAAAAAATGGTTCTCACCATTCTCTCCAAACTTGGTCCAAAATACTTAGTGTTTTTATCCACATTTCATTCAGTTAGGTCCACCTATGGATCCACCTAGATGATTCCCTCTCTTGAGGCCTATATCGAGTCTCTGACACAAGAGAAGAACAAGCTCATCAATATGGGAAAAATGAAAGGCCCAAAGGTGAATGCACTTACTATGCATGATGGTAGAGGTTATCAAAATCATAAAACTAAAGAAAAATAAAAAAGGAAAGCACATGCAAATCCAAAGAAGGAAGGGTATTCAAAACCCTTCAACGATGCCTTCAGATCCAAAGGTGGAAAGGGAATAAAAGGGGAGAATTGCACTCACTTCCATAAAGGATTCCATCCAAAATATGCATGTATGTAGAAACAGATAGATCAAATGGATCAAATACTTCAGAAAAAAAAACCTTGGATATCGTATGCCTGAGGGATCCAAGAAGAAGAAGAAGCTAGAATATCAAAATCCAAAGAAAGAAAATTCTAGCCATGCTTTGATTGCCATCAACTCCTCTCCCAATGCTTGGATCATAGATTCACGTGAATCACACCACATGGGTTCCAAAAAAGAAGTATATTCTTCACCGGATGCATGAAAAGGTCCTCCTATTCTAATGGGGGACAACTCTGTAGTCGAGGTCACCGACAAAGGAATAATTGAACTCACAAATGGAAGCTTCAAGAATGTGCTACATGTTCCCAATATTTCCAGCAATATTCTCTCCATGTATCATATGAAAAACTCTGGCACTGGAAAGAGAGTCATATTCACTCCTGATGAAGTGGATATCTATGATATTCAAACCAATTCTAGGGTTGCTACTGGTGAGGTAAATCATCAATCTAGACTCTACACATTTTCTGAATTTATTGAACCAGATTCTACATTATTGCTTACCCATGTTGATGAAAGTAGTAGGATATGGCACGAAAGGTTTGGAAATTTAAATTTCATATATATGAAACAAATTAGAAAGAAAGGAATGGATGATGGTCTACCTGACATCCATTTCTCCAAAGGAATCTGTGAGGGGTGTGTTCATGGAAAACACCCTCAAGAGAAATTTGACAAAGGAAAGACTAAGAAGTCTTCCTTTTCCTTTAGATCTGATCCATAGTGACCTCATGGGCCCTTTTACTCATACATCAGTAAGTAAAGGAAGGTAAGAGCTCATTTTTGTTTATGATTTCTCATGCTTCAAATGGATTTTCTTTCTCAGGAAAAAATCAATGGTATTTCAACACCTCAAATATTTCAAAGACCTTGTTGAGACACAGTTAGGAAAGAAAATCAAAGTCCTCCAAATAGATAACAAGGAAGATTATGTCAACCATGAGATCCAAAATATTTTTCATGAGGCAGGGATTCAGTTTTAGCACATGATTCCCTATACTTCGTAGAAAAATGGAGTTGTTGAGAGAAAAAATAGATCTCTAAAAGAGATGGCATCTTGCATGCTACATGCAAAGTCACTTCCACGAAGATTATGGGATGAAACACTTAATTGTGCAACCTACATCCAAAAAATATCTCCCCATATATCTGTCAAGGATAAGACCCCTTATGAGGCTTGTAGCGGCCTCAAATCATAAGTGACCCACATTCATATTTTTGGTTCACATGCATGGGCCATGATTTTGTTTGAGAAGAGGAAAGAACTTGATCCATAGAGAAAAGACTATATATTTTTTGGATACCCATACAGTGTGAAGGGATACATATTCATTGATATTTCATCAGATCGGCTCATCATTGAGCATAGTTTCCAATTCAAGGAAAGTGTCTCGCATGAACCTCAACAAGAACATGCAGACAACTTTGTTCTTCCACCTTTCATAGATGATGAAAATGCACATGTTGAATATTCTTGAGATGAGATTTTTGATTCATAGGATTCAGATGATCCAAATACAGAGTTAGTATATTCAAATACAGAGTTAGTGCGTCCATATGTAGATGCATAGCCAGAACAGAGGCCCAAGTGTCCCGAGACTACTCTTCAGGATGCATGAGATCTTTTTGGGGATCCAGCTGATACTAGGAGGACTTGATATGATTTCGAGGAGATTCCTCTTGCACTCACTTCCACTAAACTGATTCCACCCAGGAATATCTTATTGGTTCAATCTTCAGATCCACAATCCTATGGTGAGGTTGCTGAAAATACCTTTTGAGAATCTTCCATGCAAGAGGAGTAAAACGCCCTCCTCGAGAATCAGAATTGGGATATGGTTCCCCTTCCTTCAAGAAGGAAACTTTTCAAGTGCAGATGGGTCTATCAGACCAAGAGTGTAGTGGATGGAAATATTAGCAGATACAAATCCAAGCTAGTTTCCAAAGGCTTCTAGCAAGTGCATGGCATTGACTATGATGAGACCTTTTCTCTAGTAGTGAAGATGGATTCCATATATTTGGAACTTTCCATTGCGGCAGCCAAGGGATGGGAATTCCATTAGATGGTCATGAAAAATGCATTTATTCATGATGATCCCTCTGAGGAGATATATATGGAGCAGCCCCAGGGATTTATGCAAGATACATCTTTGGTCTGTCGACTGAAGAAGTCTCTTTATGACCTCAAGCAGGCTTCCAGTGAATGGTATTCCAAGATGGAATCCTACATGTTGTCACAAAAATTTGTACATTGTAAGTCAGACCTGGATGTTTACATTCTTAGGATGATTGATTCACTTCTACTCCTAGTTCTATATGTTGATGATTTACTGATCATGGTTGCTCAACTTCAACAATTGCTCCAATCAAGAGGATTCTGCATAACAGGTTCTTCATGAAAGACATGGTTCTGCTACATTTATTCCTTGGACTCGAGATCAGTTAGGATGCATCAAGCATCACAATGTCTTAGGCCAATTATGCACGATATCTCCTTGATAGATTTCACATGACATACTGCAATTTTTCCACGACTCCTTTCCTATCAGGAGTCAAACTTGAATATGGCAGGGACACTCCACTGGTTGAAAACACATTGTACAAAAAACTAGTGGGGAACTTGTTGTATCTCACACACTCAAGACCAGGCCTCTCTTATAAAGTTGGAGTAGTCTCCAGGTTCATGCAGGAGCCACATGAGCTACAATGGAAGGATACAAAGTGTGTCCTTTGATACATACAAGGCACCATCACCTTTGGGATTCATTATTCAAAAGACTCTACATTAGACCTCATCGGGTTCACTGATTCTGATTGGTTTGGTGATAACATTGATCACAAGTCCAAATTTGGTTAGTCACTCAGTCTTGGTTCTAGGCCTATCTGTTGGTCGAGAAAGAAACATGTTGTTAATGCTCTATCTTCAACCAAGGAAGAGTATAGAGGGGTAGTTAACATAACCATTTAGGCTATGTGCCTACAACATTTTCTCACTGAGTTGGGCGTTCAATTCCATCGTCTGATCATCATCTAGTGTGACAACCAGAAAAATCTAAAGTTATGCAGAGATCTAGTTCATAGGTAACATACAAAGCACATCAAGATCCAAATGCACTACATCTGGGACTTAGTACACAAGGGGATCATCGACCTGAAGTTTTTTCCTTCAATAGAACATACTCTAGACATATTCACCAAGACCTTCACTGAGTATAATTTTCATTCTCTACATAGTCGTCTTGGAATGAAGGACACAGTTTCCTAGCAACTATTAGTTCTGTGAGTAGAATTTTCATTCTCTTTTCTCATATTTTCTCTACAATTGTGTATGCCAATTCTTATCTAGATCTATTATGTGCAGGTTCAACACATTTACACAACCCATCTGGATGGGTTTCTCAAATGGAACAATATTTCTCCCTTAATGATATTCGAGATGATGAGACCAAACTTCATGTAGGGGTTTTGTACTTGGATCAAGAATTTTGGCAATGGTGGAAATGACATAAGAAATGTTATGTATGCCAATTCTTATCTAGATCTATTATGTGCAGGTTCAACACATTTACACAACCCATCTAGATGGGTTTCTCAAATGGAACAATATTTCTCCCTTAATGATATTCGAGATGATGAGACCAAACTTCATGTAGGGGCTTTGTACTTGGATCAAGAATTTTGGCAATGGTGTAAATGGCATAAGAAATGTTATGTATGCCAATTCTTATCTATATCTATTATGTGTAGGTTCAACACATTTACACAACCCATCTGGATGGGTTTCTCAAATGGAACAATATTTCTCCCTTAATGATATTCGAGATGATGAGACCAAACTTCATGTAGGGGTTTTGTACTTGGATCAAGAATTTTGGCAATGGTGGAAATGGCATAAGAAATGTTATCTAGTACCTCCCAATTGGAACATGTTCTACAAAGTTGTTTGTGCCCATTTTGATCGGTAATAAATTTTTTTGGGTTAAATCACTAAGTTGTGCCAAATTGGATATGTCACAAACTTCATAACAATATTTGAATAGTTGGCTATCCATACCAAGGGTTTATCTGATGAATTTTACGTGGAATGTTTTATCAATGGTTTAAAATAAGCTATCAAGGCTCATGTGAACATGCATCATCCAACTACTTGGTTACATGCATGTCAATTATCCAAGGAAGCATAGACCATCCTCTAGGTGTCATCCCTAAAGGCTCCATTTACCAACCGTCCTCACCCAGGGGCTATCCCTGCTCCAACCTAAACTTTGAAGTTCCAAAAGGTCTCTCCTGCTGAAATGGCAGAACGTCACAAGCGGAGCCTTTGCTACTATTGTGATGAAAAGTATGCACCAGGGAATAAATGTAGAGAAAACAAGTTATTCCATATTGATGCCTCTGCTTCCTCTACCTATGAAGACATCCCATCAGATGCGGTTTCATACCAAGAGTTATCTCAGCCAAGAGATCCTTTTGAATATCCAGCTGTCACGCTAATGGAATCCATGGAACCGACCATCTCACTTCATGCACTCTTAGGTATTTCCTCCCCACAAACATTGAATATCAAGGGCTACATTAAACATAGGCCGGTTGTGGTGTTGATTGATAGTGGTAGAACCCATAATTTTATTCATCACAGACTCATTGATGAGATCAATTTCTTTGTTTGCCCTATTTATAATTTTCAAATCCTCATCTCTAATGGTGGTAATATGAAGTGTGGGGGCCATTCTGAGAATTTCAAACTCCAAATGGGTGATTACCATCTGAAAACCCACATTTTCTCTATTTCCATGGGTGGTTGTGACATTGTATTAGGCGTGGAATGGCTTCGCACTCTAGGGTCAATCAGAATGCATTATCAAGAATTATATATGAGCTTCACCCAAGAATATCACCCCTATACTCTTAGGCATCTCCAAGCGGGCTCTCCTAAAATCATCAACTCTCACAGGATGGAAAAAATCTTGAAGAAAGGTCACCATGGTGTGATTTCTCAATTTAATGCCATCCTTGTCACTGAACAAGTCTCTCAGGTAGTTCCTCCTAACCTACAACTCATCTTGGACAAGTACCCCAATATATTTGAGCTTCCTACAACCTTACCTCCTTCCAGGGGTGAGCATGATCATAGAATCCCTCTCTTTCCGGGAAGTCAAATCCCCAGTGTACATCCCTACAGATATCCCTTTGCTTAGAAAAGTGAAATATAAAATATGGTACAAGAATTAATAGAGGCGAGGGTAATTCACCCTAGTACTAGCCCATATTCTTCACCAGTGGTGATGGTTTTAAAGAAAGAAGGCACTTGGCATATGTGCCCTGATTTTCATGCCTTGAATAAACTGACCATGAAAAATGAATTTCCCATTCCTGTCATTGATGATTTGTTGGATGAACAATAAGGTGCCTGTGTATTCACCAAATTAGACCTTCAATCTGGTTATCACCAAATCCGGATGAAGGAGGAATATATTCCGAAGACTGCTTTCACAACTCATGAGGGACATTATGAATTCTTGGTCATGCCTTTTGGCCTTTACAATGCTCCATCCACCTTCCAAAGTCTCATTAATAAACGATTGAAACATTACCTTCATAATTTTTTCTTGGCTTTCTTTGATGACATCCTTATTTATATCCACACTTGGGATAGACATCTTCTTCATTTGGACAAATTCCTTCACTTGCTATAAGAAAACCAATTGTTTGTCAAAAATACCACATGTTCATTTGGGGCCAACAAAGTGGAATACTTGGGGCACATTGTCAGCAATGACGGGGTAAAAATGGACCAAAAAAAGACACAAGCTATGAAATAATGGCCACAACCAATGACCTTAAAGAACCTAAGGTGTTTTCTGGGTCTCACATGCTATTACAGGAAATTTGTCAACCATTATGGAAAAATTACTAAGCCCTTGATTGAAATCCTTAAGAAGAATGTATTTTATTAGATACATGTTGTTGAGAAAGCCTTCACAGAGTTAAAACGGGCTATGTGCATGACCCATGTCCTAGCATCTCCTAACTTCAAAAAAACCTTTGTGGTGGAATCAAATGCTTTAGGCATGGGTATAGGTGCCATGCTCACCCAAGATGGCCGACCCTTGGAATTTACTGGTCAAGCATTGAGTGGTCACAACTTGGGATGATCTACGTATGACAAGAAATGATGGCCATTATTCATGCGGTGTACACCTACCAGACATATCTGTTGGGATGTCATTTTCAGATTAACACAGATCACCATAGCCTAAAATATGTTTTGGAGCAATGACTATCATTCCTAGAAAAAAATAACTGGTTGAAAAAAATGTTGGGTTATGATTATGAAATCCTCTACAAAAATGGAAAAGATAACATAGTAGCGGATGCATTATCAAGACAACATGAGGAGGAAGGCTCTCAGTCCATGATTGGAAATAAGAAGTGCACCAAGAGTGCCTAACGCATCGGGATACCTCCAAATTAATTCAACATATTTAGGAGGAACCTAATCCTCCCAATGGCTACACTTGGTAGGATAATATTCTTTGATATAAGGATATCCTAGTTCTCTCACCCTCCTCTGCACTCAAGCCTAGGCTCTTAAATGAGTTGCACTCCTCAACTATAGTAAGTCATTCAAGATTTCAAAAGACATATGCTCATGCTCATTGTTATTTTTTTGGGGTAGGCATGAAGAAGGATATACTTGAATTTGTCATAGAATGTGAGGTGTCCCAACTTAATAAAGGTGAAACAGTCAAGTATCCATGCATCCTACAGCCATTACCCATTCCATATTCTCCATGGATAGAAATCTCCATGGATTTTATAGTGAGCCTTCCTAAATACGGAAACAAATCTGTTATCATGGTAGCGGTTTATCTCCTCTCCAAGTATGCTCATTTTTGTCCCTTACCTCACCCTTTCACACCAAAACTCATAGCATAACTCTTCCTTGATAAAATTTTCAAGTTACATGGCATGCAAATCTCTATTGTCTCTGATCGTGACCCAAGTTTCATTCGCACATTTTGGTAAGATTTGTTTAAATTGTAGGTCACCCAAATGAACATGAGCGCAACTTATCACCCCCTATCTGATGGCCAAATGGAAGTAGTCAACAAATGTTTGGAAACCTAATTTCATTGTTTTTATTCATATAAACAACACTAGTGGGTGCAATGGCTTCCCTTGGTAGAATGGTGGTATAATACTTCCTATCATATGACCACTAAAATGACCCCATATGAAGCGGTGTATGGCTAAATACCATTGACAGTCGCAACCTATATTCCTAGAACAACCAAGGTCTAATGTATTTATACAATGTTGCAAGGACGTACAACCACTCTAGCGACTTTGAAGGATAACCTCCACATGGCCCAAAATCACATGAAGCATTAGGCAAACCAACCTTGTTCAGAAAGGGTTTTTGAGGAAGGTGATCAGGTGTTTCTCAGGATCCAACCTTACAGGAAAACATCTCTCAAATATTAGCGATCAGGGACATCAGAAATTGGCACCTAATTTTTATGGACCCTACTAGATCATTAAGCATATTGGTTCTGGGGCTTACAAATTGACCCTTCCCGCTAATTCCAAAATCCATCCAGTGTTCCATGTTTCCTATCTGAGGAAAGTAGTGGGCCAAAATTGCAGATTCCAAACCATCCTGCTAGAATTAGATGAATACGGTTCCTTGTGGCTCCAACCAGAAGTAGTCCTCAATAACCGTGAATTTCCTCTGCGTGGCCACACTATCAAGGAAGTGTTGATCAAGTGGAAGGACACAACACCAGAGGAGGTGACATGGGAACCCACAACCATACTTCAACAGTTTCCACACCTGCAACCTTGAGGACAAGGTTTCTTTTGAAGGGGGAAGGCATGTTAAGATCCAATCCTAACCCCTTTGCATGGTTCATTAGTTAATAGGATATGTTTTCTATTTAATAAAAATCGACATTAATTAATAAGAAATAATACATAAATAAATAAGAATAAGTCAATGTAATAAGACCTAATAGAAGCTTCCGCTTCTAGAAATATCTTCCTCCATAAGTTTCCTTAGAAGGTAGAACTAATATAAATAAGAGTAGGAGGCATTGGATATTTTTTCTTCGAGATTATTGTAATAGATCTCTTCTCTACTAGAGGTTTCCTGCTCAAAGAGGAAAGTGAAAATTTCTATAATAATAAAGTTTCTTTTCCTGGTGATTATTTTGGTGTTATGTTGGTGTTATTTTGGTGTTCTTCTGATATTTTTATGGAGATATCATTATTATTTTGTAATTGCTTACTAGATATTTTTTGTTTTCATAATATATTGTATCAGGAATATTGTATCAAGGCAGCCTCCTTCCTCCCCAATTCATAATCATCACTTACATGGATGCACTTACTCAGTAATGTCATTCCATTGCACCTGGGTTATGTCCCATCTAAGCATTTTTTATGATAAAATGTAAAACCCTCTGGAATTGTACACAAGATTTTGTGAATAAAGTCTATATATGACACAATGGCAATATAAATGGGAATTCCTACAAAAGGTGTTATGGAAAGCATGAAATATGTATGTGTGTGTGTGTGTGTGTGTGTGTGTGTGTGTGATAATAATAACCAAACTCAATATGATATCTACAACAACCTATGTTACGAATTTTGTTTATTCAAACATACCAAGGATTGCATTTATGGAAAGATCTTTGGCCTAAGTTAAGTGCACTATGTATTGTTTTGAATATATTATACAATTTTTTTCTATGTAATGTTAAGAAAGTGTTTAATATGGGACTCACAGTCCCTTGATCCCCTTCTCAATTTTAGTACATCTTTTTGGTTGGAATAAGGCCTTGTGTTCTCATGCTAGAAATCCTAAACTAGTCACTTAATTGATCCAATTAAATTCATGACAGAATGAGTTATCCTACCAGTGAAGGCCCACAAATATTTTGGCCCCACTGTGTCGAGGCTATCTCATATATGAGAATAATTTCTAAGGGTTTTGACATTGCATTTCAAGAGGTGAGAGATTTTTTGTAGCAACCGATGTTTTCTTGTGATATTTCTAAAAATTGATTGTGACAAGACACATCGAGATGCATTGCAGTATTTAGAACGAGATTTCTTACCAATTCTTTGAAAAAAATATACAAGGTTTCTAATGATATGATGACTTGTTTCTGCGACTGTTTTAATGCCTAAAATTATCCTAACAACATTCAAACTTCTAGATTTTAACAAAGCTCAAAATACTTTCTAAGGGTTTTTACATTCCATTTCAAGAGGTGAGATGTTTGTTGTAGAAAACGATGTTTTCTCATGATCTTTCTAACAATTGATTGTGACAAGACGCGTCAGGTTGCATTCGACCTTTAGAACGAGATTTGTTACCAATTCTTTGAAAATCATCTACAAGGTTTCTAAAAATATGATGAATTGTTTCTACATTGTTGACTAATTTAATGCCTAAAATTCTCCTAACAATAGTCAGACTTCTATATTTTAACAAAGCTAAAAATAATTGACATTTAGCAGCATCGGATTTTGGTTCAAAATATTCTTTAATGAATTTATAAGAGTGATAACGAATATTATGGTTAGGTAACTTACCTTCAAGTGATTCTAGACCACTTTTTCATCGACCTGGAGACATTTAAGAGTTCTTTGCCACATAGTGCTCAATCTAGGTAGGGCCGATGAACCCCTATTCTTGCACTCTTAACCTCCATGCTGTGGAGTTAACAATTTTGTAGTTTTTTCCCCTTCAATCACTAATGGATCAACCGTGGGAGGAGAGTAGACATGGGATTGACTACTTTATAAAACATTTGATTGTCTAACAAGAGATTGCACCAGAGGAACTTCTTCACCACAATGTTGTACACCAGTTGCTACTCTATTTTCATCCATTATATAATCAACTCCAAGAAAATCCTCCATCATCTGATCATCCAAAACAAGTTTTCTTGATGAGATATTGGATGGATTTATCTCTAATGAACTCTTTCTCTTTGCTTCTTGTGATGGAGGAGAAACACTAGTAACATTTGTTCCGCTAGAAATTATATTTCCCTCTTCTAAAATCCTATGCTTTGACATACATAAAAAAAAAATATCTTTCTTCTTCTACCTTTTCGATCGGTTAATTTTTTCTGGAAGACTTTATTTCTTGAATCTGGTGGATCCCCATGTTTAAAGATAAAAATTGGCTTCCAAACACCCAACACAAATTTTTCTTTGTATAATTTAATAAGGCACAACCAACTGGAGAATTTTTTTTTTGTATTACAAAAGAAGACACATCTAATAATTCCAATTCCAATTGCACTTGGACAAATTTATCTTCCAATTCCAAGAAGACACAAGAATATACAAACAATGATTCCAATTTCACTTGGAAAAAATTGTTTTCCAATTCCAAGAAGACACAAGAAGATATAAACAACAATTCCAATTGCACTTGGACAAATTTGTCTTCCAATTCCAAGTAGACACAAGAATATACAAACAACAATTCCAATTGCACTTGGACAAATTTTTCTTCCAATTCCAAGAAGACACAAGAAGATACAAACAAGAATTCCAATTGAACTTGGAAAAATTTGTCTTCCAATTCCAAAAAGACACAAGAAGATACAAACAACAATTCCAATTGCACTTGACAAATTTGTCTTCTAAATTTTCCTACAATGGTCTGGAAATAGGACAAAAGTCTCTATGAATCTAACAAGAACACTTAAATAAGTAAAAATTGTCTCTGTAGGATATTTTTGTCTGAATATGTCGCAAATTGTTTTCATCCATAATATAGATGAGGAGGGGTGTGCTCGACACAAAAGAATACCTAGAAGGAATGCACATGCATTCCTAGAATGCATACACACTAAAGTGTGTGTGCGTTCTATAAACACGTGTGTGTTCCTCCTGAGCATAAAATACCAACAACTACAACTCATTCAATTCAAAGGAGCACGTGTGCAATCTTAATGCAATGGATATAGTATTTATTATAGACCAAACATCTTTATGAATAAATATGTATAGCGGTATGGGGAAAACTAAGGCCTAAGGTGTTAGGATTGAAATGTTTTTCAAGGATAGAGAAATGGCTAGAGAACCAATATGTGGGTGATGTGGGTGAAAGGGTTATACATAAGGTATATGCATAGTGAAATCAAGGCTTGAGTGTAGAGGGGGTTAATGGTTGAGTATAAGTTAATCCTAGGCTTAGATGGAGCTAGGGGGGTATATGTCATGGTCTACGTCAAGCTCTAGGTCATCGTATAAATATAGATCTAGCTCTATGTTATGGTCTAGGTCATGGTCTACGTCAAGCTCTAGCTCATAGTCTAAATATAGATCTAGCTCTATGTCATGGTCTAGTTCTATGTCATGATCTATGTCATGTTCATCATATAGGTCTAGGTCATTCTCCAAGTATTGCCTTTTCTAGTTATTGTTATGTATAGGTTTAGGTCTAGGTCTTGACATGTCTAGTTCAAGGACATTTATTTACTTGCGATGTAGGGAGGGGGGTTGTAGAGAGAGTGTTATCACTGAAATTTCATCTGCAACATCGCATTAAAATGGTTACAGGAATACAACATCTCCAAACACCTATTAGTTCACATGTAGCACCAAAAACTAATTTCCAAGGGGAAAAAACTATACAACTGGTCAAAAATTGACATGTACTAAAACACTAAAAGAAGCATGTGCATAGTGTGTAGGCCAAAGAAGCCCATAGAGCGCACAATGCGCCATATGCGCGATTGTGTATGAGAAAAGCCGTGCACTCCTATGAACGACGGATTTATGATTCTTATCGGCCCCTCACCCACTTCCGGACCATCTCCCAACTTGATATGACCCTCAAATCAGAGTTGAATCTGAATGGGGGGTTGTTCAAAGGCCTAAGGGTGCCCTAAAGGGACCCTTGTCCACACTAAGAACCAGTTGAGTATTGCCTCAAAGACATGCTATAAAAGGAGGTCATGGGTGCACTTAGAATTTAAGAATCTCATTGTATTGTTATGTTGCCTCTATCCTCCCTCAAGAAACATCTTTTCTTCTTGGGGCATTCTAGCAACATCTCAATAAGCTATTCACCTCACCTCTTGAGGGAATAGGCTTGGATTTATTCACCATTTTCTTTCTATTTTATCATTGTAAGAAGAGCTCTCAAATAAGGGATTCAAGAGCCCTCCCAAGGAGGAACAAGGGATCCATCAATCCTCCTTTCTCTATTGTGTTTTCCAACTAATATAGTTATCCATTGGTGGCATAATCATTGGTCATTTGGTTGATTGATTTTGGTTCAAATTTCCTCATGCATTTTAATTCTATTTATTTAGTCATTTCTTTAGTTGTTTCTAGCTTAGTTGTTTGTTTATTTCATGTGATTGAATTGTTTAATTGATACACTAACCTTTGTCTTGTCTAGCAGGCCCAACTAGACTTGTAAGTTCCCTTCTTTTGCTCATTCAAGTGGTGAAAATGAGACAACAGATTGGAAACCATACTCGGGATAATGTATCAATTTCCTCCCTATTTGGGTCGTTTGAGAACTTATTTTTGACCCATTTGCCTTACAAGGATCATAACTGGCCTAGCCTTACCTGCGAAGAGTTAATTTTGGATATGGAGGAGGATAATTCCACTTAAAGTCCCCCCCTTGATGCGTATCAGAACGTGTGCAGGTATTTCAGCCCACAGACGTGCATTCAGAGCATTGTGCACCCACAACACTTATGGTCTCTTCACACAGTGCACCAAAAGGTCTTTTGTTAGCTATGCATTATGTGCTCACTACACCTCTATCTGAACTGTAACCCGCGCATATGTCCAGAGTTTCCAAATTGTAAGATTTTTTGTGGTGTTTTGAAGGCCCCTAGCCTTCAAAATCTTTCTTTTATTCAAATTGTAAAAGTAAAACACTTATATTCCCTTCCCACATGAAGGGTTAGTCAAAAAATAGGCACTTAGGGGGTTAAAAAGAACCATATTTCTCCTCTTTCACTTTGAGTTTCCACATGGATGGCTTGATTTGATTGTAAAAGTTAAGTTGAGATTATTTACTATTACATATAAAAACACTTGCATTGGGACCATAAATCAAACTTTAATCGTTGAGTATGATGTTCTCTCACACCATAGAGTGATCTTGAGAATCAGAAAAGTGATTAAGGGGGAATTTAATCTCCCTTAACAAAATCTTTATGAGAGGACAAAGCCCCCCTAGGGCTCCTCTTAGTTTCTTTTCAAAACATATTAAACTTGTAAGGGCCCATACATGCCCACATGTTGCAAAGTTAGTATAGTTTTGAAGCTACTTTCTTAGTTTACATCACTAGGGGAGTTTAAAGTTTATAGTAATGGGCCCATACATGCCCACATGCTTGCAATATAGGATAGTTTTTTCAAAGCTTTCTTAGATTAAATCACATTAGGGAGTTTAAAGGAATGGTAAGGACCCATATGTCCACATGCTAGTTCTTTAGGGACTTTAAAAATTCCACAAGGTTGTACCAATGGCATCTAGTAAGATAGGTAATCAATATTTGTAAGGACCACAGAAAGTCCACATGTTTCAAATTGACATCTAACTTATTAAAAATTTGGCACATGTTATCTCTTTCTCACACAAAAAGTCACTCCTCACTCACATAATTTCATCTCGAATTGTGGAGGTTGAAATAAGTTTCCTCCAAAGGGATTCTGAGATGTCCCACTATTTCTTGAAGAAATTATCTGCACCCACTTAATTCTAATGAGATTGGTTCCCACTCCAAATATCTCAAACAAACACATCTAATTTTTTTCTAAAAACTCACTAAGTTTTCCTCCACGGGAGGTGTTAGTATCCAGATACTAAATATTCAATTCTCTCCTTGTTGTAGGAATGAGGTTATTCATGTAGCACCGAAAAGTGTTGTTCTAGAGCACCGATATTGCATATGCTAGAAGAAGTGTTGAGATTTTAACTTGCCTCATTAGAGAAGAGGTATAGGAAGAGTGGAAGTCCTTATTCCATACACGTTTGACATAGTTCTATGATGCCTTGATTGAAATAAATTTGCCTTTTAAAGGATTATTTTTTAAAAGGATTTGCCCAATTGGTTTTTGGGTTTCATTGGCCTTTGCACAGGGTTGGTTTTATTTTGAATTTCACCAAAAAATCATTGTGCCTGAAGGACAATCTTCAGTCCTCGAAGCCATGAACCTGCAATCATACAACAAACATGTCATCATTTACCACTAGCAACACCATGCAACACACAATGAGCCAGTGCACCTGCAATCAAAACATATGTCAAGCGCATAAGTCAAGGCAAAGCCTACTGATAAGTGACAAGACACATGGAGGATGAGCCATGAATATATGTGCACAATGCTTGATCATAAATTTTGAGGGATGCCAATTTTACCAGTTGTCAATGAAAAGATCCATGTGTCAACAAAGTCAAGAACCTACCACCAACATGACATAGCTTTGTTTTGGGCATCCAATTGTTAGTCATATGTTGGGAGATTTTTTTGATGGGTTGTTTGGTGGAAAAAATAGGAATGAAGTTGATTTACTGGACTCCTTGGGAAACATAATGAGAGATGTTGATTATTTGGATGTTGAAAAGGAACTAATAGGCATGCTTTCGAGTAAAAATAGGATTTCTCATGCATAAAAATCCCCGGGTGCGAAGAGGAAAACACATTGATAATTCAAAAGAAAAGGATAACACTATTGATCTCAGGGTTAATGTAATTGTCGATTCTACTTCCTTTAATAAGTTGCAGATACTTTTAGCAAAGTTGAAGAGCAATTCAAAGAACAGGTTATGTTGCCATTGAATCAGGTGGACTTGTGGGCCACAGAAGGGAAGTTGTTCCTACCACTGGTCTTCCTTTCAGTATACAACAGATATGGAAAGATATTAGAGAGAAGAAGAGACCTTGACTTCCCTTGTCACAAGTTTATGGTTATGATTGTTTGTTGTGAAGTGATTGCTAATGAAAATCTTGCTAAACTGACATCCAATAAGAATTGGCTAGAACTAGAGGAGGTTGCACAATCTTGTCAATGCTAGGGTTTGGAACAAATAGTACCAGTGTCTTTTCTTAGATCCAGAACTATTAGATTGATGCTTATGACCGTATTTTTGATTTATATGTGATGCCAAGTTCAAATCAAAATGAATAAATACCTAGATAAAGTAATATAGGGGCATAGAAATGAGCTATTGGTAAACTTGATGCATTGAGAAGTTGTTCTGAGTATTCACTTTTGGAAATAAATCACAGTTTAAGGAGAAGGTTGTTTCCCTGTCATGATTAAACCTCCATACATAAATGTCAAAAATGTCAAAGCAATGGAAAGGAGAAATATGTATACAGTTTCACTCTTGGATCTTTCCTTTTAACAACATATAATCTTACTCCAATAAGATATGAGTAAATCATGTATCAACATTTGATCTAAAGGGATGAGAATGAGATATGTAGCAGACGGATCTAGCTTAAAAGGAAACATTAAAGGGGAATTTTACCTCAAGAGATCAACAATCAAAGAAATGTGGCAGTCAATCAAATCTATATTGAAAAAGGGCCAGAAAATACACAGGTGGAAGGGAAGATGGCAATCATAGATATCATTTCCAGATTTTCAGCAGTAAATCAATTAGTTCCACATCTCCAGATTTTAAGCATACAAATGGCAAGGCATTTGACTTAAGTTGTCCCATATTTGTTGCATATATCATAGATTGTTTTTATTTTTAGTTCATTGTTATGATTATTTCTTAGTAGATAGGAAGGATCTATTTATTATATCTTGCTATTTAAGACAACATTTTTTAATAGAGCAAAGAGGGGGGAGGCCTGAGAGGGTTCAATAGAGATCAGGAATGCATGACTGAGACTTTTTTTTATGATTGTAAAGAAGGAACTATTTCATTTTACACTCAATGCTACAACCCTTTTGATGAGAATAATTTCTCCTCTGATCTCTTTTTTCCTTTTCTTACTTTAAAAAAAAATCATGTTATCTTTGCGATGCATTGAATATACCTTGTTATGTTGATAAGGCAATGAAGATTTCACTGATTTCTTTCCCATTCCAAGACTTGTTTTTTGAGTACCTTATTCTTTGTTTCTGAATGAGATTTAGGATAAGGAATCTTCCTATGTGAGTGAATAGATTGGTGTTAGGTTATGAAAAAGGTATAAATATCTTCCTTTTTCCCACATTTCATGATATCATCTTGATTGAATTTTCGATTATTTAGGAGAAAATAGAGTAGACAATGAATAATATACTCCTTAGTGTTATTGTTGAAGTTAGATTACATAGATCCTAAATATGATTGAATTTGTCTAGTTTTATTACAGGATTGGTTAAATGTTGTCAAACCCAAGATAACAAAGCATATCTTGAAGATGCGCAAGCTATTGGAGGTTAAAGACTTTATGGTGCAAGGCAGTTTTGAAGATGATCAAGTTGCTTATATTGTAATAGTAAAACAATTCTAAGGATCTCTTGATCCTCGAGATAGCTTAATTTACCCAAATTATTGTAATATATAAGGGGTAAATAGATATTGAAAGGTAGTAGAAGAATTTCACCCAAGAACTCAGAACTTAGAATTGTTATGCATTAGCAGTTTTTGTAAAATGTTGTACCAGCTATGAAATCAATAGAAGCTTCGAGCGGTTTTATCATTTTTATATACTGAATTTCAAATAATAGTGCTTCTAAGGACCAAGGGCCCAGTCTGAAGGAGCTATTGTTCGACCTATAATTGTATCAGTTCAATTTATTTTTTGTGATTCGATTCTCTTTTATAGTAGTTAAATGAATGCATAAGAGTGTTGGTGATTTTGTGTCAATTGCAAGAGATAGATATTCCCTGAAGCATTAGATGATTGATGTTCCAATTCCTATTACTAAGATTTGATGCGTGACAATTCCTCATAAGTTCACGTTTGTTGTTCCTTTCACTTAGTTTATGTTTGTTGTTCCTTTCACTTAGTTTACATTTGTTATTCCTTTCCGTTAGAATATAGTTGTTGTTCCTTTCAATAGAAATACAATTGTTTCCTCTTTTCGACTAGATTATAGTCTCTGTTTCTTTCCATAGATAGAGTAACTCGCCTTTTTCTTTCCAGCAATTTTATTCATAATAATAGTCATTTCTACAAGTCTTTATCTAGATTCAATTACTGCTCTTAAAATGAATTCAATAGATTAATTAGTTCCTTTCCATTGCACAGCTTTAGATTTCAATTCCTAGAATCTTTAATGAATGTTTGAGGAACTTGATTGTTGATAAACTCAGATTTTCTTTCACTACATGATTTTAGCCTCTACAAGCTATCTGCATAGACTTTGCTGGTATTCTTTGAGATAAAATACGAATCCTTGAGTTGATAAATTAATGTTAAACTAAGGCTATTTTTTAGACATCTTTAGATCCCAACATTTTGGTGTCGTTGCCGGGGAAGAATGTCAAGGGTATCATAGATTATGCCTCTAGAGGAAAAGGTATTAAAGACAGAAGGTAAGAATCTACACAGACAATAAGTAAGATGCTTAAACCAGCACCTACCTCTAGTTGACGCATTAAGAGGTTGCATAGGTGCTTTTTTTTCTTTCTTGATTTTCCTTTTTTTGTGTGAAGTGCATATGACTAAGAAGAAAGATCTTGAAAAACCAAAACCCCCACCAAAAATTACCAAAGCCCAGGGCTCGGTGCTTCCTGGAAGAAGAAATTTCATAGATGACATCATCCAAAAAGAAGAATCTCAAGCTTCAGTTGGACCTAGGTAAGGATCTACCTGAATCCCTCAGGTGGTCATTTCACCAACTGCAGCCCACGCTGAGATTCATAGAAAAACTGAAGGGACTGAGTAGAGCTTTCAAAGCATAGATTTTCCACCCCTCAACCCTTTAGAAGAGGGAAACTCTTGTAATTTGGAGGAAGGAGAAGGAGAAACCAGTTGGATAGTTAAGACAGACCCACCATCCGATCCTGAATCTCCTATGAAAGAAGAAGGCATACCCGAAATCCTAGATAGAGGGAGTGAAATCAAATCCCCTAAAGGATTAGATAACCAATCAATTCAAATAAAACATCCAGATCAAGAAATCCCCGAGGATTTCTAGCATATTTTCGATCAAATGGCACAACCCAATCCACAACGTCCCTAGAATTCCACTTTGGAATATCTGATAGTTGATCCAATCACCAATGCCCCCATGAAGGCGATTCCCCTACAAAACCTGCCAACCTTTCATGGATTAATCTCAAAATACTCGGACACATTCTTATTTAAATTTTATGTCCTATGTAGAGGGTATGATTACACCTCTGAACCCCAAAAATTAAAATTGTTCTCCTCCACTTTGAAAGGAGCAGCTCTACGTTGGTTCATGGGATTAGGGGGAGGAACTATAAACTCATGGGATGAGATGAAACAAGCCTTCTTGAAAAAATATCAGGATTATTGTAGAACCAGAGACTTAAAAGATGAAATCTTTCAAATGACTACAAAAGAAAATGAATCATTCGAAGAATATGTCGAGAGATTTTAATATAATTTACAAAGATCACCTTATGGCATGTTACCAGGTGAAGTACTTAAGGAAACTCTGATTAAAGGTATGAAAGATGAATGGGTAGAAATGTTGAATTTAATGGGGAAGGGTGACATTTATCAATAAACTCATGATGACATCTTCCCACTGTGTATCAGGTTCTCAAGAGGAAGTTCACGGACCAAATCAGGGATGCTTACCCCCCTTACTAGAAATAGCAATATTACCAGCGGGGGTGTTACGTGAGTTGAAGTTGGTAATATCTTAGAAAACTTCAAAAATAATATTATGAGCACTCTAACTACACAATTGGATGTGTTGTAGGCCAAACAAAAAAAAACAGAAGTAGAACAAACGTTGGCCATATTTTTCCACAGGTGTAGAAGAAAACATGGTCCAAGGGATTTCCCTTTGGACGTGGTTCGGGTCTATGCTATATGCACCAAGGATAAAAAAATAGAACAATGCCCATCATTTCCTGGAATGAAAGTTGTCTTTAGAGAAGAAGAATAAGAAACAAAGCCATTATATTTGATGGCTCAGCATCGTCAATGGAAGAATCGACCTCCAAATACACTGCAGGACCCTTCCTCTTTCTTCTCTAGATAGTATAATCAGCAACAAACTCCTAGTAGCACATGGTAGGGTCAGTCATTTACTAATTAGAACTGGAAGCCCCAACAATACCCACCTACAAATTCCACTTAGCAAAAGCAGCTTGCTGCAAATCCTTCCTGGAAGAATCAACCAACTGCATTTTCCACTTGGCCTAACTCACAATATCCCACCTCATCCTAGAAAAACTCAAATAAAAACATCTACCCTTCATAGTGGCCCAACATGACTACCCAAAACCCAAATTGGAACTAGAATTGGTAGCATCCCGTGGGGATAAACAACCAACCCATGGGGATGGCCCCTCAAACTCATCCTATGTTACAAGCACCACTCCAATTGCATCAAAACCCACAATCCCAATTGTTCCCTCAACTACCAGCCCAACCTCACTCAAATCCAAATAACAAACTGGCTTAGCTCATCCAGATTATGGAGAATGGGGAAACCATCTCGGTAGGGTGCGACAAACTACGGTTGAGATCAGGACGAATAATATCTCCCGAAGAAAATAACATTTTTCAAGAGAAGGAGAGTGAAAAAAAACCAACACCTTCGACTGTGGTAATAAAAGAAGAAATTGAGAAGGAGGGAAACACAGTCAAATCAAAAGATATTGATAAAGATGTAATGCCCTCCCCTCCATTCCCTGAAAGATTGATGATAGAAAAACTGACCGTTCCCAACTTCAACATTGTAGGGGAACTCAAGAATTTATATATCAATATTCCACTCTTGCAAGCTCTTTAGGACATCCCAATCTATGCAAAAAAAATCAAGGAGCTATGTCAGAGAAATCCCATTAGAAAAATTAAAAATCCATCATCAACAGTCCACATTGTAGGAGCCTTGTACGATCTAATTTTAGGTAGACAAGAACTGGTTAAATATGCAGATCCGGGGAATCCCATAGTGACAGTTCAGATCCAGGGTTGTTCTTTTCCCAATACACTAGTTGATTTGGGAGTAGCCATCAACATCCTGACTATGGAAACCTGCAATACCCTAGGTTTTAACTCCTTCGAACCCACCTCAATAATGTTGCATTTAGCAGATCGATCAATAGTTCGACCAATTGGCACATTACATGATATAGACATCTCCATCGACTCTTGAGAATATCCAGCGGGCTTCCTCATCATCAACCCAAGAAGTGGACTTGAAGGGAATCCATTGATACTAGGCAGACCATGGTTTGAAATAGTAGATGCGTACATAGGATGTCGAGCAGGTAGTATGAAAATCACTAGAGGGGGTATCACAAAGAACCTCACTTTATATCGTCTTGCTAAGCCAAGTCCAACTTTTGTATATCCACAATTTCCACCACCGCGATACCGGGAGAAGGATTTACGAGCCCCTCTTACGCAGGAAGAATCCCTCGAAATTAAAAACCATCTAGAGGATGACGCAATCAGTGGGTTTATCAATAATGCAGCCACCATGAGCAACCCGACCTACCAGATGCTCCAAGTTGTTCTAGACTCTGAAGCACAGGGAGACCTGCTGGGAGATTTAATGGAACAACAAATTCCAACTATAGCCATTCATAACAACAAACCCATCGATATTGCACTAGGGAGGTCTCTAAACATCAATGTCAATTTAGATGAACAACATCATCATAATCTAATTCAAGTCCTCTCCAAACACCAACAAGCTTTTGCATGGGAATATTCTGATATGAAAGGTATTGATCCGCAACTTTGCACACACCACATTTATGTTGAAAAATATGCCCGGCCTATCTGACAACCACAAAGAAGATTGAATCCTCACCTCAAGGATATCTTTAAAGAAGAATTACAAAAGTTATTGGACGTATATTTTATATATCCCATATCAGATAGTCAATGGGTTTCCCCATTAGTGATCGTCCCAAAGAAAAATGGGAAATGGCGCATCTGTGTTGACTACAAGGAACATAACAAAGCCACTCAAAAACACCACTTCCCTTTGCCTTTCATTGACCAGGTCCTAGATACTTTGGCAGGAAAGAAATTATTTTCTTTCCTAGACGGTTTTAGTGGGTACAATCAGATTCAGATCACCCCAGAAGATCAAGATAAAACTACATTCACATGCCTCTAGGGCACTTTTTCATACAGAGTACTACCCTTTGGACTTTGTAACGCTCCAACCACTTTTCAAAGGACCATTCTGAGCATATTTAGTGATCTGATCAATAAAGGACTTGAAGTCTATATGGATGATTTCACTCCTTATGGCGATGACTTCGATCAAGCACTGAATAACCTGGAGAAAATACTAGAGCGGTGCATTGCGACTAGGTTATGTTTAAGCCATGAAAAGTGTCACATGATGATGACAGAATGTGTGGTACTATGGAATTATATATCTACAGATGGAATTAGGGTAGATCCATCAAAAATAGAGGTAATCCTTAATCTACCTACACCACACACACAAACTGAGGTACGTAGTTTCCTTGGCGCTTCAAGATACTATCGTAGATTTATGGAAAATTTTGCAAGAACCGCTACACCTTTACATGCTTTGACTGGTAATGTAGAATTTCAGTGGTCTGACAAGTGTGATGTGGCATTTGCAAGACTCAATAATTTGATCTCAACAACACCGGTGTTGAGGGGGGGAAATTGGAAAATACCATTTCACATCTCCACCCTTGCATCAGATATTTCCATAGGCACTGTCCTCAGACATGAGGAGGATAAGAAACCCTATGCCATTTATTTTATTAGCAAGAATCCTAATCCAACTGAACTTAATTATACAAGAAAGAGTTTTTAGCTATTATTCATGCCATCCATAAATTTTTTCATTATATAACATGCTATCTATTCATTCTATATACTAATCATTCTTCTATTAGATATCTGGCTAATAAACCAATTACTAATGGATGGGTCACTCGATTGTTGTTACTATTGCAGGAATTTGATATCACCATCAAAGATTGACCTGGGAGAGAAAACCTCATCACAGACTTCCTATCCCGCATACCCAAAACAAACGACTCCTTAACATTCAAAGATCGATTTCAAGATGAGCATCTGTTTTTCGTTACTACAAAGCCACCTTGGTACGTTGACGTGAAAAATTACCTGGCAGCGGGAAGATTACCGACACATCTTTCATCAAGGGAAAGAAAACTGATCGTCCAGTGTAGCGCATGATTCGCCTGGATCAACGAATATCTCTTCCATACATGAGTTGATCTCTATATCCGCATATGCGTACAAGATGACAAAAATTATGACATCCTAAAGGCCAGACATGATGAGCCCTGTGGTGGGCATTTTGTAGATCGCAAGACTGGACACAAAATTCTACATATGGGCTATTATTGTCCCTCAATATTCATACATGCGAAGAAATATGTCTAGACCTGCGATAGTTGTCAACGGATGGGAAAACCAGGTCAGGTTGATGAAATGTCTTTGAAAGCACAAGTAGTTGTGGAACCATTTGAGAGATGGGCACTAGACTTCATTGGCCCCTTCAATCCAAAGTCAAATCAGAAGACCTATATTCTAGTCGCAATGGACTACATGACTAAATGGGTAGAGGTAGAATCCTTACCAAATGCAACAGAAGAAGTAGTCATCAAATTTCTTTTCAAATTATTCATACATTATGGACTACCAAGAGAGGTAATTACTGATGGGGAGTCACAATTTATAGCTCATAGAATCACCACCACCCTAGATAATTATCATATCAAACACAAAATTACTTCTTCGTACCATCCACAAGAAAATGGGCTAGTGGAAAGCACCAATAAAGTCCTGGAGGAAATCCTGATGAAGACTGTCTCAACAAACAGACATAATTGGGCTTCTAAGCTCCCAAATGCCTTATGGGCTTACTGCACAACATGGCGTAATACCACTGGCTACTCTCATTATCATTTAGTCTATGGAAAAGAACCCATCTTCCCAATCGAGTTTGAAATCAAGACTCTAAGGATGGCCCAGGAAATCAGACTGGATCTTACAAAAGCACACAAATAGTGCCTTCAACAACTCAACAAATTGAATGAAGCATGCCTATCTACTGTAAAGTGCACAACTGTTATTCAGCAACAGACAATGACCTGGCATGACAAGCATATAAAAAAAAATTGTTTAAAAAATGTGACTGGGTGCTCCTCTATGATTCCAGATTTCAGGATTTTCCGGGAAAATTACAGACATGGTGGCTAGGACCATACGAAATCAATGAAGTCCATGATAATGGCACAGTCACATTAAGCACCATCGACGGGTCCGGATCTCCATTTCAGGTCAATGGACACCGGCTATGAATCTATCATCAGTCGCCCTCAAAAGAATCTTTCTACCAAGAGGTAAGTAAGGACCCTACCATTCAAATTTTGGCTGGCTGGGAAGGTAATCAAGCCACCCGAACTCCATAAATATTGAATTTTGTTGACACTATACATATTGTATATAATTTTGTTTTCTGTAGATTTTATTTAGTTTTTTATTATTATTTTCGAGAGTCATTCGAGAAAGTCAAAACTGGGGATGATAACTGTAATGAACTCAATTAGCACTCTTTTCTATTCCGAACTCTTGCTTCATCTCATCACCCAAACCCTGTCTTTCACAGGGAAATGATTGTGTCATGATTCAGCAGCAGCAATTGGGCAACAATAATGAAATTCATAACATTAACAAACCATCCATTACTTAATTTTGAAATAAACAAACTCATAAATGAATTTAGTTGATGAGGAATCAACCTTGAATTCAAGCAAAATACATTGCCAGGTTTCTAAAAATTACCTATTCAGATGGTTAAAAATGAAACAATTGTTGTTCCTTTTGTGTGTCTGTTGTTCCTTTGAACAGAGCAATTGTTGTTCCTTTTGCATGCCTTTGAACGAAACAATTGTTTTTCCTTTTGCGCGCCCGTTGTTCCTTTGAATGGAACAATTGTTGTTCCTTTTGCATGCCTGTTGTTCCTTTGAATGGAACAATTATTGTTCCTTTTGCATGCTTCTTGTTCCTTTGAATAGAACAATTGTTGTTCCTTTTCCACGTGTATTGTTCCTTTGAATGGAACAATTGTTGTTCCTTTTACGTGCCTACCATTCCTTTGAACGGAAAAATTGTTGTTCCTTTTGTGCCCCTGTTGTTCCTTTGAACGGAACAATTGATGTTCTTTTTTTGCGCCTTCGATTCCTTTGAACAGAACAATTGATGTTCTTTTGTCACATCCGCTATTCCTTTTCCACACCTGTTGTTCATTTTTTTGTTCCTTCCCTACATTGCTGATAAAATGCTAAACCTTTCCTTTGGGGTACAACTTTCACCAAATAATTTTCACCAACATTATTTCTAACGATCTATCATTATTTTGTGGAATTTCTCCCATACCTTGTCAAATTGTTTTTTTTGGATCACTTTCTTTGAAATATCTTAAACCTTGTTCATAACCTGTAACCACCATAATTCGTTTCTTTTCCCTTACACATACAAATACACTTAAATGATATCTCACCTTTATAATTAATAAGGATTCTGTGGCACACTTTTACTTGGCATCCTTACACTTCTTTACGTCATCCCTTACTCTTAAGGAGTATATGAGCCTCCCTTCATACACTTCTAAAAAAGAACAATTCTTTCTTTTCCCACAAAGAATAGGGGGTCTCATCACAAGCCAACCTACCATGATCATAGGATAATAACCTAAGTGACATTCCCACTATGGCTACCACACTAGGGCAATGGCTTTTGACATTTTCTTTTGTCAAAGGACAAGAGGTCTCATCACGAGTTGACATGTTCACTTAAGTTACAATCTAGTGAGTGGAATTATCATCATTTGGATACCAAACCAGGGTAATGGTCTTTTTCTGGAAAAACTTATAACTTAAAACTTAAAACTTA
>JZKD02S2417516.1:112794-131372 GCA_000966675.3 Picea glauca | reverse complement strand
TTAGTTAATTTTAGTTTGTTTTATTAGTTTTATTTAGTTTAGTTTGTTTAGATTACTTAGCTCAGATCAATTCTCTCTTTGGTTTTCATAGGAGACCTTAGAGCGGCCAACGGAGCCGTTACACTTGTCAGGGTGGTCCATTCCAAACGGCTTGGGTTATTTAGACAACCCCAGACCGGTTCCACTCTCCCAGTTGACGGACGGTCAATTTCGCCCTTCAACACAAACCCAAGATAGCAAAGGAAATATTGAAGATGCGCAAGCTATTGGAGGTTAAAGACTTTATGGCGCAAGGGAGTTTTAAAGATGATTGAGTTTCTTATATTGTAATAGTAAAGAAATCCTGAGGATTTCTCGATCATCAAGATAACTTAATTTACCCAGATTATTGTAATATATAAGGGGTAAATAGATCTTGAAAGGCAGTAGAAGAATTGCACCCAATAACTCAGAACTCAGAATTGCTATGCGTTAGCAGTTTTTGTAAAATTTTGTACTAGCTATGAAATCAATAGAAGCTTCGAGCGGTTTTATCATTTCTATATACTAAATTTCAAATAGCAATGCTTCTAAGGACCAGGGGCCCAATCTGAAGGAGCTATTGTTTGAGCTGTAATTGTATCAGTTCATATTATGTTTTGTGATTTGATTCTCTTTTACAGTAGTTAAATGAATGCATAAGTGTGTTGGTGATTTCGTGTAAATTCCAAGAGATAGATATTCCCTGAAGCATTAGATGATTGTTGTTCCAATTCCTATTACTGAGATTTGATGCGTGACAGTTCCTCATAAGTTCACATTTGTTGATCCTTTCATTTAGTTTACATTTTATGTTCCTCTCACTTAGTTTACATTTGTTGTTCCTTTCCGTTAGAATATAGCTATTGTTCCTTTCAATAGAAATACAATTGTTGCCTCTTTTCGACTGGATTACAGTCTCTGTTTCTTTCCATAGATAGAGTAATTCCCCTTTTTCTTTCCATCAATTTGATTCATAATAATAGTCATTTATGCAAGTCTTTATCTAGATTCAATTACTGCTCTTAAAATGAATTCAATAGATTAATTAGTTCCTTTCCATTTCATAGCTTTAGATTTCAATTCCTAGAATATTTAATGAATGTTTGAGGATCTTGATTGTTGATAAACTCATATTTTCTTTCACTACACATTTTTATCCTCTACGAGCTATTTTCATAGACTTTGCCAATATTCTTTGAGATAAAAGACAAATCCTTGGGTTGATAAATTAATCTTAAACTAAGGCTTCTTTTTAGACATCTTTAGAGCTCAACAACTAGATACTTGCATATTTCTTTCTTCTTATGGTTTTATCTGCTTTATTAAATTGACTACCATTGACTAAGTAAGTGTGATCGAAACTTATTTACAATCAAAGATTGATATTCTCTTTCTTGATTTACTATTGAAACCTCCAACCTTTTCAAAAATCAATATACATTTATCCATAAAAACTATTGCAATAATGTGATGATTCCCTAGCTTTCCCTTAGCAGTCAAGTGCAACTTTAGGGACTAGCATCTTTTGGTGTTTTTGTCGGGGACGAAGCAATGAAGAAATATTCCCTGGGAGAATGAAAATGATCAGATCTGCTTATTGATGGTGAACAAGAAGAGGACATATGCTTGGTTGTAGATATTTCACCATGGCGACTCCATTTTCTAAATATCAATAGGAGACTCCACTTGGGATCCAAGTATGGAAGCCATTTCGGCTCAGAGGTTTTCCTTTTGTGACTTTTCATATCTAGCTGGTTTTCCAAACCCAATGCTTAGCAGAGATGATTAGGAAGGTATCCTTCCTACATTTAAAGGCGAAGATTGGGAGATTATGGCCAAGCATCTGCTAAATTTTCATGAGTTTGTTCATGAACATCATATTGTGCATGAGGATGTCCAGATAAATATTTTCAGACATTCATTGAATGGAGCAACCCTTGACTAGTGCAAATATCTTCCATCTTCAAGTATTAAATCATTGAGAAGTTTTCATGATGCTTTCAATTTATTTTGTAAAGAAAAATTTCCAGATGAAAGTCCTTTTGAAAATTGTTGTGATGTATTTGAGAACTATATTCAACAGAAAACGTATTTTTCTTATGTTTGCAAGAATGAGAATCATGTTAGTGAAGAAGATCTTCAAGATATTGTCGATGAGGATATCAATGACTGTGTAGCTGAGAATGATATAGATATTTCTCCTTATGTACCTATTACTTTGAGCTCAAATGAAAAGGATTATAAAACTAAGGAAGAAGAAGATGATTTATTGTTGATTGTATCTTTTCATAAAACTATTTTGTAGTACAAGGATTTTAAGCATTCCGATTGTGAAATGTGTACCTATGATACTTTATATCATGTTGTAAACAAGGAAGAAAAACCAACAACTATAGATGTATTTGATGATTGTTCATATGTTCTTTATGGTCAAGATTCGTATGATAACCAAGTTGAACTTATGCATTCATCCTTTCAAGATGACTGTGAAGAAAAACTTTCTGATTTTTAGTTCTCATAAATGTTTATGAGTCAACCTATATTTGATGAGTATAGTGATGATAATCTTGACATTTCATATCATGATGTCTCTATGGTGACATAATCTGACCAAAAGATTCGTGAAAGCATTCAACTCCTCATCTATGAGCAGCCTGAGCCAGTGCATGGAATTTATGCATTTGAAGGCAGCATGGAAGAACAAGATCAACCCGTTGATTATCATGATGACATTGTTGTTGTCCTAGAATTTTTTTAGCATAATCAAGATGATTTTATTTCTTTTGATTATGATAATAAAAATCTTGGTCATACCTTCTTTTCAACAGATCATATGGAGTGTAGTTTGACAAGTGGAACAGATATCACAGAGGAGCAGAAAAGGTTTTTGTATCAATTGAAGATGCAACATAATTGGCATGATCTTGTGGTTGTCTACATGGATATGGCTAAAGATTTGAAATCATCTTTTCTATTTTCAACACCTCATGAATAGAAAATTGGTATCACTTACGGAGAAGATATTAAACAAGAGGTAATTAACAGTAAAATCAGCTCACAACTATATCAAGATTTGCATAAATTTGTATATGACATCCATACATCAAAAGTTGAAGTAAACATTGAGCAGCAAGTAGAGGTAAACGTGTTTGGTTATTCATCTACTTCTTTTTTCTATGATCTGATAGATTTTTATATGGAATCATTTTTCTTAGAAGATTTTAGACTTGAGAAATTTCGAATCAAAGAAGATGATTATTGCAAGCATGTGTTGCAACTTAAAATTCTTCTACAATTCATGAGGTCTTCTCTGAATTTTATTTCCATACAAGAAGTTTTTTCAGTCAGTTGGATGTTTTCATGGCTTCATTGGAAGCATGATTTTACATGATTAGCTGGTTTTTGCTGGTTAGAAGTAGGAAGAAGACAGAAGAATAAGCTCATCATACGCGTATGAATATTCTTTTCAGTTTGTTAGTTTGCAACAATAATTTTGTTTTCACTAGTGTGTTCAAAATTCGAGTAAAGATTGTAGAGATCTGGTGATAGTATGAATGACTCCACAAGCCAAATGGACTAGGCATACCATAAATGTGGATGTTTGTAGAGGCAAAAGTTTGTAGGTTGCATTGCACACATGGATAGAATGAAAAGGCAAAGTGGTATTTTTGTTCTTGGCAGATCACAAGGAGCATGTCATCCCCAAAAGGATCCAATTTTACTATCCAGATACTAAATATCCAATTCTCTCCTTGTTGCAAGAATGAGGTTATTCCTGTAGCACTGAAAAGTGTTGTTCCAGAGCACCGATATTGCATATGCTAGAAGAAGTGTTGATATTTTAACTTGCCTCATTAGAGATGAGGTACAAGAAGAGTGGAAGTCCTTATTCCATACACCTTTGACATAGTGCTATGATTCCTTGATTGAGATAAATTGGCTTTTTAAAGGCTTAATTTTTAAAAGGATTTTCCCAATTGGTTTTTGGTTTTCATTGGCCTTTTCACAAAGTTGGTTTTATTTTAAATTTCACCAAAAAATCATTTCTCCCGAAGGACAATATTCAATCCTCAAAGCCACGCACCTCTAGTCATACAACACACATGTCATCATTTACCACTAGCAACACCACACGACACACAATGAGCCAGTGCACTTGCAATCAACACATATGTCAAGCGCACAAGTCAAGCCAAATCGTAGTGCTAAGTTCCAAGCCACATGGAGGATGAGCCACAAATCTATGTGCACAATACTTGATCATCCATTTTGAGGGATGTCGATTTTACTAGTTGTCAATTAAAATATCCATGTGTCAACAAAGTCAAGCACCTACCACCAACATGACATAGCTTTGTTATGGGCATCTATTATTGGATAAATCGGTAGGTGTGGACACTAACTGATCTCCCTAGATCCACCTAGATCTAGAACAAAACACACCAAAACATGACACTTTCCTTAATTTTTAGATATTGAATTTACTTACTAAAGAGGGATAGATGACATACCATTTAAATGTCGCTTCCTCTCACCATCGCCATCCTAGCTGCATTCCAATACTCATACAATGATGATCCTACAAAAGAACACAACCAACCAAAGTGATAGTAATAGCATAAACTCAAAATAAACCTATGTATGTGACCAAGAAATCATACAATAAAACACAACAAGTTGTATAGGAAAGAATTATATTACTGTATCATATTAAATGTGAAAGAGAGATTGAAACCATGGCCTTGATGTCATAAGGTCCCTTCCAATTTTCCTTCATTCCCCACACACTTCCACTCCAAGAATTCTGAGAGCATTGATCTGATAATATTCACAATCTATCTTGACAAAGTGGCTCATCTAGCCAAGATAACAATCTCCAAAGCTCAATTCAATCCAAGCTAATCCAAAAAGATCCAAAAGCTAACTTTCTCCATGAGATATCCTCTCCTTTTATAAGTTTAAGAGGATAAGGTGAAGAGGTTAGGATGATCCCACTAAATCATTAAAGCGAGTAAGATCCAAACCATTCAGATGCCACCTCACCATGGAAGTTTCTCCTTCTAGAAGCATCGATAAAATGCTTGTTTTTCCCACGTATGATAATTTTTGCACCCTGCATATATAGCAACCTGTGAACACTTTTCGACCTAGCTATGGTGCATCCTATGAAAATCAGGCATTTCTGCACCCTGCCTATATAGAAACCTGTGAACATCCTCTTTAATAGGGTTTTTACAAAGGAGAATGCAACTTCTTTTCTCAGGAAAAGTTCTTCTCCCTTCTTTCTTCAGGAACTCAGGACACTAACCCCTTTGAAGGAAACAGATAGGTTTACATCATTAACGGTCATAGGGATGATGAAAATAATGTGTAACAACATCCAAGTGTTAGTCATATGTTCGAAATTTTTTCTGATGGGATGTTTGGTGGAAAAAATGGGAACTAAGTTGATTTGTTGGACTCCTTGGTAAATAGAACGAGATATGTTGATTCTTTGGATGGGGAAAAGGAACTAATAGGAATGATTTTGAGTAAGAAGAGGATTACTCATGCAGAAAAATCCCCAGGTGAGAAGAGGAAAACACATTGAGCATTCATAAGAAAAGAATAACACTATTGATGGAAACGTTAATGTAATTGTCGATTCTACTTTCTTTAATAATTTGTAGAGACTTTTAGCAAAGTTGAAGAGCAATTCAAAGAACAAGTTATGTTGCCATTGCATCAGGTGGCCTTGCGGGTGACATAAGGGCAATTGTTCCTACCACTAGTCTTCCTTTCAATATACAATAGATATGGAAAGATATCAGAGAGAAGAAGAGACCTTGACTTCCCTGCTCACAAGGTTATGGTTATGAATCTTTGTTGTGAAGAGATTGCTAATGAAAATCTTGCTAAACTGGCATCAAATAAGAATTGGCTAGAACTAGAGGAGGCTACACAATCTTGTCCACTATCAGGGTTTGGAACAAATAGTACCAGGGTGTTTTCTTAGATCCAAAACTATTAGATTGATGCTTATGACTGTCTATATGATTTATATGTTATGACAAGTTCAAATCAAAATGAAGAAATACCCAGATAAAGTAATACAGGGGCATAGAAATGAGCTATTGGTAAGCTTGTTGTAATCAGAAGTTCTTCTGAGTATTCACTTTTGGCAATAAATTACAGTTTAGGGAGCAGGTTGTTTCCCTATAATGATTAAGCATACATACATAAATGTCAAAATTTTCAAAGCAGTGGAAAGGAGAAATATGTATAGAGTTTCACTCTTGGGTCTTTCCTTTTAACAACATATAATCTTACTCCAACATTATATGAGTAAATCTCATATCAACAGTTGATCTAAAGGGATGAGAATGAGATATGTAGCAGGAGGATCTAGTTTAAAAGGCATCATTAAAAGGGAATTTGACCTCAAGAGATCATAAGTCAAAGATATGTGGCAGTCAGTCAAATCTATATTGAAAAAGGGCCAACAAATACACAAGTGGCAGGGAAGATGGCAATCAGAGAAATCATTTCCAGATTTTCAGCAGTAAATCAATTAGTTCCACATCTCCATATTTTAAGGATACATATGGCATGACATTTGACTTAAGTTGTCCCAGATTTCTTGCATATATCATACATTGTTTTTATTTTTAGTTCATTTTCATGATTATTTCCTAGTAGATAGGAAGGATTTGTTTATTATATCTTTCTATTTATGACATCATTTTGTAATAGAGCAGAGAGTGGGGAGGCTCGAGAGGGTTCAATAGAGATCAGGAATGCAGGACTAAGACTCTTTTTTATGATTGTAAAGAAGGAACTATTTCATTTTTCACTCAATGCTACAACCCTTTTGATGAGAAGACTTTCTCCTCTACTCTCTTTTTTCCTTTTCTTACTTTAAAAAAAAGAATGTTATCTTTGCAATGCATTGAATATACCTTGTTATGTTGATAAGGCAATGAATATTTCATTGATTTCTTTCCCATTCCAAGACTTTTTTTTTGAGTACCTTATTCTCTGTTTTTGAATGACTTTTAGGATCAGGAATCTTCTTATGTGAGTGAACAGACTGGACACTTGCATATTTCTTTCTTATTATGGTTTTATATTCTTTATTTAATTGACTACAATTGACTAAGTAATTGTGATCGAAACTTATTTACAATCAGAGATTGATATTCTCTTTCTTCATTTACTGATAAAACCTCCAACCTTTTCAAAAATCAATATACATTTATCCATAAAAACTATTGCAATAATCTAATGATGCCCTCACTTTCCCTTAGCAGTCAATTGCAACTTTAGGGACTAACAGGAGGTGCCAAAAGAATTTTTTTTGTATAGGTAGGATCTCGGGGGTAGGCATACAAATAACCCCCCGTTATTTGGTTCTCACATCTTCAAACATTAGAAGTTGACAAATAGGGAACTTTAAAATCCTCCAAGTCAAGTGTTCCAAACACCATAAGTCAAGGAGATACTCATGAACAGTCAAAGGCCAAGGTCTAGTTGTTCTGTGTGTCCCCCCTTGAGTCACCTAGCTCTTGGAAGGGATCCAACCCGTGACCCATTTTTGAGCCCAAAAATGTAAACGTCGCACTTTGACCAAGGTACCTAGTGGCCAAATTTTAGGACATCTACCCAGGTGGCAATTGTGGGCTGCAATTGCACCTTGATCAAATTTTGCGCAACTATTGGTAAATATCACTAGCTCTTTCAAGATATGCACCCTCTACCCCTCATTATAACTGATTGTTTCATCCTTCACTAGTTCCTCTTTCGGTAGCTTCAAACCCCACTATTAAGTATTATTGGAAGGTCCAGTGCTATTTGAGAGGAAGGACGTTACGTATTTTTAGGACACAAGCATTTGTTTTGTTTTTTCCCCCCATGTGAAAAAATTATACATACCCACATGTATGATTCTTTTCAATTTCTTTATGTATGATTCTCATTTGATTACATATGATTGTGAGATATATTGTGAAGGTCCAAAATTGTACAAAATCTCTTGCTCATTTATTGCTCTCATCACTATTTACACACATTCACTTTGCTAGTTAGACATCATAGGGGACCCACAGAATCCCCATCGCTCCAGATGCTTGCAAAATCTCTCTCCTATCCTAGGAGGAGTTCCTAGTCTCACCAACTCACCGACTCAACCATCTCACACCCCTGTGAGTGCTACTATTTTGGGATCATAATTACTTGGTTCTATTTTACTTGGGTCCAATTCCCAAAACAAACCATACACTACCTCTCCTTCACAAGGAGGCAGGGGACAAACTTATTCCCAAGGGAGAAGTACAAACCCACTAAACCCCCCTCAAGGGTTAGGTACACAACCTGCTCACACCATGGCTAGAACTAATCCTCCACCGCCACCCCACATGCCATAATTGGCCTCCCTCAACATACCTGATCTGAGTAAGCTCATGAATGACCCTATATTGCATGACCCGACATGGCCCAATATGCCTACCAAACTACCTTCAGACATTCCCAAGTTTGAAGGAAATCAGGGGAATATCACGCCAACCGTGTCATGACCTTCCACTTATGGCATTCTTCAAACAACATCATGGAAGACTTTGTCTGTTTAAGTTTATTTGAGTGCACACTCACAAGTCCATCAACCAAATGGTATGTGGACGAAAAATCAGGGTCCCTTGTGACTTTTGAATCCTTGGCCAAAATATTTTTCACCTTCTTTCAACTACCAGTTTGTCATGAAAATGGTCTAGAACTACTCTCTGAGTGTAAATAAACCTCAACCATGCATATCGCCGACCACATTCAAGAATGGCATCGGCGAATTAGTTTATGAAAAGTAGAAACCACCAAAGAACAATGCCTCAATTAGTTTCTCAGATCCCTCATCTCTATCCTTTCCAAAGATGTGGCCTCCACCTTCCCCCAAACTAAATAAGAATCCATCAGCAAGGCTCAACCATACGACCTCATTTATGCCCAGTCAGGTTACTTATACACAATAGTTCTTGATGCCCCAAGGCCCATACCATTCGGCCAAGACAAACCTGGGATGTCTCACATGGTGGATGGATTAATCGATACCACAACACACCATAATTTGCACATACAACCACCACCCATGTATGGTACACCCTAATATCCATCGATGTATGGAGGACCATCTTACTACCCTCTTCCCTCTTACCAGCATCCATATCTTGTGCTCCCCCCTCCACCCATGAGTGGACCCTTGCCATCACCCATGATGTGCCCAGCCTCTCAACCAAGTTCAGGTACCCCCTCTACCTCAACTTATAACATGGGCACTAGTGAAATCCCTACACCTTCCTATGCACCCTATGGTTCATTGCAAAAAAATAATATGTATTTTCTATTTCCTAGTCCTCCACATCCAATTTCTCCTCCACAAGGACAACCACACGTTGGACTTAACTTTGTTCAACCCTCTCCCATTCAACAATTTCAAAATTTTGAACAAATGAATACGGAAAATCCAGACCATCATTCGAATAATGCTAAAAAGAAAGGAAAAAACTGCAACAATAATAACCCAGGACCAAGTGGAAATAACCCCCAACAAAACCAACCTGTTGGGGGGAACCAGAACCAAGGTAACCAAAATCCTTAAGGGGACAATAACAACAAACGCCAAGGGAGGCACAACAACAAACTCCGAGTGAATTTCCCATGCTCCCTTTGCGGTGAGCATGGCTATTACGCTCACCATTGCCCCCAAATTGCTGACTTCAAATGGATGAAATATTCCATGAATGCGCCATGTCCTCCAGCACTGCCTGCCCCTCAGCAGGCCCCACAACAATATTTACAATAACCACCCCCGACAGTGTTGCAAAACCCTATTCCACACCAAGGTGTGATGAATACCCAATAGGATATGCATCCTAACCCACCATATATGGGACAATATCAAAACCCTGGAAACCCGATGGATCACAACATCCTCCTAACTAGTGAAGAATAATTTTTTTTGCAAATGTGCAGTTGTTAATACAATGCACCCATTGAATATACTCCCACCACTTCAAAATTATTTCCAACTACATTTGGAAAACCCTTGATGATTCCATGCCCTAACATTGAACCCTCCATTCGTATCCCTCACATCCTATTACGATGAAATGTCCATAACCCCCAGGCTAGGGTGACACACACTTACAGTCTGGTCGATCATTTGGTGTAATCTTTTGTAGCCATGTCAGTATTGGAAGTCATCCAAACCTGTCCAACTCAATGGAAATCCTTAATATCCACCTTGGGGGCAGTTGACCCAGCTGATACTAGACTCATCACATTTGATCTAGATTGTGGGGAACCTCATCTCCCCGCTTTGGTCACTTTCCAGATACCATTCAATATTTGTAACATCACGGTTCATCAATGTATCATTGATGAAGGTGCATCCACATGCATCATGTCCAAAATGTTATGGAAGAAACTTGTCTCCTCTGAGCTCATACCATCCGCCATCACTTTGAGAGCTTATGACGGATGACCATATTCTCCTGAAGGGATATTTCAAAATGTCCCCGTTGAACTCGGGGGAAAACCCATCCTTATCGACATTGAGGTTATCGACGCCCCGCTCGATTACAACATCTTGTTTGGATGTAGCTACATGTACACTATGAAGGTAGTGGCCTCTTCTATATTTCAAATGATGATGTTCCCCCACAATGGAAAGATCATCACCATTGACCAAGTTTCAAATTACGATCCTAACCACTCCTCCAACATTGATCTCATATTACCTCTTGTCTGCACTAGTTTCGACTCATACCCACTCATGGATATGGGCCTCGGAATTTTCAAGGACCCATATTTTTGGGGGGCATACCATGGAGCCCCACCGCTCATACATCCCTCCACGCAAGTGTGTGTCATATCTTCGAATGGAACTGAAACTGGAGATAACATTCCTTCCACTGAGACTTCTCCAACCCCCGCCACCCCCCTAGTAAAATAAATACTACCTCAGTATGTTAAATTTGGTAGCATTGACAGTGATTCTCCAATAAGAGGCCACATGGGCCACCCTAGGGCTAGCCAAGGAGATTTGGAGAATCAACCAGTCTTGTGAGGTATTGAAAAAATCCAGGGGGAACATACAACCTATATGAGTCAAACCAAAAGTCAGGATGAACGAGATGTTGTGTAAGTCTAATGAAAAAGTCAAGGGGAACGTACAACCTCTGTGAGCATAGAAAGTCTAGTGCAAAAGTCAGGGGGGCATACAACCTCTGTGAGCATAGACAGACTAGTGAAAAAGTTAGGGGGAATGTACAACCTCTGTGAGCCTATTCAATCCTTGTGAGCCATGAGCAAAAGTCAACGCATCTAGAAAATGTTAGGTTGAATATAAAATTCCTATGAGCTAGAAACAAATGATATTCCTAATATTGAAAATGATATAAATGTATTGATCTAGTGCATTTGAATGTGTAACATTATCCACCATGAAGATAATTTTGAATTGCCTTGTAAAGAGTCGAGTTGTAACTAAAGTCTCAAGTCTAGTTCTATTTTTGAACTAAAGTATAATGTTGAGTTGCAATTGAAGTCTCAAGTCTAGTTCTATTTTAGAACTAAAGTGTAATGCTAAGTTGTAACTGAAGTCTTAAGTTTAGTTCTACTCTAGAACTAAAGTGTAATGTTGAGTTGTAACTGAAGTCTTAAGTCTAGTTCTACTTTAGAACTAAAGTGTAATGTTGAGTTGTAACCGAATTCTTAAGTCTAGTTCTATTTTAGAACTAAAGTGTAATGTTGAGTTGTAACTGAAGTCTTAAGTCTATTTCTATTTTCAAACTAAAGTGTAATGTTGAGTTGTAACTGAAGTCTCAAGTCTAGTTCTATTTTCAAACTAGAGTATACCATTCTCAAGTCTAGTTCGAACTAAAGTATGAAGCTGAGTTATGATTAAATCATTCAAACAAGTTACTATTTTGAGCCTCTCCTCTTCTCCTCTTCAACCTATATAAATAGAGGTCGACCCCTCTTTTCAAACACAGTTTTGATATGCACGTTAAGGGTGAAGCAATAGAGTCACATATCAATGATAAAGAGGCAGGATACCAAAGAAGCATATAAGTGTTGTATATCAACAATGGAGGCGTCATATCATATGTGTATTTCAACAAGGTCTCTTAGGTCTTTGTCAGGTTAGAGTCATCTTGGAAATCTCTTTAAGAGTAGAGCATTCATGGTGGATATTTGTAAGTGATCTTACATTATTAATGCAATAAATGAATATCGTTTGTTGGGGTTTTTATCTCTTTACAGGGTTTCCACAGGGTATATGTGTTGTTGATGTGCATGCTTACTTATCTACATATTTATTGCTATTTGGTTATGATTTGGTATTGTTGAAGTGTATTAAGCTGGAATCAAAGAGTTGAATAAAATAAAAGAATTAATCCGCATAAGAAATCAATCTCATAATTTAACATGGTATCAGAGAATAGGGTGTGTTAAACGTGTTGAAGTGAAGCAACAGGTACACACAAATCCAAGATAGCTTGATTAATTTTCCAATGTGAAGTCCATGAAATCCTCCATTTCAGTCAAGTCCGAGGATAGGCTCGAAGAAGCTACCAACTTCAATGTGTGGAAGCTCTGGATAACAAATATCTTGTAGGAGCATGATCTTGAGCAGTATGTGACCACAGTGGTGGAGGAAACCATGAATAATGTAGGAACATCAACCTTCAGGAAGAGTCAATAAAAGGCCAAGAAAATCATATTTGACTCATTCAAAGACATTGTAATTTATGCAATGACTTCGTTAATGACTGCCAAGGATTGTATGGATACCTTGGTGAATCTGTATGAGAAACAGGCTCCAAGTCAGAAGAGGAAACTTAAGCACAAGCTTAAGTATTTAAATATGGAGAAAGGTGGATCAGTAGCATCTTTCTATTCTAGGATAGCCCAGATCAGAGATTAGCTTTTGGTCACAAGGGTGACAGTGGACGATGATGATTTGTGAAGGCCATTTTTCACGGTCTTCCTTCTTCATGGGAGACCTTCTTATCCAGTGTAAGTGGGAGAGAGATTTAACCCATGTTTGAGAGGTTATGGCATGATTTCCTCTAGGAGGAGAGTCACACAGCTACCAGGAGCGAGCCAACGAAACAAGAGCACTCATATTTAGCATCAAGATTCAAGGGAAATAAGAAAGGCACTTTCTAGAAAGGCTCTCAGAGGAAGACAAACACCAAAGTTACATTCAAAGAAAAGAATATTGATACATATAAGATTAAATTATTTAGTTGTAATAATTTGGATCATTTTGCTGAATATTGTTGGTTTAGAAAGAAATATCCAAGGAAAGGGAAACACCATGCCTTAACTGTTGAGGATGATGAATCCAAAAGAAATCAGAGAAGTCCTTCTAATGAGAAAGAAAATAGAAAATAATTTTACTTGGTTCTTGCCTTATCCAGTTCATTTTTCATAGGGCCGAAAACTTGGTTAGTAGACATTGGTGCATCAAAGCACATGGCACAGTACAAGGAGATCCTCTCAGATTTCGAGACAAAATATTTGCAGAGAATGTTGAGCTTGGGGATGACAAATGTTACAAGATAGAGGGAGTAGGCTCTCTCTCCTTCAGATTGGAATCTGGGGCTAGACTTCATGTTCATGAAGTATTATATGTTCCAGGGCTCAAGAAGAATTTACTATCAGTTGCAACCCTTGAGGACAAGGGATAGTGGGTGATATTCAAGGACAATAAGGAACTACTATGGGATAAAGGTAGCCAATTAAGTACAACAAAACCCATTGGAACTCGCAGTGGAGGACTGTACATCGTGTCAGGAAAGATAGTTCAAGTCTTAGATCATGATGCGACTAGCTCCAGTGAGTTGTGACACAAAAGACTTGGACATATTCATTTCAAAGATCTTCCATATATACAGAACATGGTAGGTGGAATGACCTCTATTTATATTAGTAAAAATGAAATTTGTAAGGGATGCATTCTAGGTAAAAATATAAAGAAAACATTTCCTAGTAGTGACAATAGAGCTTAGGGCATATTATATCTGGTTCATTCTTATGTATGTGGTCCCATGGCATCTCCATCACTCAGTGGTTGTTTGTATTATGTCATTTTTATTGATGATTACTCAAGGAAATGTGCGATATATTTCCTTAAACATAAAAGTGACACATTTGATAAATTAAAAGAGTATAAAGACTTTATTGAAAAGCGGACAGGAAAACACATCAAAATCCTTGGAATAGAAAATGGAGGAGAGTTTGAATATCTCCAGTTTGAGGATTTCTGCAAGTCAGCAGGAATCAAGAGATAGTTGATCGTGCCATATAACCCTCAACAAAATGGAGTTTCTGAGAGGAAAAATAGGACAATTTGTGAGGCAGTGAAAGAAATGATGTTTGACCAGGATCTGCCAAATGATTTATGGGAAGAATCTACCTCCATTGTCATGTATATTGAAAAAAAGTGTCCACATGCTACCTTGAAGGACAAGACTCCTAAAGAGGTCTTCTCAGGGATAAAACCTGAAGTAGGGAATTTAAGGATATTTGGGTGTCCTGTGTATATTCATGTCCCTAAGGAAAAGAGGAAAAAGATGGAACCTTCATGCAAGAAAGGGGTTTTTGTGGGGTACAATGAGAACTCCAAGCCTTACAGTATTTATGTACCAGGTTAGAGGAAAATAGAGGTAAGAAGAGAAGTGAATTTCCATGAGGAAGTCGCATTTAATAAATCCAAAGAGCTTCAACAGGAATCAGAAGCAGTTGAGCCAGCTTCACCCTCTTCTGAAAATGAAGAGTTAGATGATCAGAGGGAGGAACCTGGTGAAGGGCCCAGTAATGAGCCCCTAGAACCTACTGAAGTGTTAGAAATAACTATTGAAGAATCTCCAACCAAAAGGAATCCAAGGTGGCTTAAAGAAATTGTGCAAGAAGAATAAAGGATAGTTGCACCCAAAGGAAATTTCAGGGAAAGGAAGAGGCCTCATAGGTTTGGAGGCTATGTTGCACTGATGAGAAGCATTAGTGATGACGAACCTGATTCATTTGAAGAAGCATATAAATTACAAGTATGGAAGGATGCCATGCTTGAGGAATACATATCTATTATAAAGAACAATGTTTGGGACATTGTGTCGAGGCCAAAAGACAAATCCATGGTTTCTTCCAAATGGACCTATAAGATCAAACATGCAGCTGATGGAAGTGTGGAAAAGTTCAAAGAAATATTTGTAGCCATAGGCTTCACTCGAAAAGAAGTAATCGACAATGAAGATCATTTTTGCCTTATAGCTAGGTATACCTCCATTCAAACTATTATTTCTTTAGCTTCCGTTCTTGGTTGGAAGCTACATCATATGGATGTAAGAACAACATTCTTGAATGGAAATATTGAACATGAGGTATTTGTGGAACAACCAGAGGGTTTTCTACTGCATAAAAAGGGAACTCATGTATGCAAGATAAGGAAGGCCTTGTATGGTCTTAAGCAGGATCCCAGAGTTTGGTATGATAGGATTGGTGGATTTATTAAAAGCCCAGGCTTTCAGAAAAGTGATGTTGATGAAAATATGTACTTCAAGGTAAGAGGTAACCAACCTGTTATACTAATCTTGTATGTTGATGATCTGTTTCTAACAGGAGATGAAGGGCTAATATCCCGGTGTAAGAGGGAGCTAACCTCAGAATTCGAGATGAAAGACTTAGGCTTGATGCATTACTTCCTAGGATTGGTAGTATGGAAAAGACAGGGCGAGATATTTCTGGCACAAGGAAAATACACAGTGGATGTACTAAAGAGGTTTGGTATGATGGATTTCAAATCCATGTCAACTTCGATGATTACCAACTTGAGGAAGTTGCATGATTCTAATACAGGTTCAGATTTGGTGGATCCCACCATGTATAGGCAGTTGATTGGATCATTGATGTACATGATCCACACTAGGCTAGATATATGTTATGCTGATTGCAATGAGTCAGTTCATGACTGAACCGAGATAGAGACATTGGGTTGCAATAAATCACATCTTGAGATATCTCAGAGGGACCATTACTTATGGTATGAGATATACATCCAGTGGTGGTTTATTTCTTCATGGGTATGTAGATACTAGCTGGGCAGGAAGCCTAGTGGATCGGAAGAGTACTTATGGATATTGATTCAGTTTAGGATCTGCTATGATCTCTTGTTCAAGATAGAAAAAAGGATCCATTACATAGAGTACAGTAGAGACTGAGTACATTGCAGCAAGTGATGCTAGCAAGGAAGCAGTATGGCTCACAAAATTGGTTTCTGGATTGTTTGGTGACAATCTTGAGACGACAGTGGTTCACTGTGATAATCAAAGTTGAATCAAATTGACAGAGAACTTGGTACTTCACGACATGTCAAAACATATTGACATGAGGTACCACTACATCTAAGACTTGGTCCAGAGAAAAACTGTAAAGTTATAGTACATAACCACGAACGAGCAGGTAGTTGATATCCTAACCAAGCCTCTGACCTCGAGAAAGTTTGTGAAGATAAGAGGAAAGCTTGGTGTAGCTGAGAATGACTCCCTCGCTAAGAGGGAGTGTTAAATTTGGAAGCATCGATAGTCATTCTCCAATGAGAGGCCATATGGGCCACCCTGAGGCTAGTCAAGGAGATTTGGAGAATCAACGAGTCTTGTGAGGTATTGACAAAATCTAGGGGGAATGTACAACCACTATGAGTCAAACCAAAAGTTAGGATGAAAAAGATCCTATGTAAGTCTAATGCAAAATCCAGGGGGAACGTACAACCTCTGTGAGAATAGACATTCTAGTGCAAAAGTCAGGGGGAACATACAACCTTTGTGAGCATAGATAAACTAGTGAAAAAGTCAAGGGGAATGTACAACCTCTGTGAGCCTAGTCAAGCCTTGTGAGACATGAGCAAAATTTAAGGAATCTAACAAAGGTTAGGTTGAATATAAAATTCCTATGAGCTAGAAACAAATGATATTCCTAATATTGCAAATGATATAAATGTATTGATCTAGTGCATTGGCACGTGTAACATTATCCACCATGAATAGAATTTTGAATTACCTTGTAAAGAGTCATGTTGTAACTGAAGTCTCAAGTCTAGTTCTATTTTTGAACTAAATTATAATGCTGAGTTGCAACTAAAGTCTCAAGTCTAGTTCTATTTTAGAACTAAAGTGTAATGTTGAGTTGTAACTGAAGTCTTAAGTCTAGTTCTATTTTAAAACTAAAGTGTAATGTTGAGTTGTAACTGAAGTCTTAAGTCTAGTTCCATTTTATAACTAAAGTGTAATTTTGAGTTGTAACTGAAGTCTTAAGTATAGTTCTATTTTAGAACTAAAGTGTAATGTTGAGTTGTAACTGAAGTCTTAAGTCTAGTTCTATTTTCGAACTAAAGTGTAATGTTGAGTTGTAACTGAAGTCTCAAGTCTAGTTCTATTGTCGAACTAGAGTATACTAGTCTCAAGTCTAGTTCAAACTATAGTATGAATTTGAGTTATGATTAAAGCATGAAAACAAGTTACTATTTTGAGCCTCTCCTCTTCTCCTCTTCAACCTATATAAACATAGGTCGACCCCTCTCTTCAAACACAGTTTTGATATGCAGGTTAAGGGTGAAGCAATAGAGGCACATATCAGCGATAAAGAGGCATCATACCAAAGAAGCATATCAATGTTGTATATCAGCAATAGAGGCAACACATCAGAGGTGTATTTCAGCAAGGTCTCTTAGGTCTTTGTCAGGTCAGAGTCATGTTGGCAAGATCTTTAAGAGAAGAACATTCATGGTGGATATTTGTAAGTGATCTTACATTATTAATGCAATAAATGAATATTTTTTGCTGGGGTTTTTCTCCCTGTACAATGTTTCCCCAGGGTATATGTGTTGTTGATGTGCATGCTTACTTATCTACATAGTTATTTATATTTGGTTATGATTTGGTATTGTTGAAGTGTATTAAGATGGAATCAAAGTGTTGAAGAAAATAAAAGAATTAATCCACATAAGAAATCATGATCAGAATTTAACACATAAGTCCCCTGAGCACCCTACAACACCACTTACCCCTGATTTCACCCTCCTCCAAGGTCAAATCCTGGTCTGGGAGACAATCCCCCAAGCCATTACTCAAATTCCCTTCTTCTACCCACAACTAGGAGTACAATATTTCTATCTAGCCGCAACGCTTACCCTTCCCAACATGGTGCTTGCCATTTTGGTATGGTATCTACACCCACCTGCGATGGTTCCTCAACCATCCTTCCCTCCCCAAATAGAGGGAATCCCGATGCAGATTCTATTGATACTAAGAGGGGGGTGAATTAGTATCAATTACAATTTAAAACCTTTTTCAACTTATACTTAAACCATTCAATTATATCCAATGAGGAATTAAAAATAGTCTAAGAGTTACACCAATACACCACAATACACCATGCACAATATATGAGAAATAATCAATAGTTATTGGTCAAGGGAAGTAATGACTTCCAAAGGTAGCTACAACTTCCAAATGTAAAGGGAG
>JZKD02S2417516.1:92041-103653 GCA_000966675.3 Picea glauca | reverse complement strand
TGTTTAATTCTTGTTAATAGCTTAGTTGTTTCTTTCTAACCTTTTACATTACAACTGTCATGACTAGCAGAGCCCAACTAGGCATGTAAGCACTCACTTTTTGCTCACACATCGACGAAAAGAGTGAAAACAATCCCATTTGGACAATTGGAGCATGTCCCTATGGACATCGATGGAGTTAGAACCTTTGCAGATTTTGAGGTAATTGAAATTGTGGATGACAACTTCCTTTATCCTGCATTATTAGGAATTGATTGGGCCTTCAACAATTCTACTGTTGTTGATCTAAATAAGAGGCATATGAAATTTGAAAGATATGGCCTTAGGTTCATTGCACCTTTAGATCCAGATGAGGGTCCTCGATACACAGAGCCTATCAAATAAGAAGACCACGCGTATGAACTAGAAAACATCTACAAACTAATAGCCAGACAATGAGATTATATCAATCCTATAGTCGATGGGAATCTGAGCTGGCGAAGCGACATCACATGTTCATTAGACTCAGAATAAGTGTTGGAGAACTGGAAGAACCAGATGTATGAAGTCTCTACCAGAAGATGTGCTAGATTAACCAGAGAGGTTCATTGGATCAGCACAATAGTGAGTAACTTACCCACATTTGATGGGTTGAACCCTTTAGAAAACTTCTTATCAGAGTTTGAGACAAGTGTACCAACACAACAGAGGCTATTGGCAATGGATGAGGCCATGAAAGCCACACCAACAAGATGGTGGGGGACACACAAAGGAAACATCACAGACTAGACACAATGTCGAACTTTGATGACAGCGTGCTTCTCAGCACAAGTAGGAAGCTGCAAAGTGAGGTACACAGGCCAAAGTTTCCCAAAGGACCATGTGTGAAGATGCGAAGAGGCATGGAGTGACATTCCTCGAGAACAATGGGTGCACAGATTCATTAACACGCTGGACATGATCCCTATGAACTGGTACCTTCAAGAGGAGTTGTGCCTCGTCACTTCAGATTGGGAAGGTATGATACAGAATTTTGTAACCACCTTTTTTTTTGAAAATGAATTTCCTTCAGTGGACCAAGCATTACATATTGTGAGACAGAAAGTATTTAAGGAGGCATATAGCCTCCCTTTGGAGCAATAAGAGGATGAATGGACCGCACCATTCTAGAAATTGCAAGGATGTTACAACATTAATACCGATGAAGATGATGATCTGAGGAAGGTAAACATCGCTGAGACAGAAGTCCATAGAAATGTGGAAGGAGGAGGAGTTGAGATTCCATTCATAGGATAGCCGATCAAAATAAAGAAATTTGATATTGGGACAGAGGAGACACTGAAGCTTGCCAATGTCAGAGATTATTGGGATGCTTCTACCATTGACAAGATTACAGAGTTATTGCACGAATATCAGGACTTGTTCCTAACCATGTTCACTGATATGAAGGGAATCAAAGGGCCTATGGGTGAGATGAGAATACATTTTAAACTAGATGTGAATCCAGTCAAGAAAATACCTTACAGACTGAACCCGAAATACAAGGAAAAAGTGAAGATCGAGCTCGACCGAATGCTAGAAGCAGAGATTATTGAACCTGTCGAAGAGTAGGAGTGGATCAGCCCTATGGTGGTACAAGACAAGAAGACAGGAGATATATAGGATCTGTGTGGACCTCATAAAGTTGAATGATGCTTATCTGCATGACCCTTTCCCTACACCATTCACAGACTAAGTGTTGGATAATGTGGGAGGCCAGGAAGTATATTATTTTACAGATGGCTTTTCAGGATACCATCAGATCCGCATTGCCAAGGAGGACCATCATAAGACTACATTTTCCACAGAGTGGGGATCCTACCAATATAAAGTAATTCCATTTGGATTGAAGAATGCCCCAACCATATTTTCCAGGGAGGTGGTCGAAGCGCTCAAAGAATTTTTTCATAAATTTTTAGAAGCATACTTTGATGACTGGACTGTTTTTAGTTTGTTGAAAAATCATATTGAATGTCTAAGGCTAATGTTGGACAAATGAAGGTAGTGTCAAATTTCTTTGAATCTGAAGAAATGCATCTTCTTCTCACCATTTGGAGTGTTATTAGGTCATATTGTATGCAAGCAGGGATTGTTGGTTGACCCATCTAAAATTACAATTATAGTTGATTTGCCAACTCCTACTCCAGTCAAACCACTGCGCACTGCACTGGGCCATACTAGATATTATGGGAAATTTATCAAAGGATATGCCAAAATTATAGAACCAATGAAGAAGCTATTGAATAAGGACTACCAGTATGAGTGGACAAATGAATGTCAGCAGAGCTTCAACACACTGAAACAGAAGATGGTTATAATGCCCATTCTAGTATTTCTAGATTGGAGCAAAGAATTCCATGTGCATGTCGATGCATCTTCTATTGCATTGGGATCAGTACTAACACAACCTAGAGAAGGGTACATTGATCATCCATTATCATTTTCCAACAGGAACCTATCCACATCTGAAGTTAATTACACCACTACAAAGAGAGAGGAACTAGCCATGGTGTATGCACTACAAAAATTCTGCCACCACTTCTTGGGAGGACACTTTAAAATGTTTACTGATCACTCCACGCTGAAGTACCTAGTCAACAATCCAGTGTTGGGGGGGGGAATATGAATATGGCTTATGTTATTTCAAGAATATGATTTTGAGATCATAGTTAAGCCGGGGAGAATGAACAAGGGCCCAAACCACTTATCAAGGTTGGAACATGGCGAAGAACCTACCAATTTGGAGGATACATTATTGGATGCACAGCTGCTTGCCATTAGAAATATTGATGACCACTTTGTATACATAGTCAAGTTCCTGTCAACAGGAATGGCTCCAAGTGAGTATACAATTTATCAGAAGAAACAACTAGTGGTGTGTGCTGTATACTTTTCACTTATAGTTGGACAGCTGTACAAAATGGGATCAGATGAAATATTAAGGAGGTGTGTTATGGAGATAGAGTGACCATTGATTCTTACAAAATCTCATGAAGGCATCGCAGGAGGACATTACGTAGGGAAAGAGACTATGCAGAAGGTTCTACGAGATGGTCTTTGGTGGCCTACATTACACAGAGATGCTAAAGAGTATGCCATAGCATGTTATGTATGCCAGATAATTGGAAAACCATCTCGAAGAGATGAAATTCCATTAGCACCACAGATGACCCTAAAAGCATTTGAAAAGTGGGAAATTGACTGCGTGGGACCTATAAACCCACCAGGAAAGTGCATAGGAGAAAGGTACATTATTACTGTGACAGAATACTTAACCAGATGGGACAAATCCAGAGCAGTCAAGGACTGTAGTGTAACTACAGCTGTGCATTTTATATTTGATGACATAATAACCAGGTTTGAATGCCCTAAGATCCTTATGAGTGATCAAGGTACACACTTCATCAATAAGACAGTTGAAGCCCCGACTGAAGAATTTGCAGTCCACCATCAGAAGAGTACACCTTACCATCCGCAAGAAAACAGAACGGTTGAAGCATTCAATAAGATATTAGAGACAACATTGACACAGATTTGCAGTGTGAACAGGGATGACTGGGATTTAAGAGTACCAGCAGTACTCTGGGCTTATAGAACCACTTGTGGGAAATTAACAATGCAGACCCCCTTCAAGTTGGTTTATGGTCTTGAAGCTATTGTCCCGATGGAATACTTAGTACCAAGCCTAAGAATTGTTTCATTTACAAACATGGATGATACCTGCGTTGTTCATGAGAGGCTTCCAAAGTTGTTTGAAATGGAAGAAGACATATTCATTGATGGATTCCATCAGCAAGTTCAAAAGGAATGAGAAAAGGCCTATCATGACAGGAACATCAAGAAGAAGACATTCAAGCAAGGTGATTTAGTACTGGTGTATGACAGTAAGTTTATCAAACACCCTAGGAAGTTCAGAACACATTGGCTCAGACCATATGAGATTGCCTATGTTACAGAAGGAAGAGTTTCACAGTTGAGGACATTGAAGGGAGACTAGAAGGAAGGATTGGTGAATGGGAGTCGGCTGAAGTTGTACTATGATAACCAGCTTCCTCGCAGCTCTTAGTAAAAGCATGAGGAAAAGGGTCCTGGTACCAGGTGCAGTTCAAACTGGGTACCAGACACAAAAAAGATAGTTTTCACAAGGATGGAAAGGAGGCATAAAGCAAAAAGCAAGGGCTGCACTGCGCAGTCCAAAGTCGAAGTAAAATAATAGGATCGGATCTGAAGTGCCTTGGGATGAGTCACAGGTGAATTTTGGGGGCCTTTTGGCCCTTGGTTATGGAAGGAAGCGAAGAACAAGGAAGGAAAGGTAAAAATAAATCTTCACGGGAGACACAGTAACTATCACTGAGTCAAAGTGAGCAAAAGAGCAGGAAAGATGGAGAGAAGTGTGAAAAATCAAGTCGTTGGATGAGGATATCAGGGATGATAGATCAATAAGGAAGAAGGATCGTGGACAGCTCAGCAAGAAGAGAAAGCCATCATTGGATTATTTGGAGCACCGTGATGAAGAAGGAAAGACAGGCTGGCGAAGCCCGAAAAAAGCGAGTCAAGTTGACCTAGGGTTTTGGTATCTAGGGTTTTGGCACCTAGGTTTCGACCTAAGGCTGTCGGTGAGGAATTGTAATGTATAAATAAAGGTTAAGAGAACCTAGGTTGGGTTGTTCATTGAGTATTGGTATGATATTGTTGTTATAGCTCTATTTTGGAGGGAGAGGATTGTATTGTGGGATCTTCAGTTGTGTGAAAAGTTCAGGTCCTGCAGCTGGGTGCACAAGAAGATGAGAGAAAGAGAGAGAAGAAAGAAGATATGCTAGCTGAGAACGCAGATAAGAATTGTATTCTTTACCTTAATAAATCATAATCACAGTTCTGTGGACATAGCCCTAGAGAGAGGGTGGACCACGTATATTTTGTGTCGTATGTGTGATTGGTTCCTGGATCTTTGTCATTGTTATATTGTTATTTGCAGTCTTATGTTATATTAGTTCTATAGTTGCGCATGATAGACCTAGTTGATAAGTGATATATGAATTATGTATTGTTGTTGTGATAGATCCACTTGATATTCCCCTGGTTGTACACATTTATGTCCTGCAACCCCCCCTTAGCTACTTCAGGTGAGACTGCATCTACTTCGCAGGTGCTACCGAACCAGTAGCTAGGGCTTGTTGCTGCAGTCTTGGAGTGAACCTCGGGTCTGCCCCTATGCCAATACAGAGCTAGTCATTGGACACATAATCTCGCTTCGACCGCTTGGGCCCTATACACCCCCTCACATGAACTACTCCACTCTAGCGGCATATGTTTGGGCTCAACAACCAACAACCATGAAGAATACTCAATCGTCATTGTCCTCCTCTCCGAGGCCAGTCACCACCACATTCATCACCTTACTATCTTATTACATTCCCAACTTGTCGTCCTGCAACTCAACAATGTGTACCGTGTCTGTGATCCTTTCCTCTTTCACAAATACCTACAAGTTAGACTCTTATCTCAACATTTTGATTCAATTACATTTACAAATATTCCACGACAATTTAATCAAATAGCACATAATATGTCTAACCTAGTGCTAGATTGGCATTTATCACATCAAGACGTCATCAACAATAGATAAGTCATCAATTGTAAACATCACGGAGATCCCAAACATGTATATATGTAATTATGTATGTATCGATCAATGTGTCATCAATTTTTACAAAAAAGTACAAAATGTACATCGCACGTAAGAAAGTGATCCCCCCTCACCCCTATAGGCACAAAAAGGGTATCACACTACCCTATACAAAATGGGCTCACAGGCCTATATAAATAGAAAAATATACCACATGGTAATCAAGGTGCCCCCAGAGCACCCTCGTGAGGTCCTGCAGGAGGTGCCCCACCACCTGGAGGTCCTCTAGGTCTAGGGGGTAGCTTCTCAGTCATCATTTCCCCTGCTACAGATTCTCTACGGATTAGGGTCGACAACTCTGCCAGAGGACCCACACACTACTCTAGGACTCTCTCGTCCTGAATGTGGGACCACATGCCCTCTGGCACACCTTGCAGTACCACCTCCAACCAATGTTGGAAATGATCTAACACCCCACCAGCCTCTGCCTGAGGTGGATGCGATGGCCCTGCACCTGGATCATCAAATATGCACCTCATGTTGACTTTCACCTCATCTGATGGCCTCAAAACTGCCTTGTCCTTCCGACGTCTCTCTCCCACCTATGGCTCTATCCACAACGATCTCATAGGCCCCTATCGAACTGGCTCTCCAACCATCTCCACCTCTCAGCCTTGCAACCCCACATCTTCACACACAACAAACAAAGCTAGAATCAACATCCATCCATACATAAACATATTCTATACTATCAATCTCACCAAACATAAAAGCACCAACATACCTCTCTGGTCCCAATCCTCTCTAAGAGGAAGCACCATATTTGGGTCATTCTGGAATTCCATCCCACCATATGGGAACCGCAGTATAATTTGGTACATCTGATGCCACACCCGCACCAATGTGGCCCTAAAATAGTGGTCACCCTCCCCCCCTCCATGACGCACCAAAGCCGCTGCCCAGTGCATCAATCGTGGCTCTTGTGCCCTAGCAACCGGTAAAAACACTCTAGGTCGCAACATGGGAACCCTCTCCAGAAACCATGCCACTAAGATTTATCCAAAGGAAAACTCCCCGAAGTCAGTGGTTTGACACTGGTGAATCTGACCCATGATCTTGGTATGAAGCATCAAGCCTAGGTGAAAAAATCCCCATCCAACACTCTCTATATAATCCTCAATTGACCACCACTGATCTAGTGAGTCACTAAGGATTTGTATATCCTCACAATCATCATTCTGGTGCACTGATGCCATATCTCATCCACTGCCTCGATGCAGACAATTGAACCTGACATAATGTTTGGCCCCAAACAAAAACTCTATGCCAATTATACCAAGTGTACATCCCTTGGAAACTAGGGATCAACGGGTAGGGCCATCCCTCGAAACGGGAACCCCATCAAGAAATAGACATCCTCCATAGCTGAGAATGTCAACTGTTGCCCCTACACAATAAATCACTACATATTAGTGCTCCACATCGAAATCAGATACTGAAGAAGGTACTCATGCGACCGTATCAATGGGCAGTCGAATAACTTGAGCAACCCACAGGTTGCCAAGAGTCTCTGAATGCATGTCTCCTCTCTCACTGCCTCCCTACAATTCTCCCAGTCCCACTCCCTCCAGTGGACTGGAATGCTAAACTAATCACCTACATTCACACACAAACACTCGATCATCAATCATCATTCATTACAAAAATCTTCAAAAAATACAAGTTTTTTAAACCCCCCATCTTTGCCTCAAGGGCACATTTGTCACCCCCACAGGTACACACATATGCGCACCTGTTCTTCGCACAGTTGCACATCCATCTGAAATTGTTGAAGAAACAGAGGTGCATCAATGCTCATTCTTCACACCCACAAGTGTGCATTCATGCGCACCTGTTCTCTACACAGTTGTGCATTGATGCACGGTTGTCTGAGAACCAGCTGTGCACAATACACAACTCTAATTTAGATAGGCGCACATCACATGCACACCTATTTTTCCCACCCACACACCCCCATGCACGACTGTATTCAGTACAACCGCACACCATGCACAATTTTATTCAGTACATCCGCACACCATGTGCGAGAGAGGGAATTATACCCCCACATCTTAGCATGGGTATCCTTCATTCTCCCATGCACCGATGGGCCCATCCCTAAAAAACACCCTAGTACGGCCATCCGTACAAACCTACCCAAAAAATAGAACCTATCTACTATGCATGAGGATGAGACCACTAACCTGGTTCTTGCAACTCCTATCTCGGTCGGCTCGAACTCCCGTAATCTCCAAATATCCTCTAAAACCTCTCGCCAACTCACTATGGAAGCATGTACTAATGAGGTGGAATTGTGGGCCCCACAACCATATATAGTCCCCTTTTCCAAAATTCCACACTCAGTTATAGGATCTCAGTGTCTCTATTTTCTGATCCATTTTCAGCCACAGGATCAGGGTCCCAATGCCTACACAGTCACATTCCCCAGATCACCATCTGCACTTGGCCCTAGGAGAGAATTTTTATCACATCACGCCCATGTACACATTCTCATGTTCAAAATTATCAAATAACTGTTATATTTTCTTTATCTTCAGATATTGTTCATGTCGAGTATTCGATTTTAATGCGGGTAGGTACTTGGTCATCGCAAACCAGCATAGCCCTTTCAGGTATATGTTCAACACTGGCATGTAATCATTCCCTTTGAATATCACTTTCATTTCCCAGTCAAACTGTCCAACATTTTCCTTTAGGGTCCCTAAATTTGGCTCTACAGTACTACCACCTCCGCTACATTTCAGTACTGTCACCCAGTAGCACTCTCCCACACATGAGTGATCCCAATCATAGTCCCCCTTGGCACTTTGACACTCATGCTTCTTTCACCCCTAGGATGGGAGTCTTGATAGTGTTAAGCATTTCCGAGAATCAACCACATACTCCATCTCCTCATTTTTGCTAGATTTCCCAATGGACTCCCAAGTTACCTCATCACAGTTCTATTTTGACTGCACCTCTGATGTATCATTAACCCTCCATTTCATCCTCAATTAGTTTTCCCATATGCATATTTCCCTCCATTCATTTACCTCATACAGAAACCCACCTATGGGTACCCCACCCTCCAGTTGTTCTCCACGCAACTTGCGCCTTCACAGGCCAAGCCATCTTGCGCTGGGGCACCCATTTCTGTATCTATACACTCATCCCAAATTATTCTTTATTTATTTGGTAATTGTAAAAATCCTTTGTTTCTAGCATTTACTTATCTTTTTTTTGTCACCCTTGAAAACCTTCTTTTTCTGGCAAAGCAACCCATCTCTCCCTTGGTTAGGGAATTCACTATCCTCTATGCATATTGACATCGTCGATAAACCCCGAGTATCCCATAGTCCATGTACCCCTAATCTGTGAGTTTTTCGACTTTGTCATGCCTCTAGACCAGTTTAACCCCATCTCTAGTCGTCTCCCTGACACTAGATATGGTTTTACGGTTGTTTCCAATCATCCTTCCAATATACCCCGATGCAAGGACAGTCTTGAGTCTCACCACCTCTTTACTTCGTTCATGTTCCTTATCAGTTCATGATCTCATCCAATGGATTTCATGAAGCCCTTTTCTTCTTCGAGTCGCGTCTCCTTGTCTGTCGACATCAACACAGTTTCCAGAAGGGAAATAATATCTTGAATCTCATTACCTTTACAATAAGGAGTCTCGGACGGCATAGAGGGAACCATCATTTCTCTATGATGTCATTGACCCCCATAACATTCGACTTTAACACACTCTCATGTTACGGTGGGTCTTACTATGTGACTATTTCAGTTGTTTTATACTAGCCGAATACCTCTGAATTTTTTAGGCCATCAATGTCTACGAGTCATCGAAACGTATTATAGGCATCCTTACCTCTTTTCAGAGTATGTTCACCATCAGAATTTTCCTTTGCCATTATCAAACTTCCCAGGAGGGCACTGCAGTTATCTACATCAACATACAACTTTAGTTATTGTTTTACATTTTTTAGTTACATGACACGAGCATGAGGCATGCCCGCTTCGTTTGTATACAGGTTTTATTTCCCTACCTAGAGAAAGGTTTGGGTCCCACAATTCCCCCTCTCCCTCCGACAAGATTTATCTTGTAGTTCTTATCAACACTCTTCCTTACCATGGTACTCTCATTAGAAGAAACATTGATTTCTTTTAGCTATAAATATGCTCCTAACCTCACACATCAGGGAGCATATGTTATCACTGAAATTTTGTCCGCAACATCGCATGCAAATGGTTACAGTAATAAAACATCTCCAAACACCTATTAGTTCACCTGCAACACCAAAAAAGCATTTCCAAGGGGGAAAAACTATACAACTGGTCAAAAATTGACATGTGCTAAAACACTAAGAGAAGCAAGCTCACAGTGCGCGGGCCAAAGAAGCTCGTAGAGCGCACAATGCACCATATGCGCGACTGTGTACAAGAAAATATGTGCACTCCTATGAACAATGCATTTATGGTTCTTGTCGGCCCCTCACCCACTTTTGGACCATCTCCCAACTTGATTTGACCCTCAAATCAGAGTTGAATCCGAATGGGGGGTTGGTCAAAGACCTAAGGGTGCCCTAATGGGCCCCTTGTCCACACTAAGAACCGGTTGAGTATTGCCTCAAATACATGCTATAAAAGGAGGCCATGGGTGCACTAAGAATGTAAGAATCTCATTTTATTGTTATGATGACTCTATCCTCCCTCAAGAAACCTCTTTTTTTCTTGGAGCATTCTAGCAAAATCTCAATAAGCTATTCATCTCACCTCTTGAGGGAATAGGCTTGGATTTCTTCGCCATTTTATTTCTAGTTTATCATTGTAAGAAGAGATCTCAAATAGGGGATTCCATATCCCTCCCAAGGATGTAGAGGGGATCCATCAGTCCTCCTTTCTCTATGGTGTTTTCCAACTAATATAATTATCCATTGGTGGCATAATCATTGGTAATTTGGTTGATTAATTTTGGTTCTAATTTCCTCATGCATTTTAATTCTATTTATTTAGTCATTTCTTTAGTTGTTTCTATCTTATTTGTTTGTTTATTTAATTTGATTGAATTTTTTAATTCATACACTAACCTTTGTCTTGTCTAGTAGGCCCAACTAGACTTGTAAGTTCCCTTCTTTTGCTCATTCAAGTGGTGAAAAACACACAACAAAGAGGAAGAAAGAGAGTGTGAGAGGAGGAGAGGGGAATAAAAAGAGAGTGAGGGATGGGGATATAGAGGGGGTGAGGGGGGTAGATATGAGAGAGTGAGAGTATGGGGGGTCTAATTCATGGTCTATGTCAAGATCTAGGTCATTGTCTAAATCTAGATCTAACTCTATGTTGTGGTCTAGATCATGGTCTACATCAAGATCTAGGTCATCGTCTAAATATATCTATCCCTCTATGTTATGGTCTAGGTATATGTCACAATCTATGTCATGGTAATCATATAGGTATAGGTCATTCTCCAGGTCTTTCCATGTCTATATCTTGCTATGTCTAGGTTTAGGTCTAAGTCTTGACATGTATGGTCAAGGCCATTTCTTGACATGTATAAGTAATCCATTGGGAGAAGAATAAAAACTTAACACTCACCTTAAGGAGAGGCTACATTTCTATGTTGCACATATCCTTTATTCACTTTTAGACATGCCTCACCTTTATATGGATAGAGAGAGAGGGGGGGGGAACTAGGGGCAAAGAGATGGAAGCAAGAAGGGAGAGAGAAAGAGAGGCAAAGAGAGAGTGAGAGTGAGACTAAAAACAAGGAGAGAGAGAAAAAGGTGGTAGATGTGGGAGGGAGGGAGAGAGATAGAGGGAGGAGGGGCTAGAGAGAGAATATGTGCATGTGAGAGGGCGGGGAAGAGAAAGAAAGAGAGGAGGGATAGACAAGGAGTGTTTGAGTGTGTGAGAGGGAGGGAGGGGG
>JZKD02S2417516.1:48507-89243 GCA_000966675.3 Picea glauca | reverse complement strand
TTTTGATGTGTACTGGTGATTCTAAGAAAAACAACGTTGCACTCACGACTAGAGCCAAAGATTATACTCCATCTAAGGAGAAGGTTGACGATTTACCTCCTGCTTTGGTACAACCATCTCCAGCGACTCCACCTACTAACGGTCCTCTTCATCTTGAATGACAGAGCCTTTATACAGTTTTGTGACCACCCCCAAAAGGTGTCATTAGGAAATCAGATTTCAATCCTCATGCTCGTGCAGCCCAGAACTACAGCATTATTGAAGATCTGGCCCAGGCACCTTCCGCGATGTCATCCCTTGAAGTCCTTCAGTCTTGTCCTGCACAACGGAAGGCACTGTTGAAAGCTATAGGTGGAATTGACCCGACAGATACGAATTTGATAGTCTTTGACTTGGATGATCACATTCCAAGGTTACCCCCTCAACTCGCGTTCCAGATACAAGTTGTTGTCTCTGACAAGAACATTTGTCGAACTATTATCGACGAGGGTGCCTCTACGTGTGTAATGTCTTTTGCTTGTTGGAAAGCCATTGGATCTCCTCCCTTGAATGAATCACAAAACACTCTTAAATCCTTTAATGGCTCTGGTTTTAAGCCTTACGGTGTTCTTCCTTCATTGCCCATTACACTAGAAGGTAAGATGGTCCAAGTTGAAGTGGAATTCTTTAACGCTCCTCTTGATTATAATATTTTACTTGGCTGTAGCTGGATTGATTCCATGTGCGTCGTTGTGTCAACACTTTTCCATGTAGTACGTTTCCCTCATCAAGGAAAGGTTGTTACAGTTGACCAACTTGCCTTCTTCAATTCTGATACCCGTACTGGAAATATTCCATTTGTTGCTAAAACCCCACCAAGTTATGAGAATGTCGGTGTCGACCTTCTAAAGGACTCCTTGCTAATGGGTACTTTTCCCATTCCACCGCTCAATGTTCCACGCCTGTCAGTTACTTCTATCAACATGATCTCCACTGTGCCTCACGAACTTCCTGCGTCACAGGACCCTTGGATTGTCCCTGACCCTGGAGATCATCTTCGTTTCAGCGACGCAATGCCATTAAGTCCGGTTGAGTCTGCTTATCAAGACATTCAATCAGAAACACCTTCTATCTCTTCTCTTGATGAGTTGTCTCCCGATCCTTTTCGTGTTATTTTTCCCACTGATGAGATGATCATGTCCATCATGGAAGACACCCCTTGGGATGATGGACATCATCGTTCCATACTTTTTCTGGAGCAACAAACTCTTGAGAACTACCAATGGATTTCAACTCCGTCGACCGTTGTTGTCATTTCAACGGTTCCCGTGACTTCACATGATGTGTTTGCTGAGGGGAACTTAAGTAATATCTCACCCATGATTCCCATTGACATATCTATTAAACCTGCAATTGTTGAAAATGTTCATATTGGAGCTTCATGTTCTTCCGACGAAATCGTCACCTATACGTCTCTGTTCAAAGAATTTCGTGACATATTCACCTGGAGTTACACATAGATGCCTGGTATCGACCCTGCAATTGTTGTACATGAGATAAAGACATACCCCAGATATAAACCTGTCTGGCAATGCCTTCGTCTAGTTCACCCACGTAAAGAGGTTGCTATCAAGCTCGAAGTTGAAAAAATTTTGAAATACGACTTTATTTATCCGATGGCTCTTACTGAATGGGTTTTCAATCCTGTCCCGATTGACAAGAAAGGCAGCAGTATTCGTGTCTATGTTGATTATAGGGATATTAACAAAGCTTGTCCCAAAGACAAATTTCCTACCCCCTTCGTCGACTAGATTGTCAATGACTGTGCCAGAAGTGAAATCTTATCTCTCATGGATGGTTTCTCCGCCTATAATAAAATTAACATTTCTCCCGAGGATCAACATAAGACTGCCTTTATTTTTCCTTGGGGTATTTTTTCCTATAGGAAACTCCCTTTTGGTCTTAAGATTGCGGGTGCAACTTTTCAACGCGCTATGTCTTATGCTTTTCATGATATTAAGCATATCGTTCAACCCTATTTAGACAATTTACCAGCTCATTCTATGTGCAGAGTCGATCACCCTACCCATCTCAGAGCCATTTTCATTCGTTGTCGGTTCTATCGTATACATTTAAATCCTCATAAATGTATTTTTTGCGTGGAATACGACCGTCTTCTAGGTTTTATCGTTTCGCGTCAAGGGATTCGGGTGGATCCTATTAAGGTTGAGGCGATTCTTAATCTCCCTCCTCCTTCTACATTGTGCCAGTTGAAAAGTTTGCAGGGGAAAGCAAACTTTCTTCGTCGTTTTATCCCTAATTATGCTGAGATCACTCGTGGTTTTACGCGGCTACTAACGAAAGATTCAGAGTTCGTCTGGGATACCATTGCCAACAATGCTTTTGAAGCTTTAAAGTTGTCCCTAACACGAGCTCCGCTTCTTTTTCCTCCTGATTACAGTCACGATTATTTCCTTTATCTTGCTGCCTCGGAGTACACTATTGGCATGGTTCTCGTCCAAGAGGATGATGCGCACAATGAACATGTTGTTTACTACTTGATTCGAAGTCTCACACCAACTGAAATCAAGTATCAACATGTCAAAAAATTGGCGTTGGCTGCCATTCAAGCCATCCAATGCTTTCGGCACTATATCCTCTCACGCAAAACTACGGTAATTTCTCATTGCAACCCTATGAAACATATTTTTACATGTCAAATGCTAGGGGGAAAATACTCCAAATGGATTGCGATACTCCAAGAGTTTGATTTGGAATTCGATCGCGCCAAGTCTAAGAAATCCTTAGTTTTTGTTGAGTTGATATGCAATTTTCCTCATTCTGCAATGGAAAATGTAGCAGTAGATTCATAACCCAATGAATCTCTTTTCCTTATCAGCACTGATGATCTTTGGTATTGGGATATCATTATATATCTCCAAACCTAGACTTTCCGGCTTGCTTTGTCTAGTACTGAATGACGTCGCATACGCTATCAAGCTCGCCAATACATTATCCTTGGGGATACTCTTTACCGTCGAGGAATTGAATCTATTTTTCGATGTTTTTTAACATTCGACAAAGCTGAGAAAGCTCTGAATGACTGCCATTCCAGAGCATTTGGTGGTCATATGTCTAGGTATTCTACTTCCCAGAAGATCTTACGCACAGGGTATTTTTGGCCTTCTTTGTTTAACGACTGCATTACTGCCGTTCAGAAATTCCATGCCTGCCATACCTACAATCAGAAAATTCAGTCACATCCTGCTCCTCTTCACCCTATGGTCTCAGTTGGTCCTTTTGCAAAATGGGGCATCGATTTCATGACATGTCACCCTCACTCAGCCGAGGGGGCATGGTTACATCATTGTAGCTGTTGATTACTTTACAAAATGGGTCGAGGCGATGCTCACATTTGATAATACTGGAAAGACCGTAGCATTGCTTCTTTTTAATCACGTCATAGCTCATTTTGGTGTGCCCCAAGCTATCGTCACTGATCACAGTAGCCACTTTAGGAATTTTATGATGTCTGAACTTACGGAAAAGTTGGGTCTTCACCATGATAACTCAACGCCCTATTATCCACAAGCTAATGGTCAAGTCGAAGAGATCAACAAAGTTCTTATAACTATGCTTCGACGGATGATAGGAATTCATAAATCAAGTTGCCACACAATGTTGTTTTCGGCATTGTGGGCATACCGGACATCTGTCAAATCCGCTACTGGGTTTACACCTTTTCGGTTAGTCTATGGTGTGGAAGCCATTCTTCCTATAGAATGCAAGATACCCTCTCTGAATCTAGCTGTCGAACTCTTACCCAACACTTCTACTGAAGAAGAACATCTATTGTATCTAATGCGATTAGACGAAACTCGACATGACGCCACTCTAGTAATAGAATCCCAGAAGAAACGTGTTAAAGCACAATATGACAAGCATGTCAAGCTTCTCATTTTCTCCAAAGGTGATCTTTTTCTTCTCTATGAACAGGATCAAGATGTGTTAGGAGCTGGGAAATTTGAACCCATGTGGCAAGGTCCTTATATTGTTCACTGAGTTTTGGAAAAAGGAGCATATGAGCTGGTAGATTATGATGGTATTCCTTTGAGTGAACCCAGGAATGGGTTGTACTTGAAGAAGTACTATGCATAAATTATCTGCGCACAAGTACTTGTATTTTAATGTATCATACTTTGTGTGTGTTACTATAGCTTTCTTTTGTTGTTATCTGGTCTCTGCCCTTATGTGACATTGTGTTTGATTTCCAGATGTTGGATTCTTCGCTACTCTATATTGGCTTCGCTGATGGTGCTAGCCATAGTACTCGGAACCTTGCTTCCGCTGCGTGGGCAATCTATGCCCCAACAAACGAACTTGTATCTTTACGAGGTGTGTGCCTCGGTCATGCAACCAACAACATTGTAGAGTATAGCGTCGTTATTGAATTATTGGTTGATTCTATCTCGCTCTAAATACATTAACATATGCATTGGCTAATTATGTATTGACAGACATTTGAATCATTTATAAATCAAACACATCAAAATTCACACAATATAAAGTAAACCGGTAGAATCCATTTGTATATATAATGATCAAAAGAGTTTTTTACAAAACATTTGTCCGAAGACCAAAATGTCAAAAATGGAAGCTTATAGCTTCTACAAAGTGACGTCATGGATGAAATTCACGGTAACACACGACTGCCCTAGTAACCCTACGGAGTAGTCGACTCATATATGCTGATACCCCTACAGTATGACGTTGATCGCGTCGTGGAACCTCTTCCAGAGTCATATCTGGAATGTCTGCAGTAAGTCCCTCTAGATTCTGTTCCACTATTTGATAATCCTCAACATACTGTGGTGCTGCCGCTACCTCTCCTCACCGCTAGATGGGAGAAGTGCCGGGAGGTCTGTAAGGTCCAACATCTGTGTTATCAAAAAATGATTTTTTATTAGTCTTTGGATGCACATATAAAACAAAAACATTTGAATATGATAAAAAAATTCAAAAACATTTAAAAAGAGAAAATGCGTGTACTTCTTACCAAGGTCACCCCACTGAGTATCCTCTGGTAGTGCTAAGTCTAGATCTCCTCGGAAATCCAACTTGGCATAAGCGTAATCATCGACCATCAACATCTGGGTTTGAAGCCAGTCAAAGAAAATATCATCGTACTTGACGATCGGTCCTGCTATGTCTTGGGCCATGAGCCGACACCATCTCAACATCCTTGGATCCCTGGGACCTGGTATGTTCCACTCAACTTGTAGTCTAAATACGGGGACCCTCTCAAGGAAGAAGGACACTAACAACGATCCATACCCGAATTGCTTTAGGTTACCCCGTCTGCATTTAGTCAATTGTTTTTTGATACTGTGAAGCACAGCATCTGCCCAGTTGAATACTCGAGGCTCAGTACACTCGATGGAATACTGGAAGTAGATCTGTAATGCCATATGAGGAGCAGAACTCTCAGTCATCTGAGCTATGGTGAAAAGGATGGTACGGAGGGTCAAGTCTTGTACCCCCCAAATAGCCATTTTTCCTTTATGTCTCTCAGCTTCGGGAATGCAGTATAAATTGCAGTATTCACTCATCTTTATCCCACCACCTCTACTACCGGTCAGGCTGACATAGTATCTGCGTCGGGACAATCCCGTCAGAAAGTAAATGTCCTCAATGTCTATGGACAGTGTGTGATCTCCCACATGAAAAACCTGTTGATCTGGGTCCCACATATGCACCAAATACTCTAATAGTCTGACTTGGGCCCTCATGCCTGGAATGCGAAAGTATTTTAAGAGCTCACAATCTCTCAAAGAAGCTATGGTAGGTGGATGGTTTTCAGCCATTGCATTATCGTCTTCATGTTCCCTTTCACGCCACTCAAGCACCATGGTGATGGCCAATTATCTGCACAAGGAACACAAAAAGAGGATTAATAACTTTTTTCATGCTTTGGATATTTTTCATTGGCTAAAAATTAAAAAAAAAATTGGGCTTTGTGGTTCTCGCAGGTGCCCTGTGTGCACAGTGTGAGAACCTCATAGGTGGCCTTAGGCTCACCTATGAGAACGCCTCATTCTCGCAGGCCCCGTATGGCCTGCCTGCGAGAATTGCAGCACGCATGTAGGGCTTGAAAACTCAACTCAAAACTAAACAATTAACCAATGAAATCACAAATTTAAACCATGAAAATGTCAAGGATGAAGAGCTTACCTTAATGTCGCAGACAGCTCACTGAATTCTCTCTCGTAGCTTCCGCAAATTGACTCCAAACTTGGAGGGTAAAAGAGGGGTTTTTTGAGCTCAATAGTGGAAATGTAAAATGGTGTGGTAAAAAGGAATATTTACTCATTTTATTTACTTTTACTATATCATTTTGGGTTTTTATAATTATTTATAAACTAAACCCTAATCCCTAATGTCATGTTGAGTGTAACTCTTGCAGGCGTGATGGCTTTGACGATTCAATACAGGGATACGGACATGTTTTTCTTTGTTATCACGTGTTTTTGATTTTTTTTTATGGTTTTTACATAAAACCTCGAGCGTCGTTTTTGTTCGTTATTGCACTCATAAATACATGAGAACATGATCGAGCAAACGTTTATCACTTTTTCGAGCTCAACAAGGTCATACAAAAAAGGAAACCCCCTGGAGTCCTCTTTAAGCTCTTTTCAAACTCTCTAAACATGAAAAGATCGCCGAGCGACCTTTCTATTTTCATGCTCGATAAAGTATTTGAAGTAAGCATCTAGTGAGCGATAATTTATCTCTTTTTCGGTCTCGTCCAGACTATTTTACGAAAAAGGAATTGAGAGAGTTCTCTTTTAAGTGTTTTTCCAGACTCTATAATCTTGAAAAACCTTCGAGTTTTCTATCTCTGGACTCATTAAATAAACATTGACAGACCCGTGATGGGACCAAACCACTCCTTCTTAGGGTTCGTTAAAAATACTCCGAGGGACTCATCCGAAGGATGATATTATAACAACAAGAATATGTTATCCTCCTCAAGCTTGCATAAAAATGAAGAGGTACTTGCCAGAAATGGTGGGGGAAAATTTGGAAAAGGGATATGTTTTCATCTTCGTATTGATTGGCAGTAAGTGTCGCTCTTGAACATGACACCCCCTATTCATCATTTGAAGTCGGTTTGGGAAATCCATTTGTCTCTCATTCGATCTATTACAAGGTTATTCCATGTGTCGTCTTTGATTCAATGCTGCCAAATCATTGGTCATATCGTTCAAATGTTCAAGAGAAGTCCATCTGAAACCTATATTGAGTCGGCCATCTGCAGTTATTCATTCTCTCCATGTCAGCCTTCCCTGTGTTCGGTCCAATTTGCAAAATACTATGTTTCATCTTCAAAATTTGTTACTCATTTCATGTCATTGATGGGGGATACATCAAGGCCCTCCTGTGACGAGTTTTGTTCTGTCGACTTCAACTCATTATCTGGAATCAAGACTTAGAAATTACTTGGTACCTTGGAACTTGCATGCCTCAATGGCAGGTTTCCTCACTTTCGATAGTGGATTTACATCATTGACCCTTGATCGAAAGATTCCATCAGATGTTTGACATCAACTCATTTATTCATACTCGATGGATTGTACTATGGTACCTTGGGAGTCATTGACATCAATGGTGATTTCTCTCGCACTTGTTAATGATTTTATCATTGACCGGTAATCAAGTGGTTTCTACCATGTTCGACTTCAACACATGTAATCACATGGTTAGATTTGTACTTTGGGCGATGAGATTGAAGACCCTGGATATCATCTTTGTGATCCAGGTTGCGATGAAGTATGTATAATTTGTGACACATAGATCCACTGTGTATGTTTCATGGCTATGTCGTCTTGACTTGAAATTTCTCGCATAGATCCACAGTGTATTCCGGTGGCTATGCTATATTTTGACGGAATGGATCCACAGTGTATGATTGGTGGCCATGACCTATGTCTATAATGTCATCATTCTATGATCTGAGTATGGGAATGCCTACCTCAAAATTAATATATAAGATATTCTGCAAATGCTTGGTTGTTCGCAGGTTTCCGATTAGATGTGCTCCTGGTTCTCGATACACACATGTAGCTTACAAAGTATATCGGTTGTAACTGGTTCCAATCTCATACTTTGGGGGGAATTCTGTTATCCATGATTTTGTTCATCATGATGATGTATTGATGATGATGTACTCAGGCTCTTCATTAGAACTTTCTCTTGAGAAAAGTTACCTTCATCTCTTTCCAGAAATCACATTTTTAAGGAATGTTCGCATGCTGCTAGTATATTTGCCTGCAAGAATGCATGATTCTCGCAGGCTGCCTTAAGCCAGGGTGCGATAAGTTCACACTGTGTTGAACTGCTAGGGTGCGAACTCTTTCTAAAGAAGGGAAAAAAATGAATTCTTGAAGCTTCTAGAAGGGAATCTTCTAGAAGGATGAGATGGCATTCGAATGGTTATCCTAGTACTGGATTCCCTGATATTTTGGGATCATTCCTATCCAAGTAACTAATTCATTCTCTCCTATATATTGAGGGAATTATCATGGAAAAAGTTAGAAGCAAACAAGGTTAAGCAAGATTCATTGGAGAATTGGCGAAAGATTGTGTGAAGGACTGAAGCTACAATAGCTAGGAAACTCCAGCAAGTTTATCAAAGGTGGTTGATCTTCTTCATGCAAGTGAGAAAGTGTGTGTGTCAGAGCCAAGGGCCATCGAAAGGAAGTTTGCGACATCAAGTCTCAGGTTGTAATCTTTACTTTCCATTAATATGATACAGTAATATGTCCCTTTCCCATAAAGCCAATTCCACTTTATTGTATAACTCCTTGATCATATACATAGATTGATTGTTGAATAGATTGTGCTTTCTTCATTTCGGTTGGTTTGTATTGTTTTGGTCTTGACTCTACGAGAGAACTGGAGTGAAGTGGGAGCAACAAAGACCAAAGGAAGTGATCATAAGGTATGTTCTTTGTTCTTTCCTCCTATTTAATTCAATGGTTAGAATCTAGGGAAAGAGTCATGTTCTGTCTTACTTTGTTCTAGATCCAGGTGGATCTAGGGAGATTGCTTTGTGTCCGCACTCACAGATTTATCCAATAACAGAGAGATATAAAGAGAGAGAATATAAAAATGGGGTAGAGAGATATAAAGAGGAAGGGTAGAGATAGAATGTGAGAGGGAGCAGAGGGAGAAAGAGAGGGGGGGTAGATAAAGGGATAGTGAGAGGAAGGGAAGTAGAGAGGGAGACATATAAGTGGGGTAGATATAAAATGAGAGGAATGGGAGGATAAAGAGAGGGGAAATATAGGGAGTAAAGAGACTGAGACTGAGACTAACAACGAGGAGAAAGAGAAATAGTGGAAGAGATGTGGAAGAGAGAGGGAAGTGAGGGACAAAGGGGAAGAGGGAGATAAAGAGAGAGAGTGAAAAGGAGAGTGGAAGAGGGCGGGGGGGGATAGAGAGGGAGTGGGTGTGAGAGTCTGAGGAGTTTCAAGGTAAGGTCTAGCTCTAGGTCATTCCATATCTTGTGATTTCTAAGTATTTCCATGTCTAGGTCTTACCATGTATATGAGTGTGAGGGAGACAGAGGGAGACAGACAAGGGTGGTAGAGAGGGAGAGTGGGAGTGATATAGAGAGGGGGGGTAGATGTAGAAGAGGGAGGACAAATATAGAGAAGGAAATGATTTCTAGGAGAATGTGCACATTTCTAGAGCACATGCACGCTTGTTTGAATTAAAAAAAATTGGGAGGGATTGATAAGGTGTATGTTGAATTGGTTGGCTCGGATTTAGGTTCGGGTTGACAAACCTAGTGGTTCACTCTACAATTTGATAAAAACCTCCATTTTTGTGGATACCCCTCTATATATTTGAGTTTCACATTATTTTTCTATAAGATAAACAATTCAGTTGTTGACAAAACTATAGACATATATCGAGTCGGCTATGCATATTTCAAATATATAATTATTTTTAAAAATTAATTATGTTTTCTATTTTTAATCTATTTTTGTCTTCACATATATCAAAATCCTAAAATACATACCTCTCTGATTTCTTCTATAAATTTTTCTTGGTTGAACCATTTCTCAAATGATTTATCTACGTTAGTAGAGGAGACCAATACCTACGATCTAAAAAGAATGATCATGGTAACACCCTTTTATCATGCATGAACAAAAGACGTTGTAATTTCAGGAATATGTTGACTTTGATAATTTAAAAAAAAAATTAATATTAATATTAAAATTTCCAAAAAATACACAGCACAATAAAACCAGGTTCTCTACAAGTATGCAGATTTTTGGAATGAATTTCCATTGTTAAGACACTCAACACCTGCACGAATGAAAACATATACCTTATATTTTGTTGGAAAATTAAGATATCGTTGTTAGAAAAAAACAAATTTGACCTAGTTATTCATAATATCTATGAATAAAAGTTGTATATTCGGAAAACTAATTCAATTTCCTACATTTCAAATTCTTACACCATATTCAAATTCATTGTAAAAGTACCTTGAATAATCCCTCCAAGTTAACATATTATTTTTTTCCAGTTTTGCATTGCCACTAACGCGTCATGAGAGACCATCATTAGCTTGAACTCACCCACAATTCTTTTTTATTTTCTCTATATTTCTCCATGATTCTCAAGAGATACTGAATCCCCAAACATAACATCCATGTAGAATAACAAGACTAACAAGAGTTTCAAATATGAGTTTTTTCTTATCCCATATCCAAAGATCGACTGCTTTACAATTGTTTTCAAGCCCATAATAAGCTTTCCATCCTCCATTTATCCCTTTCTCAATGCTATAATTCTAGTTGAGCTTATGGTGAATATTGATTCCAATATATTTGTATGAAGTAACTTCTTCCAAGTTGTTGTTGTCATATACAAAACTATCATATGTGATCTTATTGGATTTAATGATCATGACTTTTGTTTGGTCAATGTTAACAATCATACCCATATTGGACCAAAACTCCTTAAGGATTCTTAATTTCTCTACAATATAGTGGGGAATCCTTTCCATAAGAATGATATCATCAACATAAACAAGAATATTGATGATTATACCAGTGAGAGTTGGGCCGACACAACCTGCTTCTTCCAAACACTCTTCTGACTTGCCAATGCATATGCCAAAATGGGCAGGGGACAAGGGACAACCTTGCTTGAATACAATATTGTTGTTAATTTATTTTGACCACCCCTCAATGTTATTAAACTTGGAAATAACAGTCTCTTACAAAATTATAGCAACAACCCTAAACTCGAAAGGAAATTTTAACTCTTCTAACCTATCCCAAAGGTTTTTCCTAGGAATTGAGTCAAAATCTTTTTTTAAGTCAACAAAGAAACACAAAATATTGGTTTTAGTATCATGGAACTCCTCTTCAATGATCCTAAGGGTAACAAGATGGTCCAAAATTGAATGATACCTTCTAAACCCGACTTGGCCTTTATCTCTTTTACTGTGAATTTCTAGCCAAAGGATAATCTTCTTTTCCATAATAATTTTGTAATATTGGCTAAACTCAGGCTAATCATAATGGTCCTATAATTAGAGGGAATGTTTCGATCCCCATTTTTAAAACTAGGTACAATGATGATTTGTGTCCAAGGTTTAGGGAAGCCCTGTTTGATTGCTAAATTCAAGAGCTTGTGTATGCGAGGGATGAGGATAATCCCTATGATTTTAAAAATTTGAGCTTGATGTCTGCTATAAATAAAATATTTCAATATCCACCTTAAATAAAATAAGAGAGAAAGTGTAATTGAAAGTAAAAAAATTCTTATTTTGTTGATAATTGCTTTCTACTTCAGAATGAGGAGATGTGAGTATGAAGAAGATGACTCAACATGGGGTTGAAACATTGCATTTAAAAAAATATTTTAATATTAGCCTTAAGTAAAATAATTTTATATCAACTTTATATGTAGAGAGAGAGGAAAATGAAAGTATTAAAAAATATGAATCCATGATGCTTAATATGGAGTTAACACATGTCATTTAAAAAAAATATTAGTAAACAAGTAAAATATTCTAATATCAACTTTGTATATATGTGTGTGTGTGTGTGTGTGTGTGTGTGTGTGTGTGTGTGTGAGGGAGATGTGCAATTCCTTCCATGCTCAACTTTGAGTTAACATGTGGCATATAAACATATCTTAAGAGTTAGCGTAGATCCATCTTAACTTAGCATCTACCATGGGTTGAGAGGCATCAAATCCTTCAAGATGCAAACATTTCCTCAAGTTTTTTACTCTAAAAAAGGTTTGCATCTCAAGGAATTTGAGGTCTCTCGATAGATCCTCAGTTAAGATGGATCTTGGTTAAAACATTTGAATGGTGCTTTGAGTATGAGGAAGATGTGCAATTCCTTCTGTGCTCAACATGGACTTGACATGTGACATATATACATATCTTAAGAACCGACTTAGATCCATCTTAACTTGTGATCTATCATGGGCTGATACATCAAATTCTTGGAGATGCAAACATTTCCTCAAGTTTTGTACTCTAAAAAAGGTTTGCATATCAAGAAATTTGATGACTCTCTTCTCATGATAGATCCATAGTTAATACCTATAAATTGCCTAAGATTTTTAAAAATTCAACTCACTGACTACAGGGACTAATAATAAAAGAATATGAAATCTACAACACGAGTGTATGGTTTTGATTTGCCAATTAGGTGTGTTTACTAAACCTGTGATGCCATTAGTTATCCATCTGTCATTTACTATGTCATTAGTCTACGAGCTCCTTGATTCATCTTGTTGGATTATGGAGTAGCCACTACAGTTCGAAGGCAACAATATCCTCAATAGTGAGGAGAGTCGCCTCCAACCAAGTCTTATTAGTCCCATCAATCTCCAACCAAGCTTATTATTCCATTGACATTTTCAACCAATCAAAAATTCAAAATTTTCTAATATCAAAATTTTAAATATATATATTTAAAAAAAAATCATTTTAATAACTTATAATTCTAGAAACTTAGTTAACTTTGCAAAAAAATATATATAAAAATAATTAAGTCAACTTAACTTGATTGAAAATCTATACCTATATTCCCTACTTTTATACATACTAATAACAACAAATTAAATTAAATTCTATTGTAATTTATTAACATTATTCAAAAATAAATATATTTTTTTTAAACTAATTATTTAAATCTACTATTTAAAAACACTTTAATCATTTCATTGCAGTACAATAAATTTATTTTAATTTAATAAAAACAAAAAAAAACATCAATGCCTTGAAACATTCAAATCATTCCTACCTAACAATAAAAAAAAAAATACCTTGTTTCTGTCGATTCCATGAGACGATACTCCATAATTCCCACACGAGATGGATCCAGAGTCATCCCCTTGAAAAATACCTAAATCACTAGCACATAACAATGGACTAATACATACGGTTGTATATTTAGGATATGAATCTTGTTATTGAGTCTTCGTTTTATGACACACATGTGAGGGTTTTCTTTTTCTACCACGGAGGATGTCTATAAAATGCAAGTAGTCGTTGTTGGTAGAGCTATACCATTGCACAATCATATACGTGGTAAAATCAAGCAGGATTATCTATCCAATAATTCAATATTTTAATTCAAAAACTAGATAAATAGAGGTGGGGGTAAGGAGATGTTGTGTTCAATCAAGGTCAAGTGGGTGACTGTGTGCATGAAAATTAGAATTTTTGATCAAAATTGTGTATGGAGTTTGGACGTTTCAAAACTCCATACACGTTTTGATCTAGAATTCTTTCTAGCATTATGATTAACTGTGAAAATATATATACTTAAATTATTATTTTCTGAAAAAAGGAAGAGATGGTTTTTTTATAGCAATGTGGTTACTCTGTTGTTATGTGTATTATTTTTGGCATTGAATGACATTCTTCTGCATGCTTATCCATATGAACTTGTTTGTACTAATTTTATTTGAATGCTCATTTGCAAACAACAACGACACCCATCTAAGAAAAAAGAGGAAAAAGATGGTCATAGAATCAATACCAAGTGGGTTGTTTTGATTGTTGGTTCCTCTAGCTATGGCAACTATGGGCATCATGTATCCTTTCTCTCACATTATGGTTAGATTTATCTTCATCACTTCCTTGAGGATTTGGATTATAGAATTTCCTTTCCCAAACGGAAAATCAAATTTGATTGAAAAATCAAATTTGAACAGAATTTTATGAGAAATATAGAAGAAACATCTTCTCAAATTTGATCAGAATTTTATGAGAAATTTATAGAAAAAACCTTTTCCCCAAAATCAGAATAAAAAATTCAATTGAATCAGGTCCCAATAAAATAGTTGATGAAAAAACTCAAGCTTTAAATTTTTGTATTTACGTTTTTGGGTGTAAAGGATATGACCTCTTCTCCGAAAATAATAGAAAGTGAGAGCAAGGGCTTGCTTGTTTTATTTTCTTTAGGTATACCATTACTTTGGTATTTGATCCACCTACATATACCAATTTAGTTTGTATCGAAAAAAACAAGGGAGATCATGTCAAAACAGGAGGAAAAATCACGTCTAAGACATGAATCACATATTGATAGGGCATGTCATGAGCTTTGATGAATAAGGACGATTGACTCACAAAATTTTAGTCGAGGTATTGATTACTATACATTGTATTAGAAATTTTGGATTAATTAATGAACATAAAATTATGGTCCTTTGATATCCCATCAAACCTTGAATTAACCTAAACCATTTACTTTAAATCCCCTTACGTTTAGGATATTTTTAGAAAAATCACAATTTAGTTGCATGGCAAAAGAAACCCAAAACAAATCCACCAAGTCATCAAATATAATCAAAATTATGAGAAATTAGAGATGAAATCCACAAAAAAAGTACACATAGAATTGTAAAAAAAATAGTTTGTGAATTAGCTTTTGAGTTAGCTAAACATTGTTAATAGATAGAATAATGTTTTGTTTTATCAATTCTGTTAGTTAATAGTTTACATAAAATTGTGGTGTAGAATAATGATTAATTAAAATAGATTCGCCCATCATATTATGTTCTAGAGAAAGGTCATGTTTTTATTCCAATCAATCAAACATTAACAAAATAAATGCTTGTGTAAAAAACACATCAAGATTTATTCTCACAAACAATACAAAAGAGGTGAGTTTAAGAACGAATGCTTCGTCAATTCGTAGCTTCTAATAGAACCCAAAACCAACATTAAGATCATAGTTTAGCTAAACCAGAGGTTTGAGTTCCTTTTGCACCCTTCTCTTTCCGGTCACCACTCTCTCTTTTCTCCTGAATTTCTTGTAAATCTCAACAATACCCATAGTGAGAGCTAGAGTGATGATTACAATTCAGGTTAATGGTATTCCAAGGACAACCCTCAATTTCTTGTTGTTTGAATTAGGTAGGATACATTCCTCCTTATGCATACAGAGGTAGGGGGTTCCCAAAGTATATGCAATACACCAAAGAAAAGAGTTTTTCATGAACGTCCTAAAGTATGATTATTTAGAATTACAACTGGATTGATTATCATTGTCTATGGCATGGCTAGTAAAATATGAAAGAGATATGAATTTGTGTTTGAATATAAGTAATATATAATAGGATATGATTACTTGAGTTTCAATGAACGATTGAGGAGAAGTTCCATAAGAATTACAACACTGAAATTGTTGTTCTCTATAGACATGTTGCAATGACAAAAGCCTAGGATTTTATAGATTAATTCCTTTTAATTTTGAATAAAAAAAGGGGAAAACAATGAAAAAAAAAAAGATAGTGAGGAAGAGACTTACAACTCTTTAAGGTTTTTGAGTTCAAATAACCAGTCTGGAACCCTACTGATCAGGTTGTTGTTTTCTTGATGTTTGCATAACAAGCTAAGCAAATGGTTTCTAAGTCTTTCTATGAAATGATGATTAATCATGTTTTTGTAAAAGTACATAGGTTCAATATTATAACTTAATTGACATTGCAAGAATTTTACACTGAAAGATGGAAACTTATAGTGTCTTTAACAGGGTTAAACTGGAGAAATTTGGCAAAGGTCTGATAAGGTCATTATAATAAGGTCAAGTAAATTGGTAATTTCAACACAAATAAATGAATTCCCTTTCTAATATAATATTCAACATAATCTGCACCATCAATGGAAATTTTGAACGGACAATACTATTATTGTCATGCATATTTTGTGTATTCTAAAGAATTTCATTTGGAGGATTTCTTCTGAGGGTTAGAGAGATGCACATTAAAAAGTAGAATTATTCATACAGGTGAACTAATGCATCAAACTATCCAATTTCTTCAGGTATCAATCCTGTAAGATTTATTCCCAATCTTTCTATCCCAAGCTCTCTACGGATCCTTCTCTCTTTCCATATCTAAACTAGGTTCTCAGCCAACTCCAAACTAGGTTGGATCCTTCAATGCTCTAACAAGACCTTGTTCCACCTAGTCCCATTGCTTTCTTGAGCAATCGGACCTCTAACCCCCCTAATTCAAGTTTGGGAAGATATATATGAAAATTATCTTGTTCCATGTGGTAAAGCAAAAAAAACATGAGAAAGAAAATGTTCTAGTCAGAAGAACCCTAGAAGGTGTCATGGCATAAGTATATGGAAGAGGGAGATACCTGGTTGGAACCTATTTCGTAAGCATAGAATTGTCATTGAATCTCGATATTGGAAGAATCCATCATATTAGTAAGTGAGCAAATGTGATGCAGGAGCAAAAACCCCCTGCATGGGATGAAGTGTTTGGAAGGAGCGCAAGACCTGCATGAAATTGGTGGTGAGATGGAAAGATTGTTATTTGTAGACGAGTGAGAGATCCAGTTATGCATTGTATTAGTTCATGTTATGTTCATAGATGTTAGCTAAATATGAGAGAGAAAGTAGATCAAGATCTCAACAAATTGTTGGTCTCTATAGTAAGACACCCAACCCCCTAAGTACCATTTTAAGGGATGGGGTATTAAATTTATCCTTTCATAAACCTCCTTGAATCCCTCTAACACACAAATCTATCTTATCATGCCACTTGTCTTGATCGTGGCACGACACATGGCCATTGTCACCTTGTGAAACGTGTCACACATTTTCCCCACGAAGCTCTTCCTAAAATGATAAAATCACTTGACACATGGAACACTCACCAAGTGACACATGTACTTCCACTTGGACTGACGCAACATACACGTCACCACAGTACTAAGGGTTCACCCAATAGGGAATTGATTCTTTTCCACTCACTATTCGTTGGAAGACATCATTTGGTGTCATCTCGAATATTTCAGGCGTCAACCATCGACCATTTTCTGAAGGTATATTTCCAAAATATCCCAATGGTCCACAATACGGGATACAATTGGCATCTTGGGGAATGTGACCCTATCTGATCATGTCATGTGGCATGACACATGGCACTCATACCACCTGATACATGGCACTCATTTCCACATGGACCCCTGTCTAATATTTCCAAATCCACATGACGTGTGGCACCACTCACATCACAACACCTGGCACCACTCACGTCACGGCACATGGCACCATTCACGTCACAACACATGGTGCCATCGAGTAATCGTGGACATCGGCTTGACCCCTTACCGACCCCCTATCGGCTAAAACCCCCGAGGTCCATCATCCTGGGATTACAAGATACTTAACTAGGTTTATCCCATAATTAATTAAGGTAATCCCATGATTAATAATAGTTAGTTATGTTAAATCTCAGGGTTAGGAGTCTACGATATCGAAAGCCAAGATCTCGCACGATATTGGCATAGGGAAGACCCAGGGTTCAACGCTTCAACAACGCACCAACAAAACCCTAACTACCATCCCTTTTGGCAACACCTGCAAAGAAGATGAAGTCTCACCCGAGGTAGAGGCAGGGGGGTTGCAGGAATCAAGTGTCTACAACCCAGCTGGGACACAAATCTTTGATCACATTACTTAACAGAGCACTTAGTCAATAACATTCATTAGTCTTTAACCCATATTCACATCGCATGTTAAAACCCTAATTACAGAACAATGCAGTAAAAACCAAGATCCAAGCATATATAACCATTCAGGACATAACATCACAGTAGATCTAACATTCATTCACATCATAAAGCACTAAGCATCAACTGGACCTATCATACATCTAGATTAAGCAATTAAGTACATAAACAACATGAACATCATAGCACAAAGCACATCATCACAGGATATATGTGGTTCACCCTACTCTTCATCTTCTTCTTTATTAGGCTCTACCAATCTTCTTACATGCACAGAGCCACAAAACCAACTCCGCATAGGACAGGAGATCTGCGTGTACCTTGCTATATCCTCCTTCCCTGAGTTAGGTCAAAGCACAGAGCCTTACACAGTCTGTGCACAAAGAACTACAAATAACTTACACTTAGTTCTGAAAGTCCCAACATATAGTATGCACAAAGCCTTCACAACTATTTGCACTTATCACGTTGGCTTACATATCTTGCACAAAGCCCACTTAGATCTCAAAAACCTTGACTCTTACTTACATCACCTAGCTACTTATTTATACATTACAAAAGAGGCCTAAACATGGGTAAGACCCATGGGTCGACATTGCATACCCGTTACACAATCCCTAAAACCCAAAAAACCTGTAAAAGGGGGCGAGATCTTGTGATCTCCACTTCGCCTAGGCGCTCCGTCTTCGACCAACCTGTCGAAATCCCAAAAAATGGTCAAACATGACCAATGTTTCCTCAAAACCTGGTCAAGGACCAACAGGCCCCCAACACTCACCCGTGACTCGTCCCGAGTCACTCTGATCTGGGCAATTCTTCTTCGAAGGCCTCGAGATGCCTCAACTTTTTGCTTCGCTAGAACCTTCTAGTCGGCAAACTTCTGAATGACTTTCTCGGTGACAAACCCTTACAAGTGTTGTTCCACCTTGGTGACCACTTGTTCTAGCTATGCACCTTGTCCCTCGATCTCTTCAAAAAGTGTGCAGGCTTCATCTTGCACCAGCCGGAGTCTCTAGGTCACTTCCATGACTCTACTTTGAATGGCATCGACATGTTGCTAAACTACGCACACCTCCTATGACCTTTTCATATTTTCTACCGCTGACAGCTTCGCTTGTACTGTCGATGCTGGTTTCTTCACCTCCTGGAGTTGTGCCTCCAATATCCTCAGCTCTGGATCTTCTGCAAGGCACTCATAGGTCTGCACACTTCAGTCACTGATTTTCTTACATTCCAAGATCAACGCCCTGAATCTTTCTACTGTGCCCCTGACAGTTTCTTCTCTCTAATCCTGCACTTCCTGTAGAGTGCTTGACACTAGTTGTAGTTCCAGTTCTGCTACTCTTTCTTGAAGATGTTGAATGGCTTCAGCGATCTTCCCAACTTGTCTCTCATATGTTTCTTCTTCCATCTATGCCAGGCCCAACACATATCAAAGTTCTCTAGCCACTGCCTCCTTGACCACAGTCTACTCTACAAGCAGCTGGTCTTTTTCTCTCTAGATCTACTCCCTGTCCTCCTTAAACTTCGCACAGAGGTCTTCTTTTTCATGTTGCACAACCCAAAGTTTCTCTAAGCCTTCCTCCTTTGCTTTATTCAACGCCTTTATGGCCTATTCCTTTTCTTCATGTACTCATCGAAGGCAAGCCTCTGTCGCATCTGCTAATCTATGTAGTTGGGCAGGCTCATCTCCCACTTCTATACCTTCTGATGTCGATGGCGTTGTAGACACTATGCAGCTTGCATAGAGGGCTTGTTTTACCCCTTTCAGCTCTGCCTCGATCCTTTCATACATGGTTTCTTGCTTTGCTTCATTCCATTTCAAATATCCTCTGAAGTGTCTACTACAACTGCAATGATGAGGTCAATGTCATCCACTGTGAGCATGGTCTATAACTGGGGCTTATTAGCTCATGAATTCTTCCGCGCTGAAGGTTTCTTTGGAGAAACCATTCTTTTCTTTGATGACTCAACCTCTGTAAAGGGATCCCTAGGCGGTGTCACTTCACCCTTGTCTTTCTTGTCTTCTTCCCCTTCCTCCTCTTGGTTTACCTCGTCACCTCCTCCTCCTCCAAGTGAGTCAGCTACAGTTTTCTTTGATGCGATGTTTATTTCCTGCACTTATTCCTTCTTATTCGTCTTCTTGGCATTGTTCAGTCCATCATATTATTCTTGGGTGACCACAGGACTTCTGATGAGGTCGAGGTCGGAGAGCTCTGTTTGTTCAACTGGTACAAGGAACTCTGCAAGCCATTCCTTGGTTATTTCCTTGATATCTTGCTCGGTCATTTTGTAATAGGACTGCAACTCTTCCTTGTATTTGTCCCTACGCACAGTGATATATATGAAGTTCCTTTCTGCACAGAACTTCACAAGTTTCCTAAACCTGTGGATTGTATTTGGCATCATGCGATGGAAGGACTCAATGGCCCTCTTAGGCTGCAAGTAATAGGCATGGAACATCGCATTTGACTTCCATTTCTTCACCATGTTTCTCAGATACCACAGGGTAGTGAACCTCATGGATAGGGGTTCAGATGGATCAACGTCAAGGAAGGTCACTCCCTCTGGCATCTCCCAAGTGACAAAGGCAGCAAGAATCAACAACCAGCTGAAGTGAAGCTCATAGCCCTAGTCCTATGCTTCGCGACAATCCTGCTCCAACTGGTTGACGTGGTAGATTGCCCAGTTCATCTGCATCCCTTCAACACATTTTCCTATGAGGTCGACGATGAACCCCATGACTTGCATTGGCCTATTCTTTCTGATGATCTTACCAACAATCAACTGTCAAGCTAGGCACATTGTTCCATCTTGGATGCAAGCTACCTTGTAGCCCCAGTTCCCCTTATCCACATCATCGTAGGTGTCTTTTATTCGCTACGTGAGGGTGTGATCTGCAACCTTCCCTGGGTAGAATTTCTGAGGGTATGGTCCATGCATGCTTAATCCAGTGATCATGTGGATCAGCGTTGGATCCACAGTCATGTGCTTGTTTAGCTATAGATAACCTCCATGGTAGCACGATGGGAGGAGTTTAACGCACGTGTTAACCTCCTAATCTGTGTCGAAGTGGGGAAGCTTCATGACGTTGAGGATGGTGGACCTCGCGATCTCCTTAGTCCATGGTTGGGGGATTATATTTAGCTTCTTGACCATTGTATTTGTCAAGTACTTATGTGGTGAGAGCAGTGCATAATTCTTCAAATCTCCCAGGTTAAAATTGTTGATCTTAAGGTTAGGTATCATTCCTAGATGTGTTTCCACTGCGTGTATCCCCTTCGGGAGGTATGCAGTGATGAGGGTGTACTTGAAATCTCTCGTAATGTATTCATGACTAACCGCACCAGCTAGAGGCAGGATGTAGTTGAGTAGGACCGACGAGATGAGCTTCATGTTTTCCAGGTCATCGCAGTGCTTTTTTCTTTTCTCTGTCGTGGTTCGAGATGGCCCGGATCAACATGCAATCGAGGGGGATTCTTGCAATCCTCTCGTTAATGAGGCCTGTACTCCTGCGAACATGACCTTCTCAACCATAAGGTTGATCAAGTTTTCTTCTATGGAATTCTCTACTGCACTAAGGTCACCAGACATGCACGCTCATGATCAAATGCTCGTGTAGGGGAACATATTCTCAAGGTAAGTAAAATGGCTGGGGAGGTCTCAAAATCATAGCGCAGTGGTAATCAGTTCTCTATTAGCTTGGATAATCACAATTTTCAAAAGTGTCCCCGGTGAGGCATTCGATGGATCAAATAGACAAAGTCATAATAGATTCCTCCAATGGGTAGGAATGCCTCAATCAATACGATTCCATCCATTGTGGCGCGGTCCCAACGGTCCAATGACGATCTTTCTAACAATAAATGTGTTTCTTGTCATTCTGGAGCGTTGTTCTAATGGTCAGGATGCCTCCAACGGTCATATTTCTTCTCTGTGGCGAAGTACCAGTGTGTGTTGTTATGTTATTCCGGCAAGGTTCAAGTTCTGCAAGCTTTCTTTCTACGAAGTCTTCTCTGGAACCTCATTCAATTTTTCTAGCTTCTCTTTCTTCTTATTGAGATTTCTTGTTTTTTTTCCTATGATTTGAGTCGTTGGATCCTTCTTTCCATTTTTATTATTATCTTCTCTTAGCATAGTAACTTCGCATTGTTGAGGGTCTTTCACAGGGTTCAAGGGTAATACTTCTTCTCTTACTATTTCTGGGGTAGGTTATCTTCTCTCATGCATGGACAAGTTCTTTAAGCCTTCTTGCATTCTTTCAACCTCGACAAATAGTTCTCTAGCCCTTAGTTACTTCGACTTGGCCTCATGTTCTTCTATTAAGCGCATTATTCTCCTAGCCATGAAATCCCTTAATTCTTTCTTTTTCTGTTTTGTGGCTTCTTCTTCTGCTTTCCTTCGAATCTGACCTTTCTCAATCCAGGTCATTTCCAATAAAAGTGAAAAAGGAGTGTTGTTCTCAACAAACTTAACAACCTCGAATTATTCTTTCGTCGATGCTCCATGAGAAACCATAGGTACATGAGTAAGTCTTCCACATAGAGTTATCATATTTCCTTTAAACAATCTTATTCCTCCCAATGAAGGAACCATAGCAGGCTTTCCCAAAATTTCCGAAGTACTTTATGTCATGATATTCGTTTGTGTTCTTCATCTAGAACACAGTCTATGTCAAAGTCTCCTATTCTTATTTCTATGCACTCCTTCTCTTTTAAGATCTCTGGTAAACCGATGTCTCTGTGATCACTAAGGGTTTCTTTCATCTGCAATAATATAGTCTCTAATTCTTTCTAGTGTTCTAGCATATCCTTAGTATCTTGACCTTCTGCATGGTTTTCTTGTCTCATATTCATCTTTTCAATCATTCTAGGACAATCCAAAACCTCATGACCAACAACTTTACAACAAAGAAAAATAGAACTTGTACCATGGAATTCCTTAGCAAGATGTCATAGTCTTCTGCAACTATAACAAAGATTCAATCCTCTCTTTCTCTTAAACAATCCCCAACCTTTCCTATACTGTACACTAGGATCACAATGATGAACCTGCAAAAAAATCTTTCTATGGTCCTGCATCCACTTGTTAGTCCAAAAATTCTTTCTATGCATAGGAATAACATATCTTTCATTATTTCTATTCGATCTATTCATATCAAGTATTCTCTCTTCTAGTTGTGCCCTAGTTTTCAAACTAGGACAAAATCTATCAAACATACCTAGATCCATTCTTTCAAAAAAAAAAAATTATACTTATCTTACCTTTACCCCTATTCTTTAAACCTGATTCCCTTCTTAGCACAAGTAGAATATTACGCACTGCATCAACAAATCTACGCACATAGCTTTCCCTTTTCTTCAATTCCCAGCAATCTCAGTTTCAGGTCCCAGCAAAGGAACCATTTGTTGGCAAAGGGGCATACCTAGGGTTCAACGCTTCAACAATGCACCAACAAAACCTTAACTACCGACCCTTTTGGCAACACTTGCGAAACAGATGAAGTCTCACCTGAGGTAGAGGTAGGGGGGTTTGCAAGACTCAAGTGTCTACAACCTAGATAGGACACATATCTGTGATCACAGTACTTAACATAGCACTTAGCCAATAACATTCATTAGACTTTAACCCCTATTCACATCGTAAGTTAAAACCCTAATTATAGAACAACACAGTAACACCCAATATCCAAGCATATATAACCATTCAGCACATAGCATCACAGTATATCTAACATTCATTCACATCATAAAGAACTAAGCATCAAATGAACCTATCATACACTTATATTAAGAAATTAAGTACATAAACAACATGAACATCATAGCACAAAGCACATCAACATAGGATATACGTGGTTCATCGACACATGATATACTTACATCTCCTAGCTACTTATTTAAACATTACAAAAGAGGCCTAAACATGGGTAAGACCCATAAGCCGAAATCCCATACCCGTTACATAAGCCCTAAAACCCAAAAATTCCATAAAATGGGGCGAGATCCTGCAATCTTCGCTTCGCCTGGGCACTTCATCTTCGACCAGCCTATCGAAGTCCCAAAAAATGGTCAAACATGACCAACGTTTCCTCAAAACCTGGTCAAGGGCCAACACACGCTTAGATATGAAAATTGTCAGGGCTCCTCTCCCATATCTATTGTGGTAGTGGCGCTAAGTATCGAACGGTGGAGATTTAGGGCATTGTTCAACATATTGATGGTGCTCTTCGAAGTGAGTCTGGGACCTTGACCCTCTCTAGTCTCCTGTACTCTAAAAATCCTTGCAGTCCAAGTACCACTTGAATCTTCTCCACCGAGATATACTGTGGATATTAATACACCCTTAGATTTAATGGTTCCAAATCTACTGCACTTACCACAGATCTTCGGTTGACGAGGGATCCCATACTCCACTTTCCCACAACCATAGGTTGATAGGTGTCCCTTCCATGACACCGTGGTTGCTAAGTTGACACAATGCATCATCATGATGTCACCCTCTCTTCCTCTCTCAGGATTATTACAGTTAATTATATGGAACCAAGGGCTAGAACCTTGGTCCCTAGATAATGGGTATCGAGACTTCCAAAGGGCTTAGACTTAGAATTCCCCTGAGGTCTAGTGCTTCGGTGCCCTGAGATGCGAAACCCCTCCTAATATTTTACGAAGATCTATGACTAAGATCTCTTGGCTAATAGATCCAGTGGTTGACAAATCTAGGTGACGATACAAAGGATTTAGACTTGACAAATCCCACACTCAAATTATTCACAAACCATGGGTTGACAAGTGTCATCTCAGTGACACAGTGGATGCCATGTAGGAAAAACAAATCACACTTGTCGTTATCCTCCTCTCACCCTTATATATTTATATAAAGGGGAAATGGAACCCCACATGGAAACCATTCCCATGGGGTATCGGGTCACTGAGAATTCTACAAAATCCTTGCAAAAGACCCCTGGTGGTCTGGGGTCTGATTGACTCCTCTTGTACCAAATCTGTGATGGATATTTCTCCACCCACAAATCCAACGATCAGGATTAACAATGTTATTCCATGGGTTCACCTTCATTTGGGCCCTTGCTTGACTCATCAGGTGTTCAGAGGTGTTACACTCATAACACCCTAGATACCATGAAGGCAACTCACATCATCATGACATCAATTCTTCTCCACTTAGGACCTATGAGAAAGGTGGAACCTATCCCTGGAACCTTTTCCTTATCTGATTACTCGGTCACCGGGCATCGACCCTCCCAACCACATAAAACATGAAGGTTCTCTGGGGGACTGGTGTTACAGTTCCCCGAAATCAAATCCCACTTAAGCTTAATAATAGATCGATGGTTGAATCCAGTCAATCCACTGATCTAAAGGCCAATATTTATTGTGTAGTTAGGAGGGGAAAAAAGAAAAGATTAGATCTTTGGTATCTAATTCAGCTCAGAGATCGATGACTGGTGAGTCTTATCGACTCAAATAGGAATTAAGTGGGCTTGGTTAAGAGTTGGGTCCTGGAAATCCCGTGATTCTGCACACAATAAGCATAAACAAAGAGTCATTTCCTTTGTATTAGTATGAATCATTTTCTATTGTCTAAGTACAAATACTTTCCATAGAACAATATCAATCACATCAACCAAGCACGCATATTTAAAATGAAAATACCAGTATCAATATCTCTTTTCCATTCAACTACACAGAGTAAAGACATGCTTATCTATGTAGGGAGGAACTTAATCAAACCAACTGAATGTGGGTGTTATCCTTTACACCCAACCATAGGCTCAGAGGAATTCACTATTATCACTCTGGATACCCCATGCCAAGCCATGTTACCACTAGGGAATTCAACACCCACTTGTGCATTTTTCTCTTGCAACAACATATATCTTTTTCCTCAGGTGCTCCCTACTCAGATCATGTCTCTTGTCTACCCTCATTCCCCTTTTGAATGCATCCCTCTATTCTTCCTTTCTCCATTCATGCATCATTTCCATGTAACCCCCCCTCAAAAAGGTTCTCAACCTATACCCCTTCCATTTGTCAGAAGGAATTCGTGGGGTCAATCCAAGGATGTGGAAAATGACACCCTATTGTACCTAGGGATGACAGTTTTAGTTGTCCTCACCAAGTTTTTCAAACCATTATTCATTGAGTGTGGTTGGTTTCTCAACCACCAATCCTTCCTCATTAATTGATTTTTCTTGGGAATTAATCTAAATATATCAAAATCAAATATTATCAGCAAGGAGGCTTGGTTCCTCTTTAGCATGAGGAACCCCTCTTTAGGTTTTCTTCACTCTTTCCCCTAGCGGTATCATGGTTGGTACTTTAAGGATTCACTCCCACAGTCAGTTGTTGGCATTTACAATAATACATTTACAATGTTTTTATGTCATGGAATGGAAACCATAAATCATGATTAATTACACATAATCATGGGTTTAAAAAGAGGGGTGTTACAATCCCTTCCACCTTCAAAGGAACACCATCCTCATTGTTCTTTCTCAGTAATACTTATCATGCCCTTACCCTTTAGCTGATTTAACATTGTGTTATTTTTTATGTCTCACAGTCTGATCCTCACTTAGACTCTCGCATTTCAAAATGTGCCTATAGAAATTTCAAAAAGAAAGCACATCAATTCCTCTTTTATGCAAAAACATTCTAATGTTGTTCATAATTAAGGGAAATAATCATAAATCAACTTAATACTTATCTATGCAATTCATGGATTTTCATCTATGTGGTTGTCATATGTACTTAGTTCACTATTTTTCCTTGACATACCCATTGTGTGCATGATCATAATCAACAAATTACAATAACTATCGAAGTCTACTTTTCCTTGCAGTCACTCACCCTCCAGGCCTAGGCTCAGGCATCCCCTTATCTGCTATACAGTTCCTTGGGTGATCCATCTAACCTTTCCAAGGCTCTCTCACACAAGAATAATTCATATACTTCATTGAGTCTTACAGCTGAGGGGTCCCTCAAATTTTCTCCGCCAAGGCATCACTCTAGCCTGTGTTAACACAACACAACATTCTCTATGGTGATCATGGCATAACACAAGGTTACAATGGCATTTTCATTATTTTCCAGCTTGACAACCATCATATATCCCTCCAAGATGGATCTTTCATCTCACATGTATCACATACATACAATAACTTGTGAGATGTTAATTTCATAAAAAAATCCTTTTAAATCTATTAACCACAGATTTCCAATTCCACATTTTTCATTTTCAGATCTGTTCCATAAAGAAACTAGATTCCACAAGTATGATATTTTTCCTTCTTATATCAATTTTTTCTTAGCAATTAATGATCTTTCTCATGGGCTTACTTTTGCTTCCACATCCAATATCATGCTTCCTGCAATTTCATCTTCAATCAACCAAACAAATGGTTAGTTTCCCATGCACATAAATTTTCGTTGCACCTTTACAATGGAATCACAAGAATTTATTAAATTGTGCATAATAACAATAAAATCATTTTTACATATTCAATGATATAAGGAAAAAGGAAATATCATTCCTTACACATGCATCATTTCATCATACCAAACCTTTCCAAATGCAATTCAACATTAAGTGAATTTAATCATTGTTCCAATGCACATGGCCACACTAACACACATTGCACCCTTGCATTTTTTTCATATTATTACATTTTATGTTAGGCACTTTTCCATGGTGTGTTAGGTTTTCAACCAACCTATCACCACATGGATTCTCTATCCACATTCATTATTACAGCATAAACATTTTTCTATTTTAAGCTTGTTGGATCTTTCTGGGCTTACCTGGGTTCTACTTTAGGTTTCCAACAAAACCCTACAAACCATCAGCCCTTTTGAAGACTAGAAGGAAAAAATTTGCACATAGTTCATAATGCAGTCTCACCCGAGATGGCTTATGGGTGACTGCAAGACCCAAATGTATACAATCTTGGAAGGGAGACTTTTGTGGGCATGAGAGACATCCTTTCTACCTCAAAACACATCATATTTATCATTCTATTACATCAACACATCATTATATCTTATATATACCACTCAGTAATAAGTTGCATTCATTTAGGGTTTATTCTGCAGTAATTATTTAGGTTACTCTATTGTGCATTGTATTTAACTACTGATAGATTCATCCATTCATCATAATTAAAAATTTGCAAGAAATAACATAAGCAATCCACACAGAGACAAAAACTTTATTGTGGTTCACCCCCACTGGGTTACGTCCACAAATATTTGTCTTTCTTGGCTCTTTTATTATTCTGCATCAAGTTTACAGTGCTACGTGCATTACATTTGAGGCTGACAAGATCACAGTAATCTCCACAACCCATGACCTACAACCTTACCCTCCATTACAATTCTTGATCTAACGTATCTATGTTTGTCTCCCTCTGTTTGTTTGTCCATATATATATTCCTCTCCTCTCTATTGGTATATGTATATCCTCTCCGCTATATCACAACAATATATTTGTATTACAAAAAGGGGTTACTTACCCATTATAAAATTGACCAAAACCCTAACCCACTAACCCTAGTGTATTAGATTTGTCCACTTTATAACTCCTTGATCGTGGCTGGTCCAAAATCCAATCGTTTTCCTCACTAATCCACATCTTTCTTCCTTTCTTTTACTTTCCTGGTTTCCTAGCATTGCTTTTCCATGTTTTTCGGCGTGCACTCCTTCTTTGGTCCATTACCTAACTTCCTTAATTAATTACCACACTTTTCCCCAAAATGGCCTATGCCAATAAAGTTTATCATGACCTCAAATCAACATACATTTTATGAAATTAAAATTTCATTTGAATGCACTCAAGCATTATTTCTCCTTTGGTAACCAGGCTGCCAACATTCATGGCCACCCAATTTCTTTCTTTACCATTCTTTAATTATGGTAGAATATTGGAAGATCCTTCTTCCATAATGGGCAGTCCATTACCTTCCTACTCATGAAAACATGCATGTCCTCAATATATTAACCAAGGTGTAGTTTATGAGCATTCTATTCATCAATTTTCTTGCAAGGTTTCCAATCATCCCCGACTACCATGGATTCCCTTTTATATCCTTTAGGTTCCTTTCCTGCATCATACCCTACTTGGATATCAATAGCATACAAAAACCATTAAAAATTATTTCCATTCTATTAAAATAATAAATTTATTTCAGAAGGTATTCCTACCCAATCCCTTTCAAACCTCATGCTACATATACATCAATCTTTTATAGTCGTTATGGCTTCCAACACTCTCTCTAATATTACCTTATTAGTGGTTCTTTATGGGAACTCCCAAATTCCCTTCATTAATCCTTTTAACAACAATCCTCTTGTATTTCTCCTTTACTTGAGGATGTCCATCATTGGCAGTTGTCCTTTCCCAACAAATCCAATTATTTTTTACACATAACATGCATCATCACAATCAAAATTATGTCAGTTGTCATGTAAAAATTAAATGCATATACCAAAAAAATTAAATCAACAATCATTCTTAGATATGTCCTAGCATATCTATAGGTACTTCATGCCAAAAACATTCACACACAAAAACACATAAATTTTCTCATGCCAAACAATTACGTACATTCACATATTGGTTTTTCATATTAGAGAGATACAATGAACAAAACGAAGGATTCAATGGACTCTTCCCTTGTCCAACTCCTTATATACAAATCCTGAGACTTTCAATCCAACTAAATTATTTTCAAGGCCCCACTGCCTCCACATAGTATGGCTTCACCAAGCTCATTATTTAAACATACTTACAAATTTTGTCTTTCATTTACGAGTTGTACTTGTTTTCACAACTGCTCTTTTTATGATATACAACTCTACCTCATACATCAAATTTTTAAGGTGGGAAAAGTATTCCACCTTCTCTCCTTCTTTGTTTCAACAATCTACCCCTCTTGGGGTCTTCCTTCTCTCTTCCTTGAGTAGGCTTAGTCAAGTTCATATTGAATTTTCTAGATAAATTAATATGCTACAACAACAAGATTCTTTTTCATAATGAATTGTGAACCTATGCTTTCTACACATTCACCAAGTAAATTGGTCAACATTTATTTTCATGTTTCCCATGCATGCATTATGTTTCACACAGTTCCTCCACAGGAACTTCTTCAACATGAAACTCTCTTGTTGCATATCTATCACTATCTGAGATGACCTCAATTTTGAGTCTAACTTAGCTTTGTTCTTTCATAAATTCACCCTGTATTCCATAAGGAATATAAGTATGCATTCTTATTATGAATTCCATATTTACATTTAAATGGGTGCATCCATCAATCTGCATTTATAATGTACTTTTATGCACTCAACCACATGCATCATTATGTTGTGTGTCTACTATAGGAAACCTTCCAAATATAATAAGCATATTTACTTTAAAATTATTTAACTCATCATTGTTCACAATCGTTCCCATTCCATCCTCAAGGGAAAAATCATATTGTCTTCTATCAGGACAACAGATCATTCCTGCTCATTTAGTCTTTCAACAGTTTATGCTATTTTTTTCCTAAGGAAGTAATATACCTCTTCCTAAAGTTATTATTCCATTGAGGAAATCATCCCCTTCCATCATATGATCAACAATGCATCCATGGAATTACTTATATTTGGAAAGTACAAGTCTTACCTCACATGTCACTTATTCAGGTAGTGTTATCATGCCTTTTAAGCATGTGTAAATGTACATATCATGCATGTGCATTACATGCACGTTTTTATACTATTCATTCATTTTTATTTGGTCTTAATATAATCCTTCATACTAGGTAACCTTGTAACACATTCAACTCATGCACTTCAGAAAGCAAGTTCACTTCTTGCACATTTTTCTATGTCATTCATACATACTAGTACTTTGAACTTTAAAATCCGTTTTCCTGAGATATTAAAACCATTCACATGGCATGTCTCATAGGCATAATCATAATCATGTTTCCTTCTCTATATGGTAATACCTAGCAAGGGCCGCTCTTACCTTTTTGTTACAGAAGAATTCCAAAATTCAGGAAATATAAGTAGGTAGTTACAACACTACTTAAGGCAACAAAACAACCATTCTAACTTCTCTTCATGCCTCAATTCCATTTCCTAGATATAAGGCCTCTACCAAAGGGAATCATTCCACAAAATCCCTCTTATTACCACTTGATTCTACCATCCATACCCATACGTTTACCATCCACCTATGGATGTCAATCTGACACATCGGTCATCTATATGTGCTCCAACACTTTATGTACCAGACTTTATGGCAACCTTTCACTAGTCATTCTATCTCATATTATTAGGGTCATATACAATAACATTATTATCATTTTAACCATGTTGTTAATATTATCATATCATGTGCACCAACTATTTTACCCATGCCCATTGTGCATAAGTGTTCGAGTTGTTTGATCGCTTGCATTCATATGCATAGACATGCCCTCATGTTAATACAAATTTTGTACAATCATGAGCTCATACATTGGCCGATATGTCCATATCATCTTACCTCTTTTATGAGGATTAGCAATAGTCCCAAAGGAATCTTATTTCCTTTACTTAATTATATCATTCCAACAACAAATTTTATTCATTACAGGTCATGTAAATTGACCTTAGAAATTTACCATCAGTCCTTTTATCATGAGGAGTTATACATATATAGATGGATTAATATTTTATTAAAGTAGTAGTTGTAACTGCTAATGACCCTATCAGTCCATACCAAGTTCAATTAAACACAAGGTAATTCTTCATAAGGGTCTTAGCCCTTATGCATATTTATATATATAGCCATTGTGATTATCAGGATTCCATCGACCCTCACTCACATGCAACATTACAACTACTAGATCATTCATTCCTTGAACTTGAGTAGTCTTTATCAGGATTCTTCCCTTTACATTCATGTATTACCATTAATTCCTACTGGAACATCCCTACTCTTGTAAGAGTAGTTATTAGTTTGACAAAGGGACAACATAATTCCTTTGCTAAAATTAAAACAGAATTTCAAAGGTACAATTTCAATCTATTGTTTCCCTCCTCAAGGAACTTATGCAGATAATAATCAATATTTTTAAACACATATTATTACTTCCTAACATGCTCATCTTAGCCTTTTTATACCAGTCCTATAACTAGTATCCCTGGCCCATCCAGACCTAGTGTTGTAGCCTTCTCTAATACCACTTTGTAATACACCCAACCCCCTAAGTACTCTTTTAAGGGATGGGGTATTAAATTTTATCCTTTCTTAAACCTCCTTGAATCCATTTAAGAAGGGAACCATTGTCTACTTCTCTCCAAGAGATTTCCAATGACTGTAAGTTTGCTCAAAATAGAGCTCTGGATCAAACATTATGGCCTTTTAAATATTTAGGGCCTTTATTGGAAAAAGTTTTAGTTTACTGCTACGTGGCACTTACATGGCTACACGTCTCCTATATCATCTGACATGGAACTGACATTCCAAAACATGTCACCTCTCAGTGTAGACATAGCTGCAAATGTGGCACTTACCACCTATTTGACCGGACCCTAGGCTCATCAATCCTCGACCCTTTACCTACCAATGTGGTGTTACACATCCTTCGAGGTCCTCTCTCACTAGTTGATGACACCTATCCATCGGTCATTGGGACTATGATATATCATACCTTTACACACCCAACCTTGTGCTACATATTCTCTCGAGATTCGATTTAACCAGGTGTTGAACCCTGGTTTTCGGGCATTGGCTTGGTTACACTAGGATGATGTCATCTCGAGGCACCAGAACCTTGGATCCTGGGATCTCAGACCTCATCCTTTTTGGTATTTTCAAAGACCCGCAACTCTCGATCCGAGATGAGCTAGCACCTTTGACACATGATTTTATCTTATCATGCCACTTGTCTTGATCGTGGCATGACATGTGGCCACCATCACCTTGTGACACGTGGCACACATTTTCCCCATAGAGCTATGCCTAAAATTCTAAAACCACTTGACATGTGGCATGCTAACCAAGTGAAACATGTACTTTCATGTGTACTGATGTATCATACATGTCACCATAGTGCTAAGGATTCTCCCAACATGGCATTCACACTTGTCGACTCCCTATTCATTGGATGAAATCATCCGACATCATCTCAGATATTTTAGATGTCGGGCATCAACCATTTTTGTAAGGTCTATTTCCAAAATATCCCAGTGGTCCAAGATATAGGATACATTTATCATCCTGGGGCATGTGACTCTATTTATTCATGCCATGTGACATGACATGTGGCACTCATACCACCTGACACATGGCACTCATTTCCACCTGGACCCTTGTCCACTATTGTCAAACCTGCACGACATGTGACACCACTCACATCATGACATGTGGCACCACTCACATCATGACACGTGGCACCACTCATGTCACAACACATGGCACCATTCACATCATGACACATGGCACCACAAGAAATGATGAACATTGCGCCCTCAACCCCTTACTGACCCCCCTATGGGATAAAACCATCGAGGTCCGCCATCTGGGGATTACAAAATACTTAATTAGGTTAATCCCATAATTAATTAAGGTAATCCATGATTAATAACGATTAGTTATGTTAACTCCTGGGGTTAGGAGTCTATGAGATTGATGACCAATATATCACACATGTAGATATGACAACTATCAGGGCTCCTCTCACATCTCTAGTGTGGTAGCGGTGCTAAGGGGATGGTGGATATTTAGGGCATCGACGGTTATCGTCGAAGTAAGTCTTAGGCCTCACTCCTCTCTAATCTCTTATACACTAAAACTCCTCGTGGTTCGGGGTCCACTTGACTCTTCTCCACCGAGATCTATGGTAGAGATTAATCCACCCTTAGATCCAATGGTTTTGAATATACTATGCTTACCATAGAGCTTGGGTTGATGAGGGGTCCCATACTCCACTCACCCTCAACCATAGGTTGACAAGTGTCCCTTCCATGACATTGTGGTTGTGGAGTTGTCACAATGCGTCATCATGATGGGACCCTCTCTTTCTCTCTCGGGTTTATTGTAGTTAAGGATATGGAACCAGGAGCTAGAACCTCGGTCCCTGGATATCAGGTATCGAGACTTCCAAAGGGATTAGAATTAGAATTCACCCGAGGTCAAGTGCTCTCGTGATCCAAGATGAAAAACCCCTCCTGAGAGTTTATGAATATCTACGGCTGAGATTTCTCAGCCTGTATTTCCGACGGTTTACAAATCTAGGCGACGATACAAAGGATTTTGACCCAACAAGGCCCACACTCAAATTATTCGTGAACCATGGCTTGACAAGAGTCGCCCTAGTGACATTGTGGCTTCCACATATGCAAAACATGTCACACTTGACATTATCCTCCTCTCATGCTTATATATATATATATGTGTGTGTGTGTGTGTGTGTGTGTGTGTGTGTGTATAGAGAGAGAGAGATAGATATAGATATAACAAAGGGAAAATGAAACCCTTCCCAATGGGTATTGGGTCACTGAGAATTCTACAAAATGCTTGGAGCGAGAACCCCTATGTTCTGAGGTCTGATTGACTCCTATTGAACCAGATTTGCAGTGGATATTTACCTACCCATGAATCCAATGATCATGATTAATGACTTTATTCCATGGTTTCTCGCCTTCATTCAAGCCCACGCTTGACCCATCAGGTGCTGGAAGGTGTTGCACTCATAACACCCTAGCTCCCACGAAGGTGACTCACATTATCATGACTTCAATTCCTCTTCACTTAGGACCTATGGTAAAGGTGGAATATGTCCCTAGAACTGTGTCCTTATCGGATTGTCGGATCACCAGGAATCAACCCTCCCAACTGCTTACAACATGAAGGTTCTCTAGGGTCCCGATATTATAGTGCCCCAGTGTCAACTCCCTCTTGAGATTAATAATAGATCGATGATGAGTTCCCATTGATCCACTGATCTAAAGTCCAATATTTATCATAGAGTTTCGAGGGGGGAAAAGAAAAGATCATAAAACTAAGATCTGATCCAACTTAGAGATCGATGACTGCTGAGTCTTATCGACTCAACCAAGCATTAAGTGGGATTGGTTGATATTTAGGTTATGGAAATTTTGTAATTGTGCACACATCAAGCATAAACATGGATTCATTTCCTTTGTATCAATATGAAACATTTTCTATTGTCTAAGTAGAAAGACTTTCCATAGAAAAATATCAAGCCCATTAACCAAGCATACATATTTAAAATTCAAATACTAGTATCAATACTTATTTTCCATTCAATTACATAGTGTAAATACATTCTTATCTATTCAGGGAGGAACTGAATTAGCCTAACAGACTGTGGGTGTTCGTCTTTCCACCCAACCCTAGGCTCAGAGGCATTCACTATTCATCACCCACTTGTGTGTTTTTCTCTTGCAATAGAAAATCTATTTTTCCCTAGGTGCTCCCAACTCATAGATCATGTCTCTTATGCCCTTGTTCCCCTTCTGCACACATCCCTCTATTCTACATTTCTCCATCTGTGCATCCTCTGCATGTAAGCCCCCCTCAGGAAGGTTCTCGACATGTCCCCCTTCTTTTTGTCAGAAGGAATTTGTGGGGTCAATTTAGGGTTGTGGAAAATGACACCCTATTGTACCTAGGGCTGACAGTTTCAATTGTCCTAGCCATGTTTTCCATACTAGTATTCATTGAGGGTGGTTGGTTGCTAAACCAACAACCCTTCCTCATTAACTGATTTTTCTTAAAATCTGGTATGAGGGAATTAATCTAAATATCTCAAAATCAAATATTATCATCACAAAGGCTTGGGTCCTCTTTAGCATGAGAAACCCCTCTTTAGTTTTTCTTCACTCTTTCCACTAGTGGTATCGTGAACAGTACTTCAAGGCTCCACCCCCACAGTCAACTGTTGGCATTTTAAATAATACATTTACAATGGTTTTATGCCATGACATGGAAACCATAAATCTTTATTAATTACACATATTCATGGGTTTAGAAAGGGGGGTGTTACATTTGTTTCATTATGAATGCACACTAAGCAGGCTTTGATGCATATGTAGTGAAATGTGCATAAACGGATTTAAAACTAATGAATGAAGCATGAAGCAGGTTTGTCTTTGTATCTTGTGTCTTACAGTTTGAATTTATGTATGTTACTTAGTATTCTACACAATACTTATATGAATGTTAGGAATGGATGCGAAGTGAATGCATGGATATGAAGGGGATGTTTCATGTATGTACTATTCCTTTATAAGCGACATGAAATATATGGTCTTTGTCATTCTCATGGTGTCTCGAGGGAGACCTTCTCCAGTCCTTGAATATTGAATATGTTGGCGCCTATGAGGTATTTGTTGGTAAATCCTTTTGAACCCTAGGTCTGAAACCCCGATAAAACAAGGTGTAAACCTTCACTCAATTTTTTTTAATCTATGAAACATTTTCACCTCAAGGGACTTGGTCCTTTACAGTGCATGATAGGTCCAGATTTAAGTTGGATTTATGCTAGCTATATGTGTTTGTGTGTGTGTGTGTGTGTCAACTCCATGTTGAGAATGAGAGTTACACATTTTCCTTATACTGAGTAATACACCATTGAATTTTCTTAGCCTCATATATGCCATGTGTCAACTCCATGTTGAACATGGAAGGAATTACACGTCTCCCTTAGACTCGATTGTAAAAGTTCCTTTTGATGAAATACAATTTTTATTTTTATTTTCGATTGTTATATATAAAATGCGAGCTTTAAATAAAATATTTCAATATCAACTATATATATAGTTGATATTGAAATATTTTATTTATAACTCACATTTTAAATAATTGTTTGTTATTAATATTTTTTTTTAAATGTCATGTATCAACTTTTGATATCTTTCTCTTAATATATAAAGTTGATATAAAATTATTTTATGTAATGTGTACATTGAAATATTTTATTTATGGCCGACATTGAATTTTATTTTGTTATAAATTTTTTTAAATACCACATGTCAACTCCATATTTAGCACGAAAGAAATTACACATCTCCCTTGGATATTTCACATTTTGGGAATTGTCTGATCTACATAGTGAAGTTGGATTGAGCAATGTTTGTTACCGATTCATCAAAATGAGGGAATAGTGTGATCAAAACATTAAGGGGAACTAAGAGAACATACCAATAGAGCCACAAACATCGTTTTTAGATAAGTTTTTCTCACATATATGTCTAGTTTTTTTTCATTATCATCTATAAAAAATAACTAATCAATTGATTTTGGATCAAGAAGTAATGATAGCAGGTTCGCAGCCAAAGGATTTGAATCCAATGGTGGAAAGCGAAGATTTTTTCACTGTTGGGAAAGGTTCAATTCCCATGAGGGCCTAACTTGAAGCCATGGGGGGGAACCTTGAGGTAGTGGTCGAACCTATGGTTGCACCCTGAGATATTGTATTAAATGGTATCGTGACCCATGCACACATAAGTGGATCAAATCCCACCCCCATGTCCTTCAAATTTTTAAGTTAAATCCTGCTAGCGTGACTGGATTTTGAGGGTTTCGTTCTATAAGGTGACCAAGGTTCGAGACTCATGGTAGTTGGGAGGAGACATCCAAAAAAATCCAACTATGTTAAGGATTGGTGTGGCCTAGGCTGGGTGCGATCCCTAGGTGATTTTGATGACTTAGATGTCCTTAGGTCATGGTTTATGAGAACATAGGCTAGTCCCGCAAGTAACACACACACTAGCAAACAAAAAAAAATGATAGCAAGTTTGCATAGAATTAAGAAGTAAGGTTATAAATTTTCTTAGGTTATAATCAATTGATTTTATATCAAGAAGTAATGACATAAATCCACATAGAATTAAGAAGTAATGATAGGATGCTAGATAGAATATGAAACTAATAGGATATGTGTGCACTTTACTAAGTATCACATAGTAATATGATCTTATTTTATAACTCATATGTGAATTACCACATTGTTACTTTATTTCTATTCAACTTATTCTTCATGTAACTTTTGAAATATACTTCTAAATAATATTTTTTATGTTCTCAACAAACTTGAAGGTAAGTGAGTAAATTTAAAATGATCAAATTCATCTTAGACATATACATATAAATAATTTTGATCATCTAAAAATTACGTCACTATACTAAAAACTAAAGAAAAAAATTGACGTTGATCATTATAGATAATATTCTCTATACTTTCAACCAAAAAAAAATATTGTAATTTAAATATTTTTAATATTATTCAAAATAATTAATAATATTTCAGTCTATCGAATGTATCAGCCTATCAACCTTCTTGACCCGAATCCTATTGATACTAACCATAATCGAGACGCCCGGAAGCTACGTGGTCAGTGAACACACTCAGCAGCATCAAGAAACCCTCAGACACGCGGCCGTAAAATCTCCAGACGTCCGTGAAGACGAAGCTTAGTGATAAGGAGGGCGGAAAAAGACTTCAAACCTCTTATTTTAATCTGTTGTTTTTTGTAATTTAAGTTTATCTTTAAATTTTCATTTATCTGTTTGTCCATTTTAAAAATGTTAGAAAGTTATGAACATGAGATTTTTTTTACTCTAAAGTTATTTTCAAATTTTCATTTATCTACATTTGTTCATTTATCTACATTTGTTCATTTATCTATCCATTCATATTCGGATAATTAAAAATATGCTAACATCTTTAATTAATAATCATATTATTAAAATTTATGATTAAAAAACCATTAAATATATCCATTGTCAATAGATATACACATTTTAATGTGATAATGAAAACGTCAAAAAACTACATAATCAATGAGTCAAGAAACCCTTAACACTGCGGTAACAAATCAAGAAACCTGACACACGGCCCTAAATGCTCATGAAGTCCACGAAGACGAAGCGTCGTGACAAGAGGCGGAAAAAGACTTCAAACCTCTTATTTTTTTCTGTCGTTTTCCACACTCAAACTTCATCCTCATATTCTCATTTATCTGCATCCATTCATCTGTCTAATATGATGTTATCGTACTTTAAGAAGATAAGAAAGATATTATATTGTTATCGTACTATTTTTTTTTTTTTTTTTTTTTTTAATTTGTGCGGGACCTGTTGGCTTCGCACCCGGCCTGAACCACACCAACCCACTCAGCAGCATCAAAAAAACCCTCAACACACGACCGTAACAAGTCAAAAAAACCCTGACACACGGCCCTAAATGCTCATGAAGTCCACGAAGACGAAGCGTCGTGACAAGAGGTGGAAAAAGACTTCAAACCTCCCATCTTTTTCTGTCGTTTTCCACACTCAAACTTCATCTTCATATTCTCATTTATCTGCATCCATTCATCTGTCCACCTCTATTTCATTCGTCAATACCCCATTCATCTCCTCAAAGCGATGCCTTGTCATCGTGATTTTTTCTTAAATATACTCCGCTTCTGTATGCATTCCGCAACCATACGTAAAAAAATAATATTCATTTGTTATTTACACAATATTATTCCGCAACCATTTACATAATATTTATTTGTTATTTTTTTAAATAAATAAAAAAATATAAATATTTAAAAAAATAACAAATATAAATAATAACTTAGATAAAAAAATAAAATTATTAAAACTTTTCATTACAATATTTTCAAAACTCCAATAGCTAATCTTTAAAATGTTAATTTTAAAAGACGTAGTCTAAACAAGATGAATGTCATTTTCTGATAAACAAGATGAATGCATTTTTTAACATATTATATTTTTATGTCCACTATTCATCACTAACTTTGAAGCGGTTGGTACACGGTGAAACTATATCACCTTTCATTGCAGGCTATACATCGTCATTCCTTTGGGGATGAAGGGAAGTGGGGATTTCTTTTTATGATTTTTTTTTTAAATTATTTTTATAAATTGTTCTTAGTTCGTGAGAATGATCGGTTTAATGTTCCTACAAACTCTTAAATAAGAATGCTTTTATTTTCTTGAAAAAAAAAAATAGGTATTTTGTAAGAACTTATATAAATTTACTGGCATGTTCAAATAGTGGTTGCTCAGGAAGCCATACACTCGCTCACGAAAGACAAGCAGCAAGGACTTTTAATCAAACTGGATTTGTCTAAGGCGTATGATCGAATCAGTTGGCAGTACCTCATAGAAGTGATGCGCGCTTTTGGGTTTGATGAGAGATGGCTCCAATGGGTCAAGTCCTTTCTCTCTACGCCACATTTCTCACTCCTACTGAATGGCAGTCCCACAGCTCCCTTCAACATCACCAGAGGTCTACGGCAAGGAGATCCCCTATCTCCATTCTTGTTTATAATTGCAGCAGAAGGATTTGGAAGACTGATTAAAGCTCATCTAGCTGAAAGAAAACTACAGGGGTTAAAACTGTGGGGTCCTCAGCTGCCTCTCATGCATCAACAGTTCGTTGATGATATCCTTCTATTCGGCATGGCAACGCTACAGGAATGCAAAGCGATCATCAATATTCTGGACATCTTCAAGGCTGCTTTAGGTACAGAAATCAATAATGATAAATCAAATGTTTATTTCTTCAATTGTAATGTTCACATTCAAAATTTCTTAACAAGAACCCTGCAATTCCATAAGGGGACTTTGCCTATGAAA
>JZKD02S2417516.1:26832-47502 GCA_000966675.3 Picea glauca | reverse complement strand
AAGGGGATTCAGCCATGGTAACTGGAGTTCTTCAGAAGTTGAAACAAGGTACCCCTTGGGAGAAAATCACCAAAAGTTGGAGGATAGCCGCTCTTATGGAAGAGGTAAGCCAATTTTTGAAGCAGGTACCATATTTACTCCCTATCCACATCAAAAGAAAAGGCAATGCGGCAGCAGATTTCTTGGCCAATTGGGGATGTCAGAATACAGAGCGTTCTATTGATGCTTGCCCACGACAAGCAATCTGGGAAGTGGAGTTACAAACATTGCAACTGATCGTCCACAAAGATATTCAAACCCAATCATGAGCCACTGTCAAGTTATATCAAAAGAAGCAACACTCAATTGCGCAATATATCAACAGCTTGAACATGGTGCAGCAGCAGGACAACTAGTCAATGCATTATATAGGATAAAAAGACATTTTCAATTTTGGCAAGCTTTCAAAGCACTTAGACAGCTAACAGACCTGGTTTCCTACAGGCAGGTTGAGGCCAAATTAAAAATATTTAAATGTAGCCTGTTCTGCATAAATGAATAGAAAATAGCAAGGTACCACCTAATTTACAAAAAAAAAAAAAAAATCTTATTGATGTCATCAAAGAGAAAATGGTCCTTTATAGTATGCACTTTGTACTAATAGAGCTTCATACTTCAGAAAAGGTTAATTTAATCATCGAAACAATTATGTAAGTATGTTCTCGTGAGTCATTCCTTGTACTATAAAGTCTCACACATGGCATGCTTAGTCTTGACAACAGATCTAATTATTGGCTCAAAATGCAAATCATGGTCCACTTAGGTGTCTGAATAAGGCATTAAATTCTAGCATCTACATATCACTCTCTCTTTTGAGGAGAAGTCTCACCCAAGGTGCATTTCTAAAATGTAACATAGTTCAAGACCATAATAAGTAGAAGGTGCGACCATGGCTCACGACTATACTAACATTCAACACATTTGCACTACAAGCATATCCCTTATTCTGTTATGGCTCAACTTGTGATACCCATGTAATGCCATTCAAAACAACATAAGTTAAAATTAATATAAAGTAGACACCATCCATATAAATAAAACACACAAGCAATGTTGTAAAATAGGTATTTTTTCCACTTATTTCCATCCAAAACATATGTATGACCCTAGCAGTGGATACACTCAACAACCTTATTTGCACAGTGTGAAAATTATTGTAGTGCGTAAACCAATTCCAAAAGCTAACCCTAAAGAAACTACTAACATAAGCACATCATCTAGGAAATATATCAACTCGATCCAATGCTTCAACCTTTACATTTTATAAGCATTTCTCTTTAGAAGACTTTCAACTATTGACTACCCAAACATTGGTCTTTACTCTTCATCATCTACTCCCCTCTAACATACACAAGTTACATTAACTTCTCCACCTCCTCTTCTTCATGAACTAAGGAATACATTACTTAATATTTGTCACCTTCTATTCCAACCACCCTTCTTTTGATCCACCTGCAATGTGACAATGAACCCCCCCAAACAAAAAAAATATCCTATCACACTACATCCCTTGTTAGCGTAACACCACTAAGTGACAAAATGCCTCAATATTCTTTAATCAAAATGAAAGTGACAACAACCTTTGTCCAAGATTATTAGATTTTTATAAACCTACCATAATCTATACAACCATGCATGGGCTTCAAGATGAGTCTTGGCCATATAGGGAAATGATTTTAAAACAACCACAAGTCTAAAGTTTATTATTATAAACAAGTATTTTACATATTTGATGACACGGGATAAATATGAATTGAAACATCTCTCTGTTGGACCAATAAGGAATACTGAAACCTAAACATAAATGCTACAATTGAAATAATATTTGAAACTAGCAATTTCTCATGAAGGTGCAAAAAGTACATTATTATAAGGTGAAAAGGTCGAAATGTTTTATTTGTAAATTTGGTTAGGTAAACTAAGAACATTGTGATCATATACACATTGGTTTTTTTTCAATACATTGGGAGAAAATAAATGAAAGAGGATATGATACACATTGTATATACCATTTTGTTCTTCTTTTTTTCATTTGTTTCTAGTTGTTGATGTAAATATATTTTTTTTGTATATAAGAAGTATTTTTTACAAAAAAAAAAACTTTGGTAATTTATATGCACTTCATAAAAATTTTGTCTAGAATTTTTTTTTTACCTCTTGTATCGCACTTAAAAGAAGATTTGGTGCGACATGTTGCATGTTCTTTAACTTTGAAAATTTGTGTATCATGGAAAGAATTATTTAGAGTGTAATATGGTTTTTTGTTAAACCTTGTGCATTGCACTTAAAACAATTTTGGATGCAATGTCTTTGGAGCATTTGTATCTCTTTTAAAAGAATTTTAGGTGAGTTGCGATGAAATATTTGTCGTGATGGAGGAAAATATTGAGAGAGTGTGGATGGAGTGAAAGGTTTGTCGTGGCGAAGGAAAATATTGAGAAAGTGTGATGTATTGCACGGAATAAAACTTTGACGTGATGCAAGAACTTTTCAAAAAATTTAGTTTATGCACACTTCATAAAAACATTGTCTAATTTTTTTTTGACTCATCTGCATCACACCTAAAAGGAGATTCGGTGTGACATGTCACAAGTTATAAAACTTTAAAAAATTGTATATTGCAACAACAATTTATTTACACTTTTACATTGTTTTTTTGTTAAACCTTGTGTATCACACTTAAAACAATTTTCGATGCAATATGTCTTTGGAGCATTGTGTATTGCATTTTAATTTTTTGGGGGTGTGATGCGATGAAGGGTGTTAGCACGTTCACAGTTGTAAGACCCTAGGTTCAATTTATCTTAACCAAAAATACTATTCAAACACCGACCCTTTCGGCATCACCTGCATGCAAGTGAAGTATCACCTGAGGCATTTATTGGGGCTGCAGGAACTGAGTTTCTACAATAGTGAGTGAATGGGAGGTGATCATCCTTTTCATTCTTACTTATATGTTATGTGCGCATTATTATATATTTTCCCTCGTTAGGCTACTTAGTGAATTCAATTATGTATTACCATTATACTTCAGATTGCAACATAAACCAAGTACTGTAACATCCATAACTATTGTGCAATGATCACACAGAAGATAAATCTAATCTAACATGAATCAAGAAAGTATCAACGATCAATCACATAAAAGACAAATAAACACAGTAGTTAATGTGGTTCACCCAAATTTGGTCTACGTACACAACGACTGACTTCTTCATTATTCTTTCTGTAATTATCTTAGGCTTGCACATTTCACTTACAAAGATCCATCATGCTATATTTTCCTTCATCTAGCCTAGTTGTTCTGTAGTGCAAGCCTCTCTCTCTCTGCAACATCTCCTCAACATTTCGAGATAAACTCTTCTCTTCCTGACTTATTCTATCACTCTCCTCTTGAACAAAACTCTACATAACTCTCAACTGATTGGAACCCCTCTTCTCCCAACCCATTACATATTTATATATAATTTCTAGGGCTTAAAACCCTACTTTTCTCACCCCAAAACCCTATTACAATTTGTGACTACTCAAGTTGACTTGTTGATTGGGCTTGATTTTCCTACTTTTGTGCATCTTTCTATCTTTAGCATGTCGGGATGTCATTCTTCCTTTTCTCCCACTTTCTTCTCCTTCCTTATTCTCTGTTTTATTCCTCAGTTTCACACTTCTGAGTCCTACCTTCTTCTTCTTATGTTTCTCACGTATTCCATACTTAGTATTTTCATGAATACTATTTCCAGAATGCATGTCCAACAAGCCCCAAACACTCACATGTGGATCATCTCTAGCCACATAGCCCTATTGCACGTTCCTCCTTGCTTAGATGAACTTTTGGGTGATGTCCTTAGCTATCACAATTTCCTTTATTATTGTTGTCTCTCTTTCCACAATTTATTCTACACCCTGTGTAGTCAAGGTCATAATCTTTTCTTTTGTTTCATGTGTTGCTTGCTTCACCTTACCCTGCATGATTTCCAGTTCTTCTATCACTTTAAGTACTTCTTATTGCAGTGGTCCTAAAAGTTGTTGAAGTATAATCTATTGATCTCGCATCTTTTCAAATTCCATGTATGATTTCCTCTGTTCCAAAATGGTCGTCATTTGTTCACCTGGTGGAAGTGTGTTTATTCTCTCTGAATCTTTCTGCACCTTTTTGTGCACATCCTTTAATTTTTCTTCCATAACCTTCATTTTTGGATCTTCTACGAGCTCTGTCTAGATTTGTGCACTTTCCTCGCAGAGTTTTGTGCATTCTTCCTCACACTTCTTGATGTTTTCTACGGTTTTCATCATCGTTCTCTCTCTTCCCTCTCTTTCCTCCAGTGGTGTTCCTGATGTACTGTGCAATTTTAGGTCCTCAATCCCTGTGAAAAAAATTCGATGACTTAGCTATTTTTCAAGACTTTCTCTTCCATAATATCCTCTACTACTATCGGTGCCTCTGGTATTTCTCTGTAGAAATTTTGGGCAGTTATTTCTATGTGATACATCAATTTCTCGACTTCATCCTTCTCCTTCATTGTTTTCTCAAACTTTCCTTTGGCCTCACTATTTTCCTTCAATATGATTTCAACTTTATGCTCGACTGCACTCTTTTCCTGGAGAGCCATGGTATATTCATTCTATAGTTCTATCTTTTTCTCTACAACTTTGATCAACTCACTAGAAGCGGAGTATACACGGAGCCGTAATTCCTACACGATACCCATTTGAAATCCCTGTAACACGATTGTGGGTATTTGTGAGATGACTAAGTCTAAGTGACTTAGTATTTGTATTTGTTCTTGCAGCTCGGGTGTGGGGAGACCGACTACATCTGTTGAGATTTTTATCACTTTGCATCTTTCATATATTTGTGAGAAGTGAGAAGTGGTAGCTTCTACTTCCCCCATCTCTCCTATTGATTGTCCTTCTATGGATCTTTTTTTTTTTTCAGGGTTACTATCTCCAATCGTTGTTGCAATTCAGTTAACTGTTCTTTCATCTTCTTATTGATTCTTTCTCGTCGTTGTGTCATCTTATGAACTGCCTCCTCAGTGGCATCCTTTACTTGGTAACCAATTTGTTCCATGCCGTGATCAATCAATGTATAAATGGTTGGTTCCTTGTGTTCTTTCATATTTTTACATGCACCTCCTGTTGGACCCTTTCCCTTATCCTTTCTTTTCTTTCCTGTTTCAAACATTGTCTGTTGTTTTTGTTTTATCGATGGTGTAGTCTCTGGTACATCCCATGCTACATTCCCTTGACCATGTTCCAGATCATCCTTGTATCATTGTATTTTTCTACTTCTTCGTTACTATATTGCACTATCTCAGTGCCATTTGCAGAGATCTTCCACTCTAGGTCCCAATCCTACATGATTAAATGGATATCCTCTTCAGTAACCTTGTACTTTGTTTGGACCCACTCCTCTAGGGTCCTTCTTTGCCTAGACATATTTATGTTGTCGATCTGCTTGAAACTGCATGACTGGTGCATATGCTTCCACCAGTTTTGGTATTATGCACATGGTGTGTTCTTAATGCAATGTCTAATCCTTTCAGCATAGAGAAAAATTTCTATGTTTTTGTCTATTTGGCGTCGTTGATTCATTGTATACTAGAAGTTTTGGTATTTTTATACTAAACACAACTTCCCCCTTAGGCCTAGGAATTACACATCCTCTGAATCTTGCCATGATGTGAATGTACGCAAGATTATAAGCCATGGATAATAGAACTCCATGCCTCTATCTTTTGCATCGGCCCAGTCAATAATAAACTGGTTTAATAGGAAGGGTTCCCAACTCATTGAAGTCCCTTCCACACACTTTTATATCCCTGCTATCACCTCTGCTGGCACTTGGTCCTTCTCGCATTTCTGTAGTAGTTTGCATGCTAATGCCTGTGTTGTAAATATGATATTTGGGTCGCATATGCTTGGCACATCCAACCCGTGCACCCCTCTAATTGTGTGAAATTTATGTTTCATGGCCTCTGCAAAGGCCCTGTCTGTCTTTCTGTCGACAAACATCGAGGTGGGGTCTTCCCCCTATGTTGGTAAACCTATGATTCTTGCAATTAATTATGTGTCTATCAAGAGTATCCTATCTAGCCACATATATCCTCCATGCACGCAATATACGAGAAACTTAGCACATGCATTTACTTTGTTTCTCCGCTCAAAGTGTGGGATGTCAAACAGGTTGAGTAGGCCTGCTCGCTCCATTCTTTTGGCCCATACCTGGGGTATAGGTATGCTTTGTTTTGTTGTTGGGTCTACTTTCAACTCGAGATACCAATGGGGAGCTAGTTCAGGGAACTTCTTTGTGTCTGTAATGTCATGGTATGCATATTTGAGTTGTGGCACCTTCCCCAACATATCTTCATTGAGGATGACCCCTTCTGGTATGTCGGGTGTCACCAATGTGCGGTTAACATTCTTTGTTGTTAATGTTTAATCCATTATTATAGTTCTTTGCATTTCAATAGATAACAACAACATAAGACAAGATCATTGAGAAATACACAATCACAAGAGACGCAACATTTATCCTGGGAAACCCTCTAGGGGAAGAAAACCTAGCAAAACTTCCTTATTATAGATAGCCAATACAATGCCAAGAGATAACTTAAACTAATGCATAATATCCTCTCCCAAAAGATGCACCACTTTCTCTCCTTCTTCTCCAAATGCAGTTTCAAAACTTGTCTCTCAATGAGCAAGTGAGGTGTGTATATAAGTGAGGCACTAGCCTCCTTATTTATACAAATCTAGCACGTGTGAAGTGTCTCTTCACTGGAAGGGCCAACTTCTCAAACTGGTTGGTTATAACCACCTTTATTTTATTTTGGGGCCTCTTTATATATTCTGGGGTCGACTTCTTCTTTTTCCTTTTACAATTACATTATGACCAATCCACAAAAGGGGATTTGGTCCTTATACAATAGACGACATGATCAATCCACAATGGGGATTGATCCAATGAATAATATATCAAATAAGAATAAGAATACACTTTGCAGTTAGATTATTTTAACACTCCCCCTTAACAAGAAGGGTATTCTTCAACAGCATCATGCAAGAGAGAGAGGGCAACATCATCAACAACATCAAGTGGGTGAGAGGAAAACATCATCAATATCATCTTGGAACACTGACTGGCATATTTATAAATCATCAAAAGTTTCCTTCATCGGCAACATCATCATTCTCAAAGGAATGCAATCATCATCTGCATCAATATGTATTAGTATAAAACTAATACATCATCATCATCACAGCATGAGGTTGGCTCATCATAATAAAGGACTGGATTTATGTCACAGCTGTCAAGCTAGAAGCTCGGTACTTGTCTTGCTTTACGTCACAACAATCAAGCTGGAAGCAAGATACTAGACTAGATTTACATCACAACTTCTCAAGCTGGAAGCACAGTACTAGTCTCATCTCAACATCTTACTTTACGTCACAACACTTAAGCCAGAAGAAAGATACTAGAATGGATTTACGTCACAGTTGTCAAGCCAGAAGCACAGTACTAGTCTCATCACATCGTCTTGCTTTACATCACAACACTTAAGCTGGAAGCAAGATACTAGACTGGATTTATGTCATAGCTATCAAGCCAGAAGCACAGTACTAATCTCATCACATCATATTTCTTTACGTCACAGCAATAAAGCTGGAAGAAAGATACTCATCCTTCTTTACATCACAACAATCAAGATGGAAGAAGGATACTCGTCTTGCTTTACGTCACAACAATTAAGATGGAAGCAGGATACTAGATTGGCTTTACATCACAGTTGTAAAGCTGGAAGCATAGTTCCAGTCTCATCACATCATATTGCTTTACGTGACAGCAATGAGGCTGGAAGCAAGAGATGTCTCATCACAACAACTACTCCCCCTTTTGAGGAAGGTCCTTTCAGACTATACCAAGCTTATCTCGCAAGTGCTCAAACTTTACACGAGATAGAGGCTTGGTCAACACATCAACAACCTGTTCATCTGTGCTAATGTACTGGAGCTTTAAGGCTCCTCTCTGCACCATGTCATGGATGTAATGATATCGAATCTCTATGTGCTTCGACCTGTCGTGGAATACAAGTTTCTCTGTCATCTTTATGCAGCTCTGGTTGTCACATAGGATCGTGGTTTCTTCCATCTCTAGGTCAAATAGACCGGTCAACAACTTTCGAAGCCATATAGCATCATAGCTGGAAGAACATGCAACAATGTATTATGCTTCCGCTTTGCTGAGAGCAATGCTGGATTGCTTCCTACTCTGCCACAAGATCATGGTTGATCCCAAACTGAAACAACATCCTGAAGTGCTTTTCTTGTCAGAAACACTTCCTTCCCAATCTACATCAGTATATCCACTCAATGTGAAATCATGATCTCCATCATAGCTGAGACCACAATCTATTGTACCCTTAAGGTACCTCATCACATGTTTTGCAGCGACTAGGTGAACATGTCTAGGTTCTACCAGAAACTGAATCAAGGTGTTCACGGAAAAACAAATGTCTGGTCCAGTGTTCCTTAGGTACATCAACGATCCAATAATATGTCTGTACAGCATGGCATCAATCAATTCTGATGAAGTGTCAACCAGCAGCTTCAGCTTCGCTTCCATGGGTGTATTCATGGACTTGCATTCCAACATGTTGAATCTCTTCAAGATTTCGACTGCATACTTCCCTTGGTTAAGGGATATCCTCTCTAGACTCTGCCCTACCTCAAGACCTAGGAAATAATGCATTAGGCCAAGGTCTTTCATTTCAAATTCTGAGGCAAGTCTCTTCTTACATTCAGTGATGAGATTTTATTCTCCGGTTAAGAATAAGTCATCCACATATAGCAGTAATATTATTGGCTCATTGTTCGACCTTGAAGTAGAGGCTAGAATATTCTTTACTCTTGGTAAAGCCCAAGCTCGTCAGAAAGATGTATATTCAACCATACCAAGCTCTAGGAGCTTGCTTCAATCTGTGCAATGCTTTCTTCAACCTGCAGACATGAGACTTCCTGTCTTTAACTTCAAATCCTTGAGGTTTCTCTATATACACTTCCTCTTCGATGACACCATTTAGGAAAGTTTTCTTCACATCCATCTAGTGCAACTTCCACTTCATCTTAGCTGCAAGAGATATGATGGTTTTGATCGAAGTGTATCTGGCTACAGGAGCGAATGTCTCTTCATAGTCAATTCCTTATTTTTGAGAAAATCCACGAGCTACAAATCTTGCTTTATATTTCTCAATACTTCCATCAACAACATGTTTTATTTTGAAGAGCCATTTGGAGGATACCACATCTTTACTCTTTGGTCTAGGTACTATTTCCCATACTTAGTTATTTATTATGGATTGGTATTCCTCTGTCATGGAATTTTCCCATTCCTTTCTCTGAATGGCTTCTTCAAAGCAGGTAGACTCCTCCTCTAGAAGATCACACATCAAAGCCATATAAATGGAGAATGGATTTGGTCTTTTCACCTGTCTCGTAGTTCCTTCGGGAACACCATACTTCTCTCCATCTTGAATAATCTCTCTAGCCCAAGCTAGCTTCCTTTTATGGAGGACCGTAATCTGAGGAGGTTCTTGAACTTCTGATATATCATGGTCTTCTATAATTTTCTCATCAGGGGAAGTTACGACTTCCCTCACTGGTTCTGTAGCTCTGGGAACCTCCCTCACTGCAGTTCTGGGGATTACGGGTTCCTCCTCATATACTTCTTCAAGCTGGCATCTTCTTGATTTCTTGAGCGCTGCATCTTCATCAAAGGTCACATCCCTGCTGATCTCAATGTGATGGTGACCTGGTATATAGATTCTGAAGGCCTTGGAGACCTCATAGTATCCCACAAATATTTCCTTCTTTCCTGAAGGTTCCAGCTTGTTTCTTTTCTCTTTCGGTATATGAATAAATATTGGGCAGCCAAATATTTTGAGGTGGCTTACCTCTAGATTCTTTTTGGTTAACATCTCTTCCGGGGTTTTGAGCCCAATTACACTATGGGACAATTGGTTCTGCACATATACAACTTTCGTTGTTGCTTTTGCCCATAAGCACATAGGAATATCTTGATCATGGATCATAGTCTTCACAACTTCCATTATCGTTATGTTCTTTCATTCAGCTACATCGTTTTTTGGGGGATTATAGGGAGTAGTGAGTTCCCTCTTGATCCCAACATCTTTTCATAAGTTCACAAAATCTTTTGAGGTATATTCTCCTCCATTATCTGACCTGAGTATCTTAATCTTTCTTTTAGAAAGATTCTCTATCAAGGCTTTGAATTCCTTGAACGTGTTGAACACTTCATCTTTAGATTTCAAAAAATATATCCGAGTCTTATGAGATAATCATCAATAAATGATACATAATATACATACCCACTAATGGAGGAAAATGGCATTGGGCCACATACATCTGAATGAATGATCTCTATGACTCATGCTGCTTTGTTTTCTCTCCTCGGAAAAGGGTTCTTGATGTTTTTCCCTTGTGCACATCCATTGCATACGCCTTCAAGGTCACCCTTAAGTTCTGGTAAACCTGTGACTACTTTGCATATGTATGGTAGCGCCTTGTAGTTGATGTGAGCTAATATTCTATGCCAAAGTTCACATGAGTTTTCAATGGCGTGGGTCATGGCAGCCTCTGAGTGACCCTTTAGTTTATACAAGCCATTTTATTCACTTCCAATGATGATTGCTTCATTTAAGGTTTCTCCTTTAGCCCACATAAGAACTTCTCCATCTATAAAGGCAACTCTGAAACCTTTATTTTCTAAATATGAAATGGAGAGTAGGATCTTTGTCAAACCTGGTACATATAGTATGTCCTTCATTTTTAGTGAATTCCCTGAATTCAGTTTGTGGTTTGATTCTCCCACTCCCTTCATGGGATATTGATAATCATCTCCAAGTTTCACTTTCTGAAAAAACTTATTTTTTGAGATACAAGAGAGAATGTTTCTTTGTCCCGTCATGTGCTTGGATGCACCACTATCAATGAGCCAAGTGTCCTCTCTAGGTGTTACAGATTGTGAGAGGGATGAGATTAAGACATGGTCTTTGATCTGCTCTCTTATCATCTTTGCGAGTGTCTCTTCATCTTCGACTACATGGCAATGGTGCCTCTTATGTTTTCTCTTGTATTCTTCTCATCTAGATGGACATGATTTTGCAATGTGTCCCATATTGTCACAATGATAGCATTGTATAGATGAGTAATCTCTTTCCCTTCGCTATCCTTTCTTCTGAAATATCCTTGGATGAGATTCTTTATTATTGAATTTGTTTGGCGGTTGAGGCTCTTTATGAGTCTCCTTTTGGAAGTAGGGTTTTTTCCTTCCTCTTTTGGTGTGAGTAGTTAGGGCTTGATCATCATCTCCTGCCAGTAGCACTTCACAGTTAGCTACTCTTGTTTCTTCTTGGATGCATTCTTCCCATAAACTATCAAACTTCAGTTTCTCTATTCTGGCGCATATCGTTTGGATGAATGCATCCCAAGGCATTGCGAGACCATTTAGGGTCTTCATTATGAGTTCTTCTTCATCTATGGTATTTCCAATCGCTTCTAACTGTTCTTTGAATTCTGACATTTTGTAGAAGTATTCCTGAATTGTTTCTCCTTTCTGCATCCTTGTATTCTTCAATTGATTTCTTAGATTCATATTTTGGTTTATGTTCTTTCCTTAATATAGTCTGGTCAAGGCATCAAACATTTATTTCAGAGTCTTCTTAGATGACACATAAGGAATAAGGTGGTCTTTGATTGAATATGCAATGATTCTTTTGGCCCTGATTGTGTCTTTTTGATGCTTGTCTTTTTCTGCAGCATCGTCAGGTTCCATAATTTCTCCTTTGTCCTTCCATCTTGTCAACAAGCTTAGTGCTTGCAGACATCTTTTACCTGGAGCTAGGAAAATGACTGAAAAATGAAAATGCTCAAAATCAAATTCTGAACTTACCAGGAGGTGCGCTTGGCTGAGGCGAGTAGCTTGGTGTGTTTGGATCTGAGAAAATCCAACTTTTTCTCTTCCAAACTTGATCTGCGGATTTTTGGATTGGTGCTTCTGGTTTTCTGGTACCTCTGGTACTCTGGTACTTCTGGTACACTAGTTTTCTGGTACTTCTGGTACTTTTTGAAACTAGGGTTTTACTTTCCGGGAGATCTATCCACTGAAAAGGTGCGTTGAGAGTGCCAAAGTAATCCTTGGGGGAGGGCACACTTTTCTAGATGGTTTTAGGGATGAAATACCTCACCAACAAAAGCCCTAATTTTCATGTACGACAACAATGACGTTTTTCACTCTTGTGAAAGATGCTCTCTTCATCTTGGCTTTGATACCATGTTAATATTTAAGCCATTATTATAGTTATTTGCATTTCAATAGATATCAGCAACATAAGACAAGATCACTGAGAAATACACAATTACAAGAGACACAACATTTATTCTGGGAAATCCTCTAGGAGAAGAAAACCCAGCAAAACTTCCTTATTATAGATAGCCAATACAATGCCAAGAGATAACTTAAACTAATGCAGAATATCCTCTCCCAAAAGATGTGCCACTCTCTCTCCTTCCTCTCCAACTACAGTTCTGAAACTTGTCTCTCAATGAGCAAGCGAGGTATGTGTCTAAGTGAGGCGCTAGCCTCCTCATTTATACAAATCTGGTATGTGTGAAGTGTCTCTTCACTGGCAGGGCTGACTTTTCAAACTGGGTGGTTATAACCACCTTTAATATATTTCGAGGCCTCTTGATATATTCTGGGATTGACTTCTTCTTTTTCCTTTTACAATTACATTATGACCAATCCACAAAATGGGATTTGGTCCTTATACAATAGCTAACATGATCAATTCTACAATGGGGATTGATCCAATGAATAATATATCAAATAATAATAAGAATACACTTTGCAATTACATCATTTTAACATTTTTCACTGTCACCGATGGGGCGTCGTATTTTCTTATATGAATGTAATCACGAGGGAACCTTGGCTTCGAGGATGATTATTATCCCAAAGTTTCCTCAACCTCCAGTACCTTTGGTTCTATTGGTGATGATTTTTTGTGAGCCTTTTTTGGTACGAGAATGGGTTCTTTCGGTGGTTCAATTGATGTAAAACCATGTAATCCTTAACAACTACTTCGTATATATTTCTCCTTCACGGATCTACTCATCTTATCGGTTCTCTCTCACTTGCATGCAACTTGTAATTACAATAACTAAGTCTTGACGATCCTCAATTTATTTTGTGCCACCTTGTTAGTTGTTCATGTCTCTTTGTGCCTTAACTAACTTGTCCAATCTGCCTACGGGGTTGATGAATGGTTAAATAAATGCATCTTTATTACAAATCTGTCATTGGATCGTACTGCCAATATGTCGTGATTTATGACAGATTTTACCATTTAATATTATACGACGTCTTTATGACCTATCATTACCACTTTTAGTTGTCATTTCCTTGCTTTAATTCCTTTAAAAATCTTGCCAGTACTACACTGGACAACTATTCCTGCTTCCGTATTTGTTTCCTTCGCGGTCTTTTGCTTCTGTGTATTATTTTCATAATCGACATAGTTTCATTCCAATATTGTGACAATCGTTCCTTATTCGCAATTTCTTATGCCTTTGTACTCTATAAAAAAAAATCTATATCTACTTTTTATTTGTTTTTCTACCTTTTTCTACTTTTTATATGTTTTTTTGTGTTTTACCTTCCTACTATAGTACATTTACTATGATACATATGTTCTGGAGCAGCCCATATTACTGCGCAGATGGTCGACCATCTCTATAGAGCTTCAACTGACTTCCATTCACCACTCCTCCAAGGAATTCTCCATTCAAGGTTTCCAACTATGCAGCACCTGCCTCCGTCACATGCTGAATCACATAGGGTCCCAAACAATACAGTCAAAACTTCCCTGGATGTTGCATAAACTTATTTTCATAGAGTAATACTAAGTCTCCCACTTGGAATTTTTTATGTTTAATGTGTCTATCATGCCATGCCTTCTCACTTTCCTTATGCACTTGTTGATGTAAACCTATGACAAACTGATTTTCCTCCAACTGTACCAACTGTGACAATATCTCTTCCACTATGCTCAAGTATGAAATATCAATAATTGTTGCAACGTGTAGGATAGGTAGAATGAACTCCATTGGAATCACTACTTCTTTCCCATAGACCAACCTGAAAGGTGTCTTCCCTGTCAACATTTTACTTGTAGTCTTGTAGGCCCATAAAACTGCAGGAACTCTTAAGTCCCAATCATCTCTCCCTATGTTGTATATCTTTTTCAAAACATTTTCCAGGATTTTATTGAAAGCTTCCACTGTCCCACTGGCTTGAGGATGATATAGGGTACTCTTTTGGTGATGAATTTGAAACTCCTTAGTCAATGCTGCAATTGTTTTATTCAGAAAGTGTGTTCCTTGATCACTGAGAAGTATGCACAGACATCCAAATCATGTGACTACATTCTCAAATAGAAATTGCATAGTAGTCTCTGTGGTGCAGTCTATAACTATTGTTGCTTCTTCCCATCTTGTCAAATAATCCATCATCATCATTATGTACCTTGCCCCTGATCTTCTTTCTTGTGGATTGATTGGCCCCACAAAGTCTATGGCCCATTTACCAAATGATTGTAAAGGATATGATCTCTTCTCCGAAAATCAATAGAAAGCGACATAGAAAATGAGAGCAAGGGATTGCTTGTTTTAGTTTCTTTGGGTATACCATTACTTTGGTATTTGATCCACCTACATATACTAATTTAGTTTGTACCGAAAAAAATGAGGGAGATCACGTCAAAGCAAGAGGACGTCAAAGACATGAATCAGATATTGATGGGGCATGTCATGATCTTTGATGAGGAAGGATGATTGACTATTCTAATTAGACAAAAAAAAAATTAATATAATGTATGGACCCAAAACCAAAGAATAAATCATGAATATAAAATAAATACAAGTAACTTGTTTCATGGCTAGTGATACTAGCTCACAAAACAACATAAAAAAAAAAAAACTACATGTTTTAGAATTATTATAACTTACATGTGAACATTAAAGAAATCACCTTATGTAAAATTCAACCACTCTAGCTCCTTGAAATCTTAAATACCATCTAGAATTGGAATGCTTTAAATGACAAGAATGTTTGTAAAACTATAGTTGTAAGAAATTGGTTATCACTCTAACTCCTTGAAAATCTTAAATACCATCTAGAATCAGAATTAAATGACAAGAATGTTTGTAAAACTATATTTGCAAGAAATTGGTTATATTTCTATAAATAATTGGAATAAAACAATAATAATGTTTGTAAAATCAATGTCATTTGACTTTACCATGCATTCTCCTATAATCTGGTCTTGTGTCTACTTGTGATGGACATTAAGTAAACATAATTCTGAGCACCAACCCTTTTGACAAAGGAATTTGTCACTTCCCTAGCTTTGTGCGAGGATACGGTAAGATCTTCCAGGTCAAAGTTGGTACATTAAAGCATTATTTCCATTTGTTTTGTTGCTTTGGGATCTCCCTTTAGTTGTAGGAAAATTTAAAACTAGAATGCAAGGATATATTTGAAGATTTAGGATTAAAGAAAGTATTTACATGTGTCCACAAAATTTTGGGGAATATTCTTTACTACTATTTATAGACAAAGAGATGTGAACATGAAAAAAAAAGAAAACAAACTTCAAAACAAGTGGATTAATGAGCGAATTTGTTAAATTTACTTAAACCAAAACTCAGAAAATCTTAGTCGAGGCATCGATTGTGGCACACTGTATTAAAAACTATGCATTAATTAATGAACATAAAATTATGGTCCTTCGACATCCCATCAAACCTTGAATTAACCTAAACCATTTACTGATTAAATCCCATCAAGTTTAGGATTTTTTTAGAAAAATCACAACACATAAAATTGTGGTGTAGAATAACGATTAATTAAAATAGATTGGCCCATCATATTTTGTTCTAGAGAAAGGTCATGTTTTTATCCCAGTCAGTCAGACACTAACAAAAGAACCCAAAACCAACATTAAGATCATAGTTTAGATAGACCATAGGTTTGAGTTCCTTTTGCACCCTTCTCTTTCTGGTCACCATGCTCTCTTTTCTCCTAAATTTCTTGTGAAACTCAACAATACCCATAGTGAGAGCTAGAGCGATGATTCGAATTCATGTTAATGTTATTCCAAGGACAAACCTCAGTTTCTTGTTCATTGAATTGGGTAGGATACATTCCTCCGTATGCATACATACGTAGGGGTTCCCAAAGTATATGCAATACACCAAAGAAAAGAGTTTTTCATGAATATCCTGCAGTATAATTATTTAGAATTACAATTGGATTAATTATCATTGTCTATGGCATGGCTAGTAAAACATAAAAGAGATATGAATTTGTGTCTGAATATAAGTAATATATAGTAGGATATGATTTCTTATTTTTCAACTAACGATTGAGGATAAGTTGCATAGGAATTACAACACTAAAATAGTTGTTCTCTATTGATCCAGATTATTTTCGGCACGAAATGAGAGCAGAGATATAATAAAGAAATGCACGGAGATATCACAAATATTCAATAATAAACAAAAATGTATCATAGATGCAACCATAAACATAGATATATAGTAATACACCATTTCTATTAATGAAAGAAATGTACAGAGACTGTAAAAATATAGAGTGAAAGACTCACTAGAATGGTCACAGCTTATCTCTTAGAAGAGATGTGACATCTACTTGTATTCACAAGAAGAAGATTCAAATGAGGCTCTGAAGGCCTTTTTAAAATAAACAGGAATGCCAAAAACCCTAGACATCCAAAAACCTAACCCTACTAGATGAAGCACCAAAAGTCATGTGGGCCCCGTTTGGGTAAGTTAATACATCAACTTCCTGGGGTCGTAACTTTTGCATACGATCTCTGTTTTAGGTGCATGATATCCCATTGGAAAGGTATCGTCGATGAGATTCATTATGGAGGCAATATCAAAATAAATTTGATATTTCTCCCCGTTTTCCCAAAAACATCATTTAGGGCCTCAAAATGGCCCTGGAAGTTAAAAACTGCTAAAAATAGTAAATTACCAAAAATGCCAAAAAATTGTTTTGAGCCAGTCGAAAAAGGTGGGTGGCCACTGATATCCACCTAGATCATCTATACACCTGTTGCAGTGACAAATCCTATGATTTTATAGATTAATTCCTTTTAATTTTGAATAAGAAAAGGGGAAAACAATGAAAAAAAAAGATAGTGAGGAAGAGACTTACAACTCTTTAAGTTTTTTGAGTTCAGATAACCAGTTTGGAACCCTTCTTCTCAGGTTGTTGTTTTCTTGATGTCTATATAACAAGCTAAGAAAATTATTGCTAATTATTTCTATGAAATGATGATTAATCATGTTTTTGTAAAAGTACATAGGTTCAATATTAGAACTTAATTGACATTGTGAGAATTTTACACTGAAAGATGGAAACTTATAGTGCCTTTAACATGGTTAAACTAGAGAAATTTGGCAAAGTTCCAATCATATCATTATTGTCAAGTAACCTGGTAATTTCAACACAAATAAATGAATTCACTTTTTGATATAATATTCAACATAATTTATAGCATCAATGGAAATTTTCAACAGACAATACTATTATTTCCATTTATATTTGTTGTATTCTAAAGAATTTCATTTGGAGGATTTATTTTGAGGGTTAGAGAGATGCACATTGAAAAGTAGAATGCTTCATACAAGTGAACTAATGCATCAAACTATCCAATTTATTCAGGTATCGATCTTGTAAGATTTCTTCCCAATCTTTCTAACCTAATCTCTATATGGGTCCTTCTCTCTTTCCATATCTAACCTAGGTTCTCACCCAACTCCAAACTAGGTTGGCTCCTTCAATGCTCTAATAAGACCTTGTTCCTCCCAGTCCCATTTCTTTCTTGATCAATCATACCTCTAACCCCCCTAATTCATGTTTGGGAAGAGATATATGAAAAGTAGCTTGTTCAATGTGGTCAAGACAAAAACAAGTTGAGTAAGAAAATGCTCTAGTTAGAAGAACCCTAGAAGATGTCATGGAAAAATCATATGGAGGAGGGTGATACATTTGGAACCTATTTCCTAGGCATAGGATTGTCATTGAATCTCGATATTGGAAGAATAAATCATATTAGTAAGTGCAAAAAGGTGATGCAGGAGAAACAAACCCCTGCACGGGATGAAGTGTTGAGAAGGAGCGCAAGACCTGCATGAAATGGGTGGTGAGATGGAAATATTGTTATGATTTACACACTCTATGGGGATAGGGGGAATGCATGTAGATATGTAAGTCTTGGGTTTTTGTTCACTAAGTGATCATTATTATTGCATTATTTGTAGAGGAGTGAGAGGTCCAGTCATGCATTGTATTAGTTCATGTTATGTTAAGAGATGTTAGCTAAATATGAGAGAGAAAGTAGATCAATATATCAACACATTGTTGGTCTTTGTAGTAAGACACCCGACCCCTAAGTACCCTTTTAATGGATAGGGTATTAAATTTTATCCTTTCCTAAACCTCCTTGAATCCCTTTAAGAAGGGAACCATCGTATTCTTCTGACCAATATCTTTCCAATGACTATAAGTTTTCTCAAACATATATTTGGATCAAAAGTTATGGCCTTTTAAAAATTTAGAGCCTTTATTGTCCAAAGGTGTATTTTACTGCCACCTGGAATCAACATGGCTCCACATCTCTTGTGTCATCCAACGTGGCACTGAAGTTCTAGAAAAAATCACTTCTCAGTGTAGGCTTGTCACTTACAACCTATTCCTCTAAACCCACAGCTCATCAGGCCTCAACCCTTTACCGCCCAAGACGATGTAACACATCCTTTGAGGTCCTCTCTCACAAATTGATGACACCTATTCACCGATCATTGGGACCACTGGATCTCATACCTTTACACACCCAACCCTATGCTATGTATTCTCTCAAGATCCAATTTAACTAGGTGTTGACACCTAGTCATCTAGCATTGGCTTGGTTCTGCCATGATGATTTTGTCTCGAGACACCAGAACCTCGGATCTCAGGATCTCAGACCTCGGACTTTTATTTACTTGCAAATCCCCACAACTCTCGATACGGGATGAGTTTGTGCCTCTGACACATGGCTCTATCTTATCATGCCACTTGTCTTGATTGTGGCACAAAACGTGACCAATATCACCTTGTGAAACGTGGCACACATTTTCCCCACAAAGCTCTACCTAAAATGCTAAAATCACTTGACACATTGAACACTCACCAAGTGACACATGTACTTCCATGTGGATTGATGCAACATAGATGTCACTGCAATACTAAGGGTTCGCCCAACAGGGAATTGATGTGTGTCCACTCCCTATTCATTAGATGATGTCATTTGGTGTCATCTCGAATCTTTAAGGCGTCGATTATCGACCATTTTAATAAGGTCTATTTTCAAAATATCCCGATGATTTGTGATCCAGGATACAATTTAAATCTTGGGGCATGTGGCCCTATCTGATCATGTCATGTGGCATGACAAGTGGAACTCGTACCACCTGATACATGGCACTCATTTCCACCTAGACCCTTATCAATTATTTCCAAATCTATGTGACACATGGCACCACTCACATCACGACACATGGCACCATTCATGTCACGACACATGGTGCCACCGGGTAATCATGGACATCGGGGTCTTGACCCCTTACTGACCCCCTATAGGCTAAAACCCCTGAGGTCCATTGTCCAGGGATTATGAGATACTTAATTAAGTTTATCCCATAATTAATTAAGGTAATACCATGATTAATAATGATTATTTATGTTAAATCTCTAGGTTAGGGTTCTACGAGATCGAAAACCAAGATATCACATGCTTATATCTGATATTTGTCAAGGATCCTCTCACATATTTGGTGTGGTAGCAGTGCTAAGGATCGGGTGGTGGAGATTCATGGCATTGTGCAACAAATTGGCAATTCTCATCAAAGTTGGTCTCGGACCTCGATCCTCTCTGATCTCCTGTACTCTAAAACTCCCTGTGGTCTAGGTATTGCTTGAATTTTCTCCATAAATATCTATGGTGGATATTAATACACTCTTATATCCAATGGTTCCAAATATACTGCACTTACCTCAGAGATTGGGTTGACGAGGGGTCCCATACTCCATTTTCCCACAACCATAGGTTGACAGGTGTCCCTTCCATGACACCATGGTTGTCGAGTTGATACATTGTGTCATCGTGACGTCACCCTCTCTTCCTCTCTTGGGCTTATTGTAGTTAATGATATGGAACGAAGGGCTAGAACCTTGGTCCCTAGATAATGAGTATTGAGACTTCCAAATGGATTAGACTTAGAATTCTCTTGAGGTCTAGTGCTCCAGTGCCCCGAGATGTGAAACCCCTCCTGAGCTATTACGAAGATCTACGACTAAGATCTCTTGGCTAGTAGATATAGTGGTTGAAAAATCCAGGTGACGATACAAAGGATTTAGACTTGACAAATCCCACACTCAAATTATTCATGAACCATGGGTTGAATAGTGTCGCCCTAGTT
>JZKD02S2417516.1:8217-26757 GCA_000966675.3 Picea glauca | reverse complement strand
TATATATATATATATATATATATATATATATATATATAATAAAGGGAAGATGGAACCCCACATGGAAACCATGAACACCGTGTATCGAGTCACCAAGAATTCCATAAAATCCTTGCAAATAGACCCCTGGTGATCCAGGGACCGATTGAATCCTCTTGAAATAGATATACAGTGGAGATTTATCCACCCACAAATCCAATGATCAGGATTAACAACATTATTCCATGGGCTTGCCTTTAGTCGGGCCCATGCTCGACTCATCAGGTGTTGAGAGGTGTTGCACTCATAACACCCTGGCTACCATGAAGAAGACTCACGTCATCATGACGTCAATTCCTCTCCGCTTAGGACCTATGAGAAAGGTGGAACCCATCCCTGGATTCTTGTCCTTGTCAGATTATTAGGTCACCAAGCATTGACCCTTGTAGCCACATACAACATCAAGGTTCTATGGAGGCCTGGTGTTACAATGCTCCGACATCAACTCCCTCTTGATAGTAATAATAGATCAATGGAAGAAGCCTGTCAATCCACTGATATAAAGGCTAGTATTTATTGCATATTTATGAGGGGAAAAAATAAAATATCAAACCGTTGATATCTATTTCATCTCAAAGATCAACAACAGTTGAGTCTTATTGAATCAACTAGGAATTAAGTGGGCTTGCTTAACAGTTGGGTCCTGGAAATTCTGTGATTCTGCACACAACAAGCATAAACACATATTCATTTCCTTTGTATTAGTATGAATCATTTCTTATTGTCTAAGTTCAAATATTTCCATAGAACAATATCAATCCCATCAACCAAGCATACATATTTAAAATGAAAATACCAGTATCAATACTTTTTTTCCATTCAATTACACAGAGTAAAGACATGTTGATTTTCTTAGGGAGGAACTTAATCAACCCAACTGAATGTGGGTGTTCTCCTTTCCACCCAACCGTAGGCTCAGAGGCATTCACTATTATATCTCTGGCCACCCCATGCCAAGACATGTTACCATAAGGGAATTCAACACCCACTTGTGTGTTTTTCTCTTACAAAAACATATCTCTCTTTCCTTAGGTTCTCCCAACTCAGAGATCGTCTCTCTTCTGCCCTCGTGCCCCTTTTTCATGCATCCCTTTATTATTTCTTTTTCCATTCGTGCATCCTCTACATGTAGCCCCCCCTCGGGAAGCTTCTCAACCTATCCCCCTTTTGTTTGTTAGAAGTAATTTGTGGGCTCAATCCAAGGCTATGGAAAATTACACCCTATTTTACCTAGGGATGATGGTTTTAGCTATTGTCACCAGGTTTTCCAAAACAATATTCATTGACCATGGTTAGTGTTTTCAACCACCGACCCTTCCTCATTAATTTATTTGTCTTGGGAATTAATCTAAATATCACAAAATCAAATATTATCAGCAAGGAGGCTTGGATCCTCTTTAGAATGAGGAACCCCTATTTAGGTTTTCTTCACTCTTTCCCCTAGTGGTATCATAGCTATTACTTTAAGGCTTCACCCCCATAGTCAGTTGTTGGCATTTACAATAATACATTTACAATGTTTTTATGTCATGGCATGGAAACCATAAATCCTTATTAATTACACATAATCATGGGTTTAAAAAGGGGGTGTTACAATCCCCTCCCCCTTCAAAGGAACATTGTCCTCATTGTTCTTTCTCAGTAATACCTATCGTGCCCTTCTCCTTTAGCTGCTTCAACGTTGTGTTATTTTTTATCTCTCACAGTTTGATCCTCACTTAGACTCTGGCATTTCAAAATGTGCATATAGACATTTCAAAAAGAAAGCACGTCAATTCCTCTTTTATGCAAAAACATTCTACTATTGTTCATAATTAAGGGAAATAAATCAGCACAATACATATCTATGCAGTTCATGGATTTGCATCTATGTCACTATCATATGTACTTGGATCATTGTTTTTCCTTGACATACCCATTTTGTGCATGATCATAATCAACAAATTACAATAACTATAAAAGTCTCATTTTCCTTGCAATCACTCACCCTCTAGGCCTAGGATCAGGCATCCCATTCTCTGTTATACAGTCCCTCAAGTGATCCATATTACCTTTCCAAGGCTTTATCACACAAGAATAATTCATACACTTCATTGAGTCTTACAACTAAGGGGTCCCTCAAACTTTCTTTGCCAAGGCATCCCTCTAGCCAGTGTTAACACAACACAATATTCTCTATGGTGATCATGGAATAACACAAGGTTACCATGTCTTACAATGGCCCTTTCATTGTTTTCCATCTTGAAAAACATCATCTATCCCTCCAAGATAGATCTTTCATCTCACTTGTATCACATACATATAGTAACTTGTGAGATGTTAATTTCATAAAAAAATCCTTTTAAATCTATTAACCACAGATTTCCAATTACACATTTTTCATTTTCAGATCTGTTCCATAAAGAAACTAGATTCCACAAGTATGAGATTTTTCCTTCTCATATCATTTTTGGCTTAGCAGGTAATGGTATTTCTCATGGGATTACTTTTGCTTCCACATCCAAGACCCTTCTTCCTTGAATTTCATCTTCCATCAGCCAAACAAATGGTTAGTTTCCCATGCACATACATTTTCATTGCACCTTTACAATGGAAACATAAGAGTTTATTAAGTTGTTCATACTAACAATCAAATAATTTTTATATATTCAATGATATAAGGAAAAAGTAAATATCATTCCTTACACATGCATCATTTCAACATACCAAACCTTTCCAAGTGCAATTCAACATTAAGTGAATTTAATCAATGTGCCAATGCACATGGACACACTCACACACATTGCACCCTTGCATTTTTTTCATATTATTACATTTTATGTTAGGCACTTTTCCATGGTGTGTTAGGTTTCCAGCTAACCTATCACCACATCGATTCTCTATCCACGTTCATTATTACAGCACAAATATTTTTCTATTTTAGGATTGTTGGATCTTTCTGGGCTGACCCGGGTTCTACTTTAGGTTTCCAACAAAACCTTGCAAACCATCAGCCCTTATGAATACCAGAAGGAAACACTTTGCATAGAGTGCACAATTCCTGAGATGGATTATGGGTGACAACATGACCTAGATGTCTGCAGTCTTGGGAGGGAGACTTCTGTGGGCATGAGAGACATTCTTTCTACCTCAAAACACATCATATGTATTATTCTATTACATCAACACATCATTATATATTATATCTACCACTCATTAATTCGATGCATTCATTTAGGGTTTATTCTAAAGTAATTATCCATGTTACTCTATTGTGCATTGTATTTAACTACCGATAGACTAATCCATTCATCATAATAAAAAATTTGCAAGAATAACATAAGCATTCCACACAGACACAAACTTTACCGCGGTTCACCCCCCCTGGGCTATGTCCATAAAGATATGGATTTCTTGGCTCTTTTATTATTTTGCATCAAGGTTACAATGCTACATGCATTACATTTGAAGTTTACAAGATCATAGTAAGCTCCACAACCCATGACCTACAACCTTACCTTCGATTACAATGATTGATCTAACATATCTATGTTTGTCTCCCTATGTCTGTATGTTCATATGTTTATTCATCTCCTCTCTATCGATATATGTATATCGTCTCTGCTATCTCACAACAATATATTTATATTACAAAAGGGGTTAATTACCCGTTACAAAATTGACCAAAACCCTAACCCACTAACCTTAGTGGATTAGATTTGTCCACTTTCTAACACCTTGATCGTGGTTGGTCCAAAATACAACCATTCTCCTCGTTGATCCACATCTTTCTTCCTTTTTTTTACTTTCCTGGTTTCCTGGCACTGCTTTTCCATGTTTTTTGGTGCGTGCTCCTTCTTTGGTCCATTACCTAACTTCCTTTATTCATTGTCGTGCTTTTTCCCAAAATGGACTACGCAAACAAATTTGATCATGACCTCAAATCAACATACATTTTATGAAATTAAAACTTCATTTGAATGCACTCAAGCATTATTTCTCCTATGGTAACCAGGATTCCAACATGCATGGCCACCCAATTTCTCTCTTTACCATTCTTTAATTCTGGTATAATATTGGAAGATCCTTCTTCCATAATGGGCAGTCCATTACTCGCCTACTCATGCAAACATGCATTTCCTCAATATATTAACCAAGGTGTAGTTTATGAGCATTTTGTTCATCAATTTTCTTACAACGTTTCCAATCATCCCTAACTACAAGGGATTCGCTTGTCTATCCTTTAGGTTCCTTTCCTGCATCATATTCTACTTGGATATCAATGGAATACACCAACCATTCAAAATTATTTTCATTCTATTAAAAAAATAAATTTATTTCAGAAGGGATTCCTACCCAATCTCTTTTAAGCCTCATGCTACATATACATGAATCATTTATACCCGTTATGTCTTCCAACACTCTCTCTGATATTACCTCATCAGTGGTGATTTAAGGGAACTCCCAAATTCCCTTCATTAGTTCTTTTAACAACTATCCTCTTGTATTTCTCCTTTACTTGAGGATGTCCATCATTGGTAGTTGTCCTTTCCCAACAACTCCAATAATGTTTTACACATAACATGCATCATCGCAATCAAAATTATGTCAGTTTTCATGTAAAACTTAAATGCATATACCAAAACATTTAAATCAACAATCATTCTCAGATATGTCCTAGCATATCTATAGGCACTTCATGCCAGAAAAATTCACACAAAACAACACATCAATTTTCGCATGCCAAACAATTACATACATTATCATATGGGTTTCTTATATTAGAGAGATACAATAAACAAGAAGAAGAAGTCAAGGGACTCTTCCCTTGTCCAACTCCTTAGATACAAATCCTGAGACTTTTAGTCCAAATAAATTATTTTCAAGGCCTCATTGCCTCCACACAGTATGGTTTAACCAAGATCATTATTTAAACATACTGTTGACGGGCGAAATTGAATGCTTGCCAACTGGAAGAGTGGATTCGGTCCGGGGTTGTCTAAATAACCCAAGCCGTTTGGGATAACCCACCCTGACGGGTTTAGCGGCTCCATTGGCCGATCTAAGTCCTAGAAAACAAATGAAAACTACACTAAGGAACTAATCTAAATGAAAACAATAATTAAAACAAACTAATAAACAAATCTAAACTACATATATACAATCTATTATCTAAATCATACAACTATAATTGTATAAAAGTAAAAGTTTAATTATTAACAAAATCAGCTTCAATTACAAATATACAATATTTACAAATTATAGATTTAAATTAAAACCTGCAAAAATCATTTGTAATCTGTCGTAAGATAGTGAAACCATTGTTTTTTTATTTTTATAATTTTATGAAAAAGAAATAGAATAAAAAACTATCTAAGCTAAGTAACTAAAATAATAACTCTAACTACAAATCTGAACTATACATATATCTATCTAAACTACTTATATTATACTAACTAATTAACTATCAAATAATAAATAACAAACTGACCTGAAGTAACGCTTCAGGTTTGTCCTGTATGCAATAGTTGATTCGGCTGTTTGGTGGGAGGAAACCCGCACCAGATTATCCACGAACTTCTCGTAAACAAGAAGCAGTTGTGCTCTTCAAATATAAATGACAGAACAAACAAGACATAAAAAATTACAGCAATCTTATGATTTACAAACCATCACAATTAGATAAATCTGTATGCAACAATTTGTACAAAATGATTCATTTTAACGAAAAGGTAAACCTGTAATTCATTAAACTGAAACAAAGTAATTGTTGTATTTTTAAATAAGAGAGATCGGATATGGACAATATGTAAATCAAATCACATCAACATGCAATGAATCATGATAGCTAAAGTAGTCGATAATTAATTGCAAACTGATATGCAGAAAACCTGAAACAAAAGTTTGATATATTGAAAGCGAAAGCTGTTACAAGACATCAACTTTCATCTCAGTCTAAATCATAAATCCATAGTCTGGTTCTCTCCATCTTGATGATGATGGGTTTTTTACAAAAAAATGACAAGTATTTAAAGACCTCCCAAAGGGTAAAACATCCTTGTGGGAATTATCAAAACAGTTTACACAAATCTGGGGATAATATCCCAAGTTTCTAACTCAAGCTAACAAACTAAAACAAAACCATATCCAAAGTATCTCCTAAACTTCTACAACATGCCCAATTGATCATTGTAATTCGTATGCACCTGAAAGAGGACAAGAATAGACAATATTAGAGGATATTTTATTGATAAAATTGACAAAAATCTAATTTTAAGACTAGCTACAGAATCTTGCGATTCTGTAGCTGGTCTAATTTGATTATAGAATCGTTTCAAAACCAATTCAAATCTTAAAGAATTATATTCGACTCATTCAACCAAATCTTTAATCATTAATTCCAAACAGAGCGAATCAAACCAAAACTTATACGCAAATTGAAACAAATGAAATTGTAATTGAATTAATCAATTGATAACAGGATATGTGGGATTTGTCAAATGTTTGTTATTGCCAATTGGGAGCAAACAGAATCGATTGACAATTGGGGAACCAACGAAATCAACACTTGAATCAATTTCACAACAGACTATTAGCCAAGTTTTTCATACGAATTCAACAGAGACAAAATATGTTGATATGAGCTTGACAAAATCGTTTTTTGAAAATCAAAACTAACAAAGAAGCATCAAATCTATTTTCGATACCAATCCAACTCATACAAGAAATCGTGCTAACTCAAGACACACAACAATCATTTGCAAATCAAATCAGACAGGAACAAATCAAAACAGTTTGACAAAATCGTTATGCAAAATCGTATCAATCAACACAGCCGCACGATTTTTAGCAAATAGATCTTTTGCACAGGGTGAATGTAATCAAAACCCAAACGAGAATATTGATTCAATACAAAATAGAGTCGTTCCTGGTAAATCGGAGTCAACAGGGTTGTTTTGAGTCTATTAGAAGCAAACGAAACTAATGGAAATCAAACCAAATTGACTATCCTAAATCAGACGAACAGAAATGATTCAAAAACAAGCCAAATAGAATAAAAAACAAATCAATGGCTTATACTAAGCTAGGCATGACAAAATCGCATAACCAAATCATATCTACATTTGATTTTAGTAAAATGAATCTACAGGATCCACAACAAAATCATTTTTGATGATCAAACTATAACAGAATCATTTTGAATGTATTAAAACAAACAGAGCTAATTTGAAAGCAAAACCCAATCGGTTATATTTATTCAAACCAACTCAAAAAAAACAAAATTCATATTGAAATTCATACCTGGACAATAATAAAAAGTCTTTGATCATGACAACTTGGAGTTGACAAAGGCCATTGCCGCTTCGACGTTCCTGAAGACAATCGAACCGGTGGTTTTTTGTTTCTTTTCACTGGCTTGTAACCTGTGGTTCTCCTTCGCCAGCACTGTCACCTGTTCTTCTAATTATTTGATCTTTGATTGCCACAGTGGAACGTCGATGTAATAAAGATCTAGCCAAGCGTTGCATTGGATACATGATGGTTGCTCGGGCTTTGATATCATAGGCGAGGGTTTGTTTAAGCCACCATGGGTTTCATTGTGCAGCTTGATTCCTGGGTAATTAGGGTTACTTTTTAGGCATGGGGGCAAATTAGATACATAGTCATAGGGTTTCGTAGAGCATAGGCCATGGGAATAGGGGTACTCTTCAGCTAGCAAACACTCGATATCGAAGTCCGAGTCCTCGCTCAGCACTATGGGATTTTGGTCGATGTTTTGTTTAGGTTTGTTCTGGGCAAGTCTTGATATCAAACGAGCATTTTTCTTCCCCTTTATGTCAACAGTAGTATCACTGTTGTCTTTCTTCCTCCCAGGTCTTTTGATGGCCTTAATATCATCCTTAGCACACAGGTTAACCAAGGCATCAGGTAGGTCCAAGTCGGGGTAAACTGAGGGTTTGGCAGGGGGTAGAAGAATATGGAATGGCACGGGTGGCCCGACCATAGTCTCACTGACCACAGCCATGTTGATTTGAACAAAATCCGGATTAGCAAAGCCATTTCTAGATAGAAAGGATTGCCAATTATTGTCGTGAAAGCTCAAATGGTGGATGACGATGAGTTTAATCAAGCCGTGATGAAAAAGGATACTATCATCCTTCTCGCGCTTGAATCTCTTAGACATCTTGTAAAGACTACATAAGAAGTAATGCGGCATGTTCAAAGGATAGCCCATGAAATTCAACAACTGGAGGTGATACAGAAAAACCAAGCCATACCGACCTTCACAGGTCACAAACTGTTTAACAATTACCAAAAGATCGTGCCACCTGGGTTTGAGGGTAGAAATAGGCATACCTTTATCATAGGACACAACCTTTCGTGATACGAATATAAAAGGCCACAGCACCTTGTCGACTTTGGAGTTTTTAAACCACCTTTCACCTGTAGCTGCTAGCCCTGTAGCAGAGCTTATGAATTTCTCATTCAGCTCGAGCTGTATGTCACTGATTTTATCCCTGCACCCGTCAAAGGTGAGGGCGAATTGTTGGGCAACCGAATGGTTGAAACCCTCGAACCTTTGTATAAACACCAGCCAACCATTGTTTTCTAAATCCTTACGGGCATTATCGAATAGTAACAAAGTTTGGCTACCATTCGGCTCTATGCGCACCACCGGTGCCATAGAAAGGAACACACGGTGAGCAAGGTGCATGGGTAAGGGTTTGAGTAGAGTAAACGCAGGGTTGATAACTCACAGGCTCACCCAAAAACTAGCAAAGGTGAACCGGGATAGGGGGAAAGCATTAATGACAGAACGTGCGAAGGTGGTGGAGCTAGTTCAGCCCATGTAGAATAGTCATATCCCATAGTACAACCGCCGGCGCGTATAACGATTCCAATATTACTATTTCATATGTTAAAACCGTGCCATTCAAATAATCGACGAGAACTATGGTAAGTTGACTAAACATTTTGCACGAGCAATAGTTTTAGCATAGTTTTAAAACCAAAGCAATAATTCGAAATCAAAACCAAGGGTTCGATCATATGAAATATGTGTTGTATGAAATGATCACACCAAGGGTATAACCACAACGTCAATGAGTTTTCATGAAAACAATGTGTCAAGGTAATCGATGAAAGACTATATAAATCAAACCACCAATGCATCAAGCCACCAATAAATCAATAATTGAATCACAATCCTTAAGAAATCGTCACAGCCTTATAAAAATTGAAATCATATTAACAACAAAAATGTCAAATGAGTAAAGAATCTTTGGGTCTTGCCAATTGTATAACCATAAGTAAATTGGAAACGCAATGAGCGTATAGACAAGAGCGATCATAACAATCCAGTGACGTTTTTAATATGACTTTGAAATAAAAATTTTCACGCTTACAGTCGTGAAAACAAGAACAAAGACAGTTGTGCAAATGCGCGAAATAATAGTGTTATTTGATTCAAGGATTGCGACAAAAATCAAGGTTTGCAAAACACTGGTGTAGGCAGCTTATAAGGATTGGATAAAAATGCGGATTGGATGCCAACACATACTTACAATGTTTTTCTTTCATTTACGAGTTCTACTTGTTTTCAAAACTTTTCTTTTTATGATATACAACTCTACCTCATACATCAAAGTTTTAACGTGGGAAAAGTATTCAACCTTTTCTACTTATTTGTTTCAACAATCTATCCCTCTTGGGGTCTTCCTGCTCTCTTCCTTGAGAAGGCTTATTCAAGTTCATATTGATTTTTCTAGATAAAATTAATATGCTACAACAACAAGCTTCTTGTTCATAGTGAATTATGAACTTGTGATTTTTGTGCATTCACCAAGCAGATTGGTTAACATTTATTTTCATGTTTCCCATGCATGCATTATGTTTTAGAATGTGATCCAGGATTCTTGTCTAATTAGAGCTTGAAACCCACTATTTATTATTCTAGTGGTCCTTAAGATTATAAATCTTTTCTCCAAACAGAGTGCTTCACATAGTTCCTCCACAGGATCTTCTTCAACTTGAAACTCTCTTGTTTCATATCTATCACTATCTGAGATGACCTCAATTTTGAGTCTACCTCAACTTTTTTCTTTCATAAATTCACCCCATATTCCATAAGGAATATAAGTATGCATTATTATTATGCATTCCATATTTACATTTAAATGGGTGCATCCATCAATCTACATTTATAATGTGCTTTATGCACTCAACCACATGCATCATTATGTTGTGTGCCTACTATAGGAACTCTTCCAAACATTATAAACATATTAACTTTAAAACTATTTAACTCATGATTGTTCACAATCGTTCCCATGCCATCCTCAAGGGAACTATCATATTGTCTTTTATTAGGACAACAGAACATTCCTTCAAATTTATTCTTTCAACAGTTTATACTAGTTTTTTTCCTGAGGAAGTAATATACCTCTTCCTAAAGTTATTATTACATTGAGGAAATCATCCCCTTCAATCATAGGATCAACCATGCATCAATGACATTACTTAGATTTGGAAAGTACAAGTCTTACCTCACATCTCACTTATTGAGGCAGTGTGATCATGCCTTTTAAGCATGTGTAGATGTACATATCATGCATGTGCATTACAAACATGTTTTAATACTATTCATTCATTTTTATTTGGTCTTAATATCATCCTTCATACTAGGTAACCTTGTAACACAGTCATCCCATGCACTTCAACAAGAAATTTCAATTCTTGCACATTTTTCTATGTCATTCATACATACTAGTACTTTGAACTTTAAAATCAGTTTTCATGAGATCATATAGTCATTCACATGGAAATTCTCACATGCATAATCATAATCATGTTTCATTCTCTATAAGGTAATACCCATCAAGGGCGACTCTTTCCTTTTTGTTACAGAAGCATTCCAAAATTCAAGAAATATAAGTAGGTAGTTACAACACTACCTAAGGCAACAAAACAACCATTATAACTTCTCTTCATGCCTCAATTCCATTTCCTAGATAGAAGGCCTCTACAAAAGGGAATACTTCCCCAAACTCCCTCTTATTATTACTTTATTCTACCATCCATACCCATATGGTTACCATCCACCTATGGATGTCAATTTGACCCATCAGTCATCTATACAGGCTCCAACACTTCATGTACCAGACTTTATGGCAAACTTTCATTCGCCATTCTATCACATATTCTTAGGGTCATATACAATAACATTATCATCATTTTAACCATGCTTTTACTCTTAGCATATCCTGCGCACCAATTATTTTACCCATGCCCATTGTGCATAAGTGTTCCAATTGCTTGATCTTTTGCATTCATATGCATAGACATGCCCTAATGTCAATACACATTTTGTACAATCATGAGCTCACATACTGGCCGACATGTCCATATCACCTTGACTAGTTTATGAGGATTAGCAATAGTCCCAAAGGACTCTTCTTTCCTTTTCTTAATTAGATCATTCCAACAACAAATTTTATTCGTTACAGGTCAAGTAAAATGACCTTACAAATTTACCATAAGTGATTTGATCATGAGGAGTTATACATATATACAAGGATTAATATTTTATTAAAGAAGTAGTTGTAACTTCTAATGACCCTATCAGTCCATACCAAATTCCCTTAACCACAAGGGAATTCTTCATAAGTGTCTTAGCCCTTATGTATATTTATATATATAACCATTGTGATTATTAGGATTCCATCGAACCTCACTTATAGGCAACATTAGAGCTACTAGATCATTCACTCCTTGAAATTGAGTAGTCTTTATCATGATTATTCCCTTTACATTCATGTCTTACCATTAATTCCTACTAGCACATCCCTACTCTTGTAAGAGTAGTTATTTGTTTGACATAGGGACAACATAATTCCTTTAATAAATTCAACAATAATTTCTAGGGTATAGTTTCAATCTATTGTTTCCCTCCTCAAGGAACTTATGCAGATAATAATCAAGAATTTTAAACACATATTATTACTTCCTAATAGGATCATATTAGCCTTGTTATACTAGTCTTATAAATGGTATCCTGTCCCATCCAGGCCTAGTGTTTTAGCCTTCTCTGATACCACTTTGTAAGACACCCAACCCCCTACATACCCTTTTAAGGAATGGGGTATTAAATTTTCTTCTTTCTTAAACCTCCTCAAATCCATTTAAGAAGGGAACCATTGTCTACTTCTCTCCAAGAGATTTCCAATGGCTGTAAGTTTTCTCAAAACAAAGTTCTAGATCAAGCGTTATGGCCTTTTAAAGATTTAGGTCCTTTATTTGCCAAAGGTTTATTTTACTGCTATGTGGCTACACATCTCCTATATCATTTGACATGGCACTAACATGCCAAAACATGTCACCTCTCAGTGCAGACATGGCTGCAAATGTGGCATTTGTCAACTATTCAACCAGAACCTAGGCTCATCAAGCCTCTACCCTTTACCACCCAACATGGTGTTACACATCCTCTGAGGTCCTCTCTCACTAGTTGATGACACTTGTCCACCAGTCATTGGGACTGCAAGATATCATACCTTTACACACCCAACCATGTGCTACGTATTCTTTCGAGATCTGATTTAACCAGGTGTTGACACTTGGTTATCAAGCATTGTCTTGGTTACACTAGGCTAATGTTATCTCGCAACACCAAAACCTTAGATCCTGGGATCTCGGACCTCATCCTTTTTTCTTTTTGCAAATCCCCACAACTCTTGATCTGGGAAGATCTGGCACCTTTCACACGTGATGCTATCTTATCGCACCACTTGTCTTGATTGTGGCCACCATCACCTTGTGACCCGTGGCACACATTTTCCCCATGGATCTATGCCTAAAATGATAAAATCATTTGACACGTGCCACACTCACTAAGTGAAACATGTAATTCCATGTGGACTGACACATCATACACGTCACCACAATGCTCAGGATTTTCCCAATAGGGAATTCACACTTGTCCACTCCCTATTTGTTGGATGACATCATCCGACGTCATCTCAGATATTTTGGATGTCAGGCATCAACCATTTTCGTAAGGTCTATTTCCAAAATATCTCAATGGTACACGATCCGAGATACAGTTGGCATCCTAGGGCACGTGGATTTATTTATTCATGCCATGTGGCACTCAAACCACCTAACACACGAAACTCATTTCCACTCGGACCCTTGTCCACTATTGTCAAAACTGCGTGACACATGGCACCACTCACGTCATGACATCTGGAACCACTCAAGTCATGACACATGGCACCACTCATGTCAGAACACGTGGAACCATTAACATCATGAAACATGGCACCATGGGAAATCATGAACATTAGGCCCTCGACCCCTTACCGACACCTTATGGGATAAAACCCCCAAGGTTTTCCATTTGGGGATTATGAGATACTTAACTATGTTAATCCCATAATTAATTAAGGTAATCCCATGATTAATAACGATTAGTTTTGTTAACTCCCAGGGTTAGGAGTCTATGAGACCGACGACCAAGATCTCGCACACTTAGATATGACGACTATCAGGGCTCCTCTCACATATTTGGTGTGGTAGAAATGATAAGGATCAGATGGTGGAGATTTAGGGCATCGTGCAACACATCAAAAATTCTCATCAAAAAAAGTCTCGGACCTCGCCCATCTCTGATCTCCTGTACACTAAAACTCCCCACGGTTTGGGGTCCACTTGACTCTTCTCCACCGAGATCTATGGTGGATATTAATCTACCTTTAGATCCAATGGTTCTGAATATATTGCACTTACCACAGAGCTTGGGTTGGTGAGGGGTCCCATACTCCACTCACCCACAACCATAGGTTGACAAGTTTCCCTTCCATGGCATTGTGGCTGTCGAGTTGGCACAATGCATCATCATGATATCACCCTCTCTTTCTCTCTTGATTTTATTGTAGTTAAGGATATGGAACTAGAGGATGAAACCCTGGTCCCTGGATATCGAGTATCGGGACTTCCAAAGGGATTAGAATTAGAATTCCCCTGAGGTCAAGTGCTCTGGTGCTGCGAGACGCGAAACCCCTCCTGAGATTTTACAAATATCTATGGCTGAGATATCTCAGCCTGTAGATCCTATGGTTGAATAATATAGGTGATGATACAAAGGAATTAGACCTGACAAGCCCCACACTTAAATTATTCGTGAACCAGGGGTTGACAAGTGTCTCCCTAGTAACACCCTAGCTTCTAGGTAGGTAAATCATGTCACACTTGGAGTTATCCTCCTCTCATGTTTATATATATATATATATATATATATATATATATATATATATAACAAAGAAAAAATAGAACCCCGCATGGGAACCCTTCCCACTGGGTATCGGGTCACCGGGAATTCTATAAAATGCTTGCAGTGAGACCCCTGGTGTTCCAAGGTCTAATTGAATCCTCTTGACCTAGATATGCAGTGGATATTTCTCGATCGATGAATCCAATGATCATGATAAATGATGTTATTCCATGGGTCCTCTCCTTTAGTCGGGCTCACGCTTGACCCATCAGGTGTTGATAGGTATTGCAATCATAACACCCTCGTTGCCATGAAGGAGACTCACATCATCATGACATCAATTCCTCTTCACTTAGGACCTATGGGAAAGGTGGAACCTATCCTTGGAACCGTGTCCTTATCACATTGTTGGGTCACCAGGCATCGACCATCCCAACCGCTTACAACATGAAGGTTCTTCAGGGGCCTGATATTATAGTGCCCTGGTGTCAACTCCCTCCTGAGATTAATAATAGATCAACAGTGGAAGCCCATCAATCCACCAATCTAAAGGCCAATATTGATCGCATAGTTATGAGGGGGGAAAATAAAAGATCAGACAACTAAGATCTAATTCAATTTAGAGATCGAGGATTGTTGAGTCTTATTGACTCAAACAAGCATTAAGTGGGCTTGGTTGATAGTTACATCCTGGAAATTCTATAATTGTGCACAAATCAAACATAAACATAGATTCATTTCCTTTGTATTAGTATGCAGCATTTTATATTATCTAAGTACAAAGACTTTCCATAGAACTATATCAAGCCCATTAACCATGCATACATATTTAAAATGCAAATACTAGTATCAATACTTATTTTCCATTCGATTACACAGAGTAAAGACATGCTTTTCTATTTAGGGAGGAACTGAATAATCCTAACCGACTATGGGTGTTCATATTTCCACCCAATTGCAGGCTCAGAGGCATTCACTATTAGCATTCTGGCCGCCCCTGTGCCAAGCCATGATACCACCAAGGAATTCAACACCGACTAGTGTGTTTTTCTCTTGTAATAATAGATCTCTTTTTCTTCGGGTTCTCCCAACTCAGAGCTTGTCTCTCTTCTTCCCTCGTGCCCCTCCTACATGCATCCCTCTATTCTGTCTTTCTCCATCCGTGCATCCTCTTCACGTAATGCCCCCTCGGGAAGGTTCTCGACATTTCCCCCTTCCTTTTGTCAGAAGGAATTCGCGGGGTCAATCCGAGGTTGTGGAAAATGACACCCTATTGCACCTAGGGATGAAAATTTCAGTTTTCCTAGCCAAGTTTTCCATACTAGTATTCATTTAGGGTGGTTGGTTGCTTAACCAATAACCCTTCCTCATTAATTGATTTATCTTGAAATCTAGTATGAGGGAATTAATCTAAATATCTCAAAATCAAGTATTATCATCATGGAGGCTTGGGTCCTCTTTAGCATGAGGAAACCCTCTTTAGGTTTTCTTCACTCTTTCCCCTAGTGGTATCATGACTAGTACTTTAAGGCTTCACCCCCATAGTCAAATATTAGCATTTGCAATAATACATTTACAATGTTTTTATGCCATGGCATGGCAACCATAAATCCTAATTAATTACACATATTCATGGGTTTAGAAAGGGGGGTGTTACATTTGTTTCATAATGAATGCACAGAGAGCGGGCTTCAACACATGTGTAGTGAAATGTATGTAAATGGATTTAAAACTAATGAATGAAGCATGCAACAATTTTTTCTTTGTATCTTGTGTCTTACAGTTTGAATGAATATTATATGTTACCTAATATTCTACGTAGTACTTATATGAATGTTAGGAATGAATGCAGAGTGAATGCATGGATATGAAGGGAATGTTTCATGTATGTACTATTCCTTTATAAGTTGCATGAAATGTATGGTCTTTGTCATTCTCGTGGTGTCTTGAGGGAGACCTTCTTCAGTCCTTGAATATTGAATATGTTGGTTCCTATGAGGTATTTGTTGGTAAATCCTTTGGAACCCTAGGTCTGAAACCCTGAGCCAAGAAGGCATAAACCTTCACTCAATATTTTTTAATCTATGAAATATTTTCACCTCAAGGGAATTGGTCCTTTTCAGTGCATGATAGATCCAGAGTTAGGTTGGATTTATGCTAGCTATATGTGTGTGTGTTTGTGTGTGTGTGTCAACTCCGTACTGATAATGGGAGTTATACATTTCCCTTATACTGAGTAACACACCATTGAAATTTTTTAGCCTCATATATGCCATGTGTCAACTCCATGTTGAACATGGAAGGAATTACACATCTCCCCTGGACTAGATTGTAAAAGTTCCTTTCGATGCAATACACTTTTTATTTTTATTTTCGATTGTCATATATAAAATGCGAGTTTTAAATAAAATATTTCAATATCAACTATATATATATAGTTGATATTGAAATATTTTATTTATAATTCACACTTTAAATAATTGTTTGTTATTAATATTTTTTTTAATGTCATGTATCCACTTGACATATTTCTCTTAATATATAAAGTTGATATAAAAATATTTTACGTAATGTGGACATTGAAATATTTTATTTATGGTCGACATTGAATTTTCTTTTGTTATATATATATTTTTAAATACCATGTGTCAATTCCATATTTAGCACGAAAGGAATTACACATCTCCCTTGGATATTTCACATTTTAGTTTACCAAAAACTAAAATATTTTTTTGTAATAGAATTATTTAATTTTGTAATAAATTTTATTTTTTTCCTTTGCGTCGAGAGGCGCTCTACATCCCAATATAGGGGAGACGTTTCATCATACATAGTGTTACATTAAAAAAGAATAAAAAATAGTAAAAAAATACAAGTCAGCTCAATTACACATAAGTCGGCTCCATTACACTATGTGTGTGTGTGTGTGTGGCGAATACAATTATCCATCTCAAAATTCAAAATTAGGAGCGGAAAAATTGAAGGAATTGCCTGATCCAAACAATGAAGTCGAACTAATAAAAAAAACAAAAAAAAATCAACTCAATTACACTTTGAACAATTACAAATAAGTCGGCTCCATTACACAATGTATACATACATACATACATACATATGAAGAACACGATTATCCATCCCAAAACTTGAAATTGGGAGCGAACAAAATGAGGGAATTGTCTAATACACATAGTGAAGGAGGACTGAGCAATGTTTGTTACAGATCCATCAAGATGAGGGAATGGTGTGATCAGAACGTTAAGAGGAAATGAGAGAACAAACCAACATAGATGAAAACATCATTTTTAGGTAAGTTTTTCTCACATCTATGTCTAGTTGTTTTTCAATATCATCTATAAAAAATAATTAATTAATTGATTTTGGATCAAAAAGTAATGATAGCAGGTTCAGAGCCTAAAGGGGTTGAATCCAACGGTGGAAAGCGAAGAGTTTTTCACTGTTGGGAAATGTTCAATTCCCATGAGGGCTTAACCTGAAGCCATGGGGGTCACCTTGAGGTAGTGGTCGAACCTCTGGTTGCACCTTGAGATATTGTATTAAATGGTATCGTGACCCATGCACACATAAGTAGATCAAATCGGACCCCCATGTCCTTCAAATTTTTAAGTTAAATACCGCTTGTGTGAGTGGATTTCAAGGGTTTCATTCTGTAAAGCGGCCAAGGTTCAAAACTCGTGGTAGTTGGGAGGAGACACCCAAAAAAATCCAACCATGTTAAGGATTGGTGTGGCTTAGACCAGGTGCGATCCCTAGGTGATTTTGATGGCTTAGATGCCTTTGGGTCATGATTTATTAGAACATAGGCTAGTCCCGCAAGTAACACACATGCTAACAAATAAAAAACAAGATAGCAAGTTTGCATAGAATTAAGAAGTAAGGCTATAAATTTTCTTAGGTTATAATCAATTGATTCTATATCAAGAAGTAATGATAGAAATCCACATAGAATTAAGAAGTAATGATAAGAGGCTAGATAGAATATGAAACTGATAGGATATGTGTGCACTTTACTGAGTATCACATAGTAATATGATCTTATTTCATTACTCATGATCCAGATTATTTTCGGCACGAAATGAGAGCGGAGATATAATAAAGAAATGCACAGAGATATAGAGTATATCCAGTAATATAACAGAAATATATCAGAGATGCAACCATAAAAACAGAGATACAGTAATACACGATTTCTATTAATGAAAGAAATGTACAGAGACTGTAAAAATACAGAG
>JZKD02S2417515.1:1076339-1115291 GCA_000966675.3 Picea glauca | reverse complement strand
ATATTAGTACTTTTAATCCTTTTTAATCACAATGTTCACTTTATGAGCAGATTGTTAATAACATTCCACATGATCATTATACATAAGTAGTGAAAAATAAGCAATCGCACATGAACACAATACACCAATATTTTTACGTGGAAACCCAATGCAGGAGAAAACCAGAGAATATTTCTCTTATATTGTCAAAAGAAATAAATTCATAGGAAGCACCAACTTCCTTGTTTTCCAACTAAAACTGGAAGGTGGCTACAAGCCCCTAGCTTCTCAGGCTCCAACCTAAAATCTACAAATCCCTAATTCTCTAGCTCCAACGAGAAGGAGGATACAACCCCCTATGTTCTTCGACTACAATCAGAAGGTGGCTACAACCACCTATCATTTCTCCGTACAACCACCCTGAAGTATAAGTGCCAAATAAATGATGAAACCACTATCATTCTGTCATTATGAAATCTATCACTGTAAACCTATACCAATCTATGCCAAAAACCTATAGTCAACTTGTACCAATAACATGTACCAATATGTACCATCAACTTGTACCAATAATGTACTCAATAGATCAGATCTGATAACATAGATATCACACCCAATATCACAAGAATATAGCTCAAACCATGTGCAGCTATGTCTCTCTAATCATGTGCCATACATATGCAAACAATCATAACCATGTATAATGAACCCTTACATCAACCAAACATCATAAAATCACTATTGTGAATCCTTAAGTTGTACCAACAACTTCAACAACATACCTTAACCAAAATCCCTCAACCATGTACCAAGAAATACAAGATATGCCTCAACAATTATCCCAACAAAGTATACAAATCATAAATAAAAACTATACCAACATTGTACCTCTATAGATCTGTCTCATAAATTTTATGTCATACAACCAACCATCTCTCTAAGGAAAATCCTCAATCTCCCATAACCATATCTCACACAATCACCAACATCCACCTACATACAAGAATATAGCATACCTTTTGATCCTATAGATATATTTGTTGTACCTGACCACTGTCACACTTTCATGTAGCCTCTCCTCGGCCTTTGCAACCTGAGCCAACTCTCTTCCTTCATATATGACATTGCCTCACATGAAGAAAGGGCCTCTATAGCGGGGCCTCATGTGACAAACTATAGATGTCTCATGGGGATGCCTCATGGGACACTTACTGCTTGACCCAGGGGGATGACCCTAATTAGGGTTTTCTCAGATTTTCCTGCTCTCCTCAATAGTTATGAAATTTTTCTGTCGCTTTCCTTTCATTGCCTCATACTTTCACAAATTCATATGTATCAATGAGTACCTGCAATAAACCTTTCACAAGATAGATATTCAATGTGCTCAAATAGGTGCTAATGGGAGTCCCTTGCTTTCTTATTTATACTCTCCAAGTAGCTTCTTTTAGGGGTCATCTTCTAACTGTATTACCCAACTTACCTCTTTTAGGACTAACCCACTTTCAACTACTTTACCCACTTTCAACCACTTTATCTATAATTAGTAAACTCACCACTTCTTGTTGCAACTAATTTATTTTTAATTATTTTATTATTGCAACAACTTTACCCATGATTAACTCCTAGTTACAACCACTTTGACTAGTAAACTACTTCTAGAAGATTCTAGAATAATTGAATTCTTTGACCTTCTAGGGCATTCTAGATAACTCATGAGGGTTCTCCAACTTCACTAAGCCATATATCCTCAACCGTGAGGAACTACATGATGTAACACATATCACCGAAAACAACACGACATGTACTATCCATTTATGATATTCTTATCGTCAAATTCATTGATCTTCATGTCTTTATTTCTCATACAAAGTCGGGTTCCTTGAACAAACCTCTGGGTCTACCAAAATTTTCTACCAAACTTGCTTCAATGGTTGAAATCAATGACAACCAACCTAATCTATAAACAATCTCCCCCTTTGGAATTGATCACAACACTTTGAATTTTGATACAATACCGATGGCATAGAAATTCCATCCTCATTCAATTTGTTTATGAAAACTCACTTTGTATCAATCACATTCTTATATTTTGTCTTTCAAACCAGTTCCCAAGTGTCATTATTTTCTATCTAATATAACTCTTCATTCATAGATTTGATCCAAAATTTGTCCTTGTTGGCTTCTTCAAAATAGCTAGGCTCAGTAGTAAATAGGAGTGCTATAGGTTGCTTCTCTGCTTAACAGAGTCTTCTTTTGGTTTCAATTACTACAACTTTATTCCCGATAATATTCTCTGGTGGGTGATTCCTTTTCACTCGTCTGCTAGGTGTATTTGGAGTTACCTGAATATCCTTCTACTCTTGCTCTGCTTCTGACTGCTCTTCCTCTTCCTCTTCTGCTTCTTCTTCCTTTAAATCTTCTTCATGATTCTGTTCCTCTGAATATTTTTTTTCTTCTTTTATTCTTCGTCCATTTGTATCATTGATCGTCACATTGATGCTTTCAGCTATTATTTTGAGTCTTAAATTGAATCATTTGTATGCTTTCCTTTTGCTTGAGTACCCAACCAATATGACTTTATCAACTCGAGAATCAAATTTTCTGATCCTGGCGTCTCCCCGTTTGATGTAAAATTTTCTTCCAAATACTCTAAAGTTCTTCACATTTGTTGATATTCCTTTCCATATCTCATATGGAGTCTTATCACTGTTATTTCTGAGCATTCCTTTGTTCTGAATGTGAACTGATGTATGCACTCCTTATACCCAAAAGATGTCTATCAACTTGGAATCCATTAACATGGTTCTGGCCATTTCATGTATTGTTCTGTTCTATTCTTCATTTTGACCACTCCATTTTGTTGAGGTGTCTTGGATACTGAGAATTACCTCTTTATCCCATGCTCACTATAGAAATCCATGATTTTTTTTATGTAAACTCTCCTCCATTTTCTGATCTCAAACACTTGATTTTGAACTATGTCTCATTTTCAACCATCTCTTTGTATCTCTTGAAGTTCTCGAATGCCTCTAACTTCTTCTTGAGAAATCACACTGCAGGCATCCTTATGTGGTCATGAACCAATAACATGAAGTATTGTTCTCCTTTTAGTCCCTTTGTTCTTGTCAGTTTGACTAGATCAGTATGTACAATCTCTAGTGGCTTGTTGTGGAGTATTCCTTTGTCTTGAACTTTTTCTTGGTATATTTTCCCTGTAAACAATGCTTGCATAAAATGTTTTTTGGTCTTGAGATCTCGAGCATTTATCTTACTTCTTCAATTTTGCTGACCTTGACAAGATTATCAAATTTTATGTGACCCATTCTTCTATTCTGGAGACAACTTTCATATTCCTTTCCTAAGCAACATTTTTCTTTTCCAATTTCATTCAGTACACATATGTCTCTAGAAGTTCTCACAATTGTAGCCACCAATTTGTCTAACCCTACTTTTCTTATTTCACATTTATGAGAATCAAACACAATTATGTGTCCTTGGTCAAACATTTGACTTACACTTAGTAGATTGTGTTTCATGTCTTCAATTAGTATAACATTTTATTCTTTGGCATCCTTGCTTCTGAGCTTATATGTCCCTTCTCCAATAATTCTGGTTGAGTTGTCATTCCCAAATGTAACCGATTCATCTCTTTCCTTATTCAATGTTAGAAACCTATCCATATCACCTATCATATGCTTTGAACAACCATTGTCAACATACCATCCACACATCTTGTGTTTATCTTGTAGTGAAAGTGTGCATTCTCATTGTTAAATTGATCCTGCTTTCTTATCCATATTCTTTGTGGTTCCTATCTCTGTCTCCTCATATTTTGTTGACATTCTCTAGGAGGAACATTCAATCTATAATCCTTGTCCATGTGTCCAAAGTTGTTACACTTGTATCATTCTACTTCAATGCTTAAGGATTAAAATCTGTTGTAGCTTCTACTCTGTGCTTCATGAGATCTTCTTGAATAACCATTTCTTGTGTATCTTTCATAATTATTTTTGTTTTTTGTGTTGGCTCTACAATTCATATATTTATGCCAAAAATTATTACATGAATAACATAAACCAAGAAAAATAGTTTGATACCCGGGGGAGGAATATCTTTTGAATGATGTTTCTCTTTTGAATCCTTATTCTTCTCGATATCTCTCTATTGTTGGTTGTTGTTGATTCTGATATCTGAACCTTCTAGGTGGTGCAGGGCCTTTGACTATTTCTGCATAGCTTCTTTGTTATGCTTCCTTGGAGCTTGATCCTTTCTCTATCTGACTATATCCTAGTCTATATTAGTCATGATATGGCCTTTGACTGCTGATGATCTCATCCAATACTCTGGTTTGATTCTACTGCATATCCTTCTTTTAAAGATCTTTCCTGAAAGTGACTATTTATACTTCCAATATTTCAATCCTCTTGTCCTTTTCATCTAACTTTCCTCTGAGTGCCTCTTTTATTCTTTTGTATTCTTCCACTTAGATCTTCAACTTTGTGATCATCTTCTCAATTTCCACGGAGTTGGAGTTCTGAGATCCTTCTTTCTCTTTTAGTTCTGCCTTGAGGGATTTGATTTTATTTCTCTCAATCCTTAGCTCTTCTAGAGAACTGATTAATTCTGTTATGAGATCAACTTCTCATTCTTCCTCAAAATTTCCCTTGGAATATTCTACTGCCATGAAGAGTACCATTTTTGTATTGTTGTCACTATTTTCTTCCTCATCTGATGATGAACTATCTTCCTTGCTGCAAATATGTTTCTAAAAAAATAAAAAATGTTTCTTTTATTATTTTGATTTTTCTTGTTCTTATGATCTTCTTCTTCATCAATTTATTTATTCTTATGAGGACATTTAGAAGAAAAATGACCAATACCACCACCATGAAAACATTTCAATGGAAGAATACCTTTATATATGTCGGTTCCCTTTTTCAAATTCCTGACGAAGTTTTCCATTTCTTCATTGTCTTTTGAATCATTGTTGCAACTGTTATCTGACTTTGACTTTTTCTTGTTCTTTTTCTTTGTTTTATTGGATGTTTTGAATGTTGCTTCCTTTGTAACTAGGTTCTCCTTTTTTATTCTCATTTCATAGGCTGTGAGTATCCCATGTAGCTCATCCATGCTTAAGGTGTCTAGATCTGTTCTTTCTTCTAAGGATGAAATATTTGGATCAAATCTCATAGGTAGAGACTTGAGTTCCTTCTGAACAATGATTGTTTCCTTCATTTATTCTCCCAGACCTTTAATAGTATTCAATACTTTATCAACTCTCATAACATAGGCCGCAATATTTTTGTATTCCTTCATTTCAGTTGTTCAAACTTAGCTATGAATATTTGGAGTTTATCTCCCTTGACTTTAGCATCTCCTTCATAAATATTTTGAAGCTTATCCCAAAGATATTTAGCAAAATCACAATGCATAACTTTAACGAATATTGAATTAGAAAGATTGTTCAAAATTGTACCTTTATCCTTTGAATTTTTTTCTTCGATCTTATTTCCATCCTTGTCAGTTGGGGGAGTGGTTGGTTGTAATGCAACCAATGATCAGGTGAGAAACATTATGGTGCATAAACTCATTAAATTATTAAGGTTCACTGTTAAATGAATTCATGTAGCTTACCAGCCACAAATCACACACATAATTGACCATTTGATTGATACTATAGTTCTAAATGAATATAATAGCGTATATTAAACATGAATAAATCTGTTCAAGAAACAGCAAACAAACATCATTCATATAAACTATTTACAAAACAGAATTTAACATAAGAACATAACAAAAACACTTATCTGTTAATGATTAACCAATTGACTGAAAATGAAGGATGAACCTCCTAGCCATAGGCATTACTGATAATTTTCTCTCATCAGTGAGCCACCCCCTATCTGAGACTATGATTCAACAAGGAGATCCATCCCACTAGCTATCCACTCTCCACACAGAGCAGATCCAAACCTAGGTTCTATTCTCACAACAGTTCCAAACCTCCAGCTCTCTATTTTTCCCACAACCTGCACTACCCATAGATTATTGTACCCCCTTCAATGCTCACAGTCCGTTGGGTTGTACCATTCATTTATCAGGGCCACTAGTGCATTCGGTTGGCTAGGAATAACTCAGCAGGGAACTTCTAGGAACTCTCAGTTGTTTCATGTTTTCTCACAACCTTCACAAGGCTCTAATATATTTCCACAACATGAAATCGCACCATAGGATTACAACCCAATTTTCCGGCACACATGCCTCTGTCTTAGCATAAAAACACATCCAAACAATGGTTTCCTTCAAGTATACCATGGTTTTCCCTCTTCCTAGCCCTCTGCTCCTCCTTTTTCTACCCAAAATCTGCTTGTAAAAATTGTCCCCGATATGCATACGAATTTCCTCTTCTTCCTTGTTTGCATGACTCACACTATTCTCAAGGATGATTGTACCTCAATCCATTCTCTCCAATAACTATGGGATGTGACCACTCACACCCACCCTATTACATGAGTTTAAATGAATGGTCTCTCATACAATCAATCAACAAATAGAAGGTTATACAAAAAGATAATAATTTTAGGAAATGTGGGTTGGATTAATACCCATGAATAATTCCACCTTGGACCCCTCTCTCTTGTGGAATCATATCCACCCATAATTCTTCAGCTATTTCATATCACAACCAACGATTATTACTTTTATTAATTAATCAATATTCATAACCTACAATTCGGCCCCCGACCACATTAAATCAATACAGGATCTTCACGCCAACACCTCGATTCACCAGCCTAATTCACATTTATAAAATTACATTATAATTCACAGGGATGTTACATCCCCTCCCCCTTATTTTTTCACTGTCCTCAATACACAACATCCTACAGGTGTAATTTAATTTTACAATTTCGATTCCCTGACCAACAATCAACATATAGGCTCTCTTGTCTGAAATCACATAGGCATTCCAACCTAAACAAATTACATAGGCACCCTGGCCCCAATACCACATATACATAGTGTTATAGTCCAAAATTCCACCACTATACATTATTGGCCATGGCTCATCCATATACACACTTGCAAATCCCTTTTGCTAAGTTTCCTTCTTAAAAACTCCTTTTTTTAAGGTGTACGCTACTTGATATATAGGCATCCCATGTACGTACACTACATGATATATAGGGAGCCTGCATACATATGCTACCTTATACATAGACAACCCGTATATGCTTACAAAAGTTAAGCACTTTCAGACGGATTTTACTAGCTATTTTGGGTTGCATAACCATTCTTACCTCCTATTTCCCTTCTCACAACCGAATAACCATCATTTCTCCATATAAAAGGGACCTAGGGGGGTCATTTGGACATATGTAAGAGGAGGAGAGTGAACTATACCAAAATTTCTCCCTTGTATTCCCCTATATTAGCATGTTGGTTGTGAGGATAGCATATTGGGAATAGTGCACTTGAAGTCAAAGTATAGGAACCCAGGTGAGGTTCGTGGAGTGGCATTGGTAAGATTCATGTTGTAACTTCCAATCTTCTTATAAATAAAAGAGAAACTTCTTGTCCCAGATCTTTATGTCTTTGTGTTTTTGTTTATGGATGTTTTTCATGAATATCTAACCCTTTAGATTATCTTGGTAGTTATGCATATGTCATTATAATTTGTTCTGTGAAGTTGTTTCAGACCAGCTTTGGGAGGAGGCCTGCAATTTTGGAAAGAACAACAACATGAAGGGATCTATGACAAATAGAAGGAATTAGGGTACACATTTTGATCTTCTCTCCCTTCCCTTAATTATCATTAGGTATTGTTGGATTTGGGTAAAATAGAAGCATTTGTGTCTTTTAAGGTGTCAACGCTCTACCTAGTTGCTAGACCCGGATTAGGGGGATTTTTACCCATAGCATAATTGGTGACTCCACTGGGGAATCTCTCTAGGGTCTTGTTAGGATATTTTTGTTTGGCTTGAATTCCTTTTTTTTTTTAGTTTTTTGAGTCTGTTTGGGTATCTGGTCACCTTCCAGGTGCTTACCAGCTTCCCCGATTTGGGTGGTCTATCTGAATCTTTCTCTTTTTTGAGAATTTTTAGTCACGTACGTGTCGTGGTCTATACCAAAACCACATACATATGCATCCTGCTATATACACATCCCACATACATACATAGTCTGACTGTGGACAATACACGTGCCTGTCATATTGAGGGTTTTTTTTTAAACTTTCCTTTTCTTTTAGGAAACCTTTGGTCCCTTAGGTCTTCCTGAGTTCCATAGGCCTCTATTGACCATTTTTTGGCTAGTTTCAAGGCTAATATTGTTTATGAAATTGCAAAGAAATCCTCTTGTATAGATTTCTTTGTCTTTCTGTGTTTCCAAGCATTTTTGGCTTATTTTTAGCTTCAATTTTAAGAAAAATGAGTTGCATTTTTAAAAAACTTTACTCTTCATAGCCAGGGGGCCATGAATTGTATATTTTGTAGTTTCTTTTAGCATATTTTGTTAGTTTTACTTTGATTGAAAGAAAATAAGAAAAAAAGAAAACCTAGTTTTTATGCTAGTTAGGGCTCTTTCTTTCTTTGCATTGTTTTGCATTGTTATTTCAAAAAGGAAAAGAAATTAGCATAGGGTTGTGTTTTATTCTCATCTTGAAATCATTTAAAATTAAAAATAAGAAATAAAATCCTTTCATTTTCTCTATTGTTTCACTCAAAAGTTGCATTGTGCATTTTGCATGGAAAGGAGAAAAGATTGCATCTTTAGGTTTGGAGGATTGTTCATGCATTTTCTTTATTGAAACTCGTTTCATTTGAAGGATTCATGTAATGTTTTATTTTCCAGTTTTCTTATAAGTTTCAGTTTTTCAAGAGTCTCAAACAACATCAGTTTCACTTCCATACCCTTTGAGTAAAAACAACCACTAAAATGAACTCTTAATTTAAAATCAATTAGACCTTTTTTTTTGTAGGGTACACCAATTAGACTAGGCTTTAGGGCCTTCAAATAGGTGTGGGGAGGAAACTCTCCAAGGCCACTAAAAAAACTTAAGAGTCTGAGTTAAGTATTTTTTAATTCCAATTCTTGTAAAAGTTATCCGGATCCTCCCTTTAACACAGGGGATAAACATGAGGTCCCGTGAGGAAAGGCAGTGGAGATAGCCCCTCCAAAGCCATACCAAGCATAGTGGGGATCATATTTGAGGTTCATTCTTGAGATTATGCTGACTTCATCTAACTACGAATCTTTGTGGACCTCAATTCCATTCAGTATCCTACAATTTATTTCGGACCATTTTCTTTCGGTAACCTTGAAAGGCTTCAGACATAGTTATCCTTCTCATATGATTTTTCCCGACTGTCTATTGTACCCGCTTGGTGACTGACTATGAGTTGGAAACTTAGTTTCATTTTTATAGGTACTTACACAGGTGACTGCAGGGGTATACAGGGGTACCTAGGATAGACATTGGACCATGCTTCATAGAGCATACCTAGAGGGTGTTTCCATGTTCAAGTTACACTTGCACCGGTAAGTTTCTCTAGTGTTGGTTGGTGTAACTGTTCTTCCTACCTTTTGCTTGATTTATATTTAAGGAATTTTTAGTGGTGTGATTTGTGCTCCTTAGTTTTCGATAGCGATTTAGTCAGCCATTTCTTTGGGTCTCTGACTTAAGGTGGTAGACCTCCCACTCTGTCGGACGTGAGGACTTTTGGCTTTTCCACTTAGAAACGTGGAGCCACCTCCTTATAGGAATATATTTTTATACCATTTATTTACCAGAGTCAATGTGTGAGACATTTAAAGACTTGAACAATCTCGCAAGGGAAGAAACTGTGCATAAGTTCTCCATGGCCAAAGTTATTGATGATACCAACCAAGGAACCCCTTCGCAAGGGGACTCTTGTGCTTTTCCTTTCTTTGGAAACATTGGTGTCCATTTTATGGCCACTTTGAACATTCCTAGGTTGAATGTGGGACTACCAGTTTGGTTGGGTACCATTCCAAATGTCCCTAATTCTATTGATGCTTCTCAGTTAAGCACCTTATGTCATGGGAATCATGTTTATGTTCCTTCATCAATAAATTCTTCTCTGGCTCCTTCTTCCTTATCTGGTGAAAGTCTAGCTACTAGTAACCGAAAGTCTAAATGAAATAGAAAGAGGAAGAATAGGAAGAATAAATCACCAACCTATGTGAGTCATGTTGGAGATAGGCCATCGACAACCTTTTCAAGTCATGTTGAAGACCAAAACCCAGCCTCTGCAAGTCATGCTGGGGGCAAGCACCCGACTGGTGTGAGTCATGTTGGGGGCACAAGTTCAGTCATTGCTAGTCATACTGGAAATAGGTCTGTAGCCTTTTTGAGTCATGTTATCAACCAATCACCAAAATATGCAAGTCATGTTGGATATGTGCAACCAACCAGTGCAAGTCATACGGGGGGAAGGAGTCTCATCAATGTGAGTCATACGAGTCATATGTCAATAACCTTTACTAGTCATGTTGGGGGAAAGAAGCCAGCCACTGCTAGTCATGTTGGGGGCATTGATTCTATTGAGAAACCTATATGGATAGGATATAAGAATAATTTCCCTTGTAATATTTGTAAGGGAAATCACCTTACTGATTTGTTACCTGGCATTCTATTGGCACGAAGATTATGGTCCATGTCTGCAAGATCTTCTGATTCTGAGTCTTCTTCAGTTTCCATGCAATCTATTCATCCTTTGGCTGATGAAATGATCATGCCAATGAAATCTTCGCCCGATCCCACTCCTCTTTTGGGGGTTTATGCGCCTTCATACCATTTTTTCTCGCAGCCTATTCAGGCAATGGTTGAGGAAGTAGTCATGCTGATGAAATCTTCGGCTGATCCCACTCTTCTCTCAGAGAGTGTTGAGTCTACCAAAGTGATCACGTCGATAAAATATTTGGTTGATACCACTCTTCTGATGGGGATTGATGTGTCTACCAACTATGTTTTTAGCATTTCTAGTTCAGTACTTTTAGAAAAAGGGGGAATTCCACTCACTTTGAGCAAACCCCCTCCAAGTCCTAGGATGGTTTCCTTTGATTGGAATGACCTTTTTGAGCCTCATCTTCCTTCTTATGCGCCCTTTCAAATAAGGGTTGAAGTTATATCAAAAACCATTTACCGATGTATTATAGATGAAGGAGCCTCCACAAGTATTTTATCCTCCTCGACTTGGCAAGCTTTGGGTTCTCTCAAGCTTGTGTCTACATCGCATGAGCTATTGGATTTTTACATACATCCTAGTGAATATTTGGGGATTCTTCCTCAATTTCCTATCATTAGGTGGGAATATTGTCCTTGTCGATGTTATAGTGGTGCAAGCCCCTTTATATTTAAATATTCTTCTCGGGCATGATTATGTATATGATATGAATTTTGTGGTGTCTACGCTCTTTGGGGTGATGCATTTCCCTTACAATGGAAGCATTTCCACTATTGACCAACTGGCATATGATAATCACCATCCTAATTTGGAATTAGTTTAGGCTACCCCTTTATATGTTCCTAGTATTCATGTAGAATCTACCCTGCCACAGGTAAATTATGTGGCGGCTTATCCTCGGTGTTTAATTGCTCCTGAGAAAGAACTTGTTCACTCATGTTTTCCTTCTCGACACTTGGTCTCAAAAATTGATCCATTGGTTTTCCAATGGGGGATTGGGAGCCCTTGCTTCCTCCTCTTGGTCCAAATGATCTCGAGTTTCCTTTTGTGTATGATATTGCTATTTGTATATCCTCAAGCCTTCGTTCTTGTGATTCTTCGCTGATAGAATTTGCCAACCTTGACCAGAACCTCCATCGTCATATGGAATATGGTCAGTTTTCTACACCCTTTGGGACTGTCTATCCTCCGTTTGCATTATTTCTCGGATATTGAGTTTCCTTCGGATGAGGCTATCCTTGAAGCCATGACTACGAACTATATTCTATGGGAAGACTTACACCGTGGTTTGTGTTTTCTTCCCTTTTGGGAGACTTTCTAGGTTGATTACCGAAGAGACTCTTGGTCAGAGCTTAGCAACGTTCTCTACTTGAACAAGTACTATGCATGATTTGTAAGGATGTGCAGTTCATTGTACCATATTGTACATTTTAGTTTTGTTGTTTTCAAGTTTTGTATTCATTGGCACCTCTTATTTTTCAAAGTTTCTATCTATATTAGATTTATTAACTTTTGGATGAGTGTTATTGTCCTTATATGCAGGATCTTGGAGACATTTTTTATTTGACATTTTTTCATCGTATCGATCCATTATGATAGGTGTTAACCTAGAAAATGGCATATAGGTTAGATTTTTCCCTACTTGCATTTTTTCATTATCTGTTTCTTGATTCATTTGGCCTTAGAATCGACCCCACTAAATTGTGACACTAACCTTCCTTGTTGATAAGTGTGTCATACTTTATGTGGTAGAGCCTTCCTTCCATGGGAATCCTAGTTAGAGCCTAATTTTCCATTTGGTGCCCATGCTAAAGTACTTCATAGGCATGTGAGTCCCTTCTAGTCCCACCATGACTTTGTGTTGAAGCCTCATCCTTCTTCTTCATCGTTTTCTAGACTAATACCTGAGGGACTCCCCAAGAGCATGGTTTGTCATCTTTCAATATCACTAAAACTATGAAAGTGAAATCTAACAAGAAATTAATAATCCTTTTCAGTCTCGTTTAGATTACATAAGAAAAGGAGCCACCCTGGAGTCTTCTTTAATCTCTTTTTAGACTCTCTAAAATTCAAAAGATTGTCGAGTGATCTTCTTTCCCATCATGCTTGTCAAAGTGAAATTAGAAGGCACATATGTCCAGTGATAGTTTACCCATTTTTTGGCCTAGATGGCTAATTTTACGAAAAAGGTACACTCTAGTAGCTTCGGTTCGCTAGGAGAGTATTCTCAGGTGTAAGTTTAACCCTTTTTTGGGCCTGAGAGAATAAATTTTCAAAAAAGAGCATTCTCCCTAGTTTTGGTTTATCACTTTTTCGGGACTTGGAGATTATTTATGAAAAATAAAACCACTTCGACTATTATTTAATCCCTTTCCAAACTCCCTAAATAAGAAAATATCGTCGAGTGACCTTGCTTCTTTCACACTCGTTAATTGGTCCAGAAGGAACATCTATTTGGCATAATTTTAACCCTTTTTCCGACCAACAGATTATCCAGGAAAAATGTACGCCTCGGGAGACATGTCTCGCCGGGAGAGTTCTCCTAAGTTATATTTTATATTTTTTTAGGTAAGGGGACTAAATTCAAGAAAAAGGACAAGGGATTATGTTGGCACAGGGGCAGACCTAGGGTTCAACACTCAACAATGCATCAACAAAACTGTAACTACCCTCCCATTCAAAAACACTTGCGAAGCAGGCGAAGTCTCACTCGAGGTAGAGGCAGGGGGGTTTACAGGATGCAGGTGTCTGTAACCAAGCTGGGACACGTATCTATGATAAACAACACTTCACAAAGTATTCTAGTAACACTTATAATAAGATATGCATTAGTTCATTAGTTTTATTAACATCGTAGAACATACCCACAGATAGATCGACACAGTAATAATAAATATTAAGAACTTCAACCACTTACCATGTATCACTAAGTTAGATCTAACATTCATTCATCTTTAACACAAGTAAATCACTAAGAATCAACATATATACTTATCAAGCATAATAATCAAAGAACTGAGCAGATTCATAACATAAACAACAAAGCACGAAGCAAACCAAAGACACAAGATATACATGGTTCACCCCAGTGTGGGGCTACGCCCACCAACTGCTTTGTCTTCTTTTTTATTCTTCAATCTCTTACATTCACTTTCTCCTATGCACTAAGCCATAGAGCCAAGCTTCGCACCAGACATGAGATTTGGGCACTCAGCACCAGATCCTCCTTCCCAAAATTGGGTCAAGGCACATAGCCTAATTCTCTATCAAGCATAGAGCCTTACATACACATTTTGTTTCACAAAGAAACTCAGAATACTTGCGCTTAGACACTTTCCACTTACATCACTTACTTTCTTATCTTCTTCTAACATACATTCTTACACTTATTTATACTTCTACAATTCCTTACAAAAAGGCCTAAACATGGGTAAACCCATGGGTCGACATCCCATAACCCATTACAAAAACCCTAAAGAACACCTTACTGGGTCCACATAGTCCACAAAATAAGTGAGATCCGCAATCTCAGCTACGCCTAGGCGCTCCTTCTTCGACCAACCTGTCAAAGTCCAAAAGTGGTCCAAACCTGACCAAGATTTCCTCAAAACTTGGTCGAGGGCCAAAAGGCCCCCAACAATCACCTGTGACTCATCCTGAGTCACTCAGGTCTGGTCAATGATTCTTTAAAGTCCTTGAGCTTAACTCGAGATTCCTCGACTTACTGCTTCACCTGAGCCTTCTGCTTAGTGAGTTCCTAGATTGTTTTCTCTGTAACAGGCCCTTCTAGGTGTTGTTCCACTGATGTAACCACTTGGTCCAGTTACGAGCCATGTCCCTCAATTTATTCAAACACTTTGCAGGCTTCATCCTACATAGTTTGTAGATTCTGTGCAACTTTCATTACCCTGCCCTGGAGGGAAGTGATCTGTTTCTGCACTGTGAGTTGCTCCTGAGATCTCTTCATTCTTTCTACTGCAGTGAGTAGCTTCATCTACGCCTATACTGACGCTTCCTGCTGTTGTGCCTCCTGTAACTGCGCTTCCAGCTTCCTTAGCTCTGGATATTTTGTGAGGAATTCATAAGTCTACATGCTTCTATCACTCACCTATTTTCATTTTGATGCGAGGGCTCTAATTCTTACAACTGCATTCTTAGCAGCTTCCTCCCTCTAGTCATGCACCTCCTGCAGAGTGCTCGGTACTTCTTGGACCTCCAACTCTGTTATCCTTGCTTGAAGCTGCTGGATGGTCTCAATGAGCTTCACCACTTGAGCCTCGACCGACTCTTGTTCCTCCTGTGCCAAACCTAGAAAAAAGTGACATGATTTTCTCACAACTTCCTTAACCATCTCCTATTCCGTGAGAAACTACTCCTTTTCTCTCTGTAGATGCACTTTTTTCTCCTGGACCATCACCTTAAACTCTTGTTTTTCATTTTCATAGGTGGTTACACAGTACTGCGCTATGCGTAATTGCTCTAGGGATTCATCCTTCTCTTGTTTCAAGGCTTACGTAGCCTTCTCCTTCTCTTCCTAGATTCTCTGAATTCAAGCCTCTATCACATCTACAAGTCTTCTTAGTTGTGTTGGTTCATCCCCCAAAACTACAATCTGCAATGAGGAAGGTGTAGTAGGTACTGCATGAACAACTTGTTGTACTTCTTTCAGTTCCTTCTCAATTCTTCCATAGAGATCCTCCTTCTTTTATGCATATCTCTGCTATATGTCCTCGGAAATGTCTTCCATAGATTCATGGACTAGACTAATATTGTCCTCCATGAGCGTGGCCTCCAACTGGGGCCTACTAGCGCACATCTTCTTTCTTGCTAAGGGTTTCTTTGGAGAAACCTTCCTCTTCTACGGTATTACTTCTTCAGTCGGGGGATCCTGAGGTGGTGTAGCTTCACCTTCTCCTTACTTTTCTCTTTCAACCCCTCCTCCTTGTCCATTTTCTTCATCTCCTCCTGCTCCTCCGAGTGAGCCATATTCATTATCTTTAGACGCAGTGTCCTCTTCATCACTTATATCCTAGACTTTCTCCTACTTTTTCTTCTTCTTCATACCACTGGACCATCCGACATGCTCGACCCGGGTGACCAAGGGGCTTCCTATGGTGTTAGTGTCAAAGATTTCTTCATCAAAAATAGGTACAAGGAACTCCTTCGGACACTCGTTCGTGATCTACTCCATGTCTTCATCTGTTAGCTTGTAATATGAATGTAGTTATTCCTTGCTCTCATCTCTACGCGTAGTAATATATATGAAATGCGGATCTACGTGGAACTTTTCTATAAGTCTGTAATGGTGCAGGGTGCATGGTGTCATGTGCAGAAATGACTTGATGGAAACCTTCAATTGTTTGTAGTATGCATTAAATACTGCGTTCGACTGCCATTGCTTCGACATATCGTTGGTGTACCACAAGGTAGAAAACCTAGCGGCCAAGGGCTCTACTGGTTCGATCTCCAGAAAGGTGGCTCCTTCAGGCATTTTCCAAGTGATAAATGTGATCAAAACGATTAGCCAGCTAAAGTGGAATTCGTATCCCAAATATCGGGATTCATGACAATCCTTCTCCAGCTTGTTGACAAGGTAGATCGCCTAGTTCATTTGCATTCCCTCCACACATTTTCCTGTGAGGTCCACCATGAACCTGGTGTCCTGTGTTGGGCGGTTCTTTCTTACGAGATTTTCATTTATGAGTTGGCAAGCAAGGTGCATTGTGCCATCCTGTATAGAGGCCACCTTGTAGCCTTGCTTTCCTTTTTCAACTTCACCATATGCTTCCTTGATGCACTGTGCCAGGGAGTGGTCTGAGGCCTTCCCTAGATAAAACTGCTGAGGGTCAGGTCCCTGCATGCTTAATCTTGTAATTTGGTGGATCAACGTCGAATCCACGGTAATCCTCTGGTTGAGCCATAGGTATCTGCCATGATAGCATGATAAGAGGAGTTTAACGCAAGCGTTAACCTCCTGATGGCGGCCAAAATGGGGAATCTTCATCACATTCAACACAGTGGACTGCGCTAGTCCCTTAATCCATGGGTACGAGATGATGTGAGGCTTTTTCCCAGTTGACTTTGTCAAGTAGCAGTGGGGTGCTAGCATAACATAGTTATTTATATTGCCCAGATTGAAATAATTATTCTTCAGTAGTGGGATCTGTCCCAACTGACTTCCAACTACACATATTCCTTTCAAAATGTATGCGGTGATCAAGGTGTACTCATATTCTCAGGGAATGTTGTCGCAGGTAACAATGCCAACCAAACGTGAGATATATTCTGGTAAGATCGACGGGATATGCTTCGCATTATCCATATCACTGCAGTGCTTACTTTGCTTCTTAGTCACTGGGTTAACATGGCCATAACGATATCCAGTTGAAGGTGAAGACTGCATCCCCCTAGTCGACAACGCCTGTACTCCTTCTGATAATGGTTTGTCAACCATTAGCTTCCTTAGGAATTCCTCAACAAATTTATCTAACTCACTAGTTTCGCCCGACATTCGAAGTTTTAAACAGACGGGTCGGGGTAGGAGAATGGACAGGTAGGGTAGACAAAAGGATGATGAGGTCTAGCTTCAAATAACACAGCTCGAAACTTAGACAATTCTCTGTTAGCTCAGTTAATCACGAGGGGAAAAAAGTGGTCCCAGCGCAATGACCAATGAGTGAAATAAATGAGGCAGCATAACAGATCATTCTAACAGGTAGGAATTCTTCCATCAATGTGAATATTTCCATTATGGCATAGTCTCAACATTCAAAAAGAGGTCCATCTTCCCATAAATTTGTTTTCTAGTCATTCTGTAACGTCATTCTAACGGTCGGGGTGCCTCTAACGGTCATATATCTCTGCCAAGGAAAAGTCCCATTCTATTCGATCCTGTTGTTTCGGCGAGGTTCAAATCCTATGAACCTGCCTCCTGTGAGGTTCCAATATGCAATGTCTTCCATCTGGTCTTTGTAGCTTCTTGCAACTTTTCCAACTTAGCTTTCTTTTTATTGAGCTTCCTTACCTTCTTTCCTGTGATCTAAGTCTCTCCAACTGTTTCTGGAATCCTCTTTCCATTCTTATTCTTATCTTCCTCTAGCATAGGGGCTTTGCACTGTTGATGTTCCCTCAAAGGGTCTGAAGTTAATATCCCTTCTCTTAATACTTCCTGGGTGGGTATTCTTCTTTCTTGCATAGATAGGTTCTTCAAGCCTTCTTGCATTCTTTCAAACTTGATAGCTAATTCTTCTGCTTTCTTCTCCTCTTGCATTCTTACTTTGTTTTGTTGCTTTGACTTACCCTCTCGTTCTTCTATTAGTATATCTATTTTTCTAACTATGAAATCCCTTAGTTCTTGCTTTTGCTTTTCTGTAGCTTCTTCCTCTGCTTTCCTTCTGATTTTATCTTTCTCAATCCAAGGGTCACCTAATAAAAGTGGGAAAGGGGTGTTGTCCCCAACAAACTTAATGATTTCAAATTCCTCTTTGGTTGATGTTCCATGAACAATAATAGGTATGTTAGTAACTCTTCCACATAGGATTATCATCTTTCCTTTAAACAAGCCTATCCTTCCCAATGAAGGTACCATAGTAGGCTTTCCCAAAAATTCCCAAGTTTCTTCTATCATAACATTCACTTGTGTTTCTTCATCCAAGACACAATCTATGTTGAAGTCTTCTATTCTTGCATTTATGTGATGTTTTACTTTCAGGATCTCTGGTAAACTGACATCTTTGTGAACATCCATCATTTCTTTCAACTACACTAATGTAGTCTGAACTTCCTCTGATCTATTCTCATTATGATTCTCTAACATGCTCTTAGTCTCTTGAATTTATTCATAGTTTTCTTCTCTCATGTTCATTCGTTCAACTTTAGCAATCATCCTTGGACAATACTCAACCTCATGACCAACAATCTTACAACAAAGGCAAATAGGACCTGCGCCAGTGAATTCTTTAGCAATATGTCCCGGTCTTTTGCAATTATAGCACAGTGTCAATCCTATTTTTCTTTTAAATGTTCCCCAACGTCTTCTGTACTTAGTGTTAGCACTCCATAAATCTGTTCGTATGATGAATAGATGACGAAGGTAACTTTTTCCACCAACTTTGAGACCCGAAACTAGCCTTTCAGATCTGGAGAGGGCTCTCTCAGGAGACACGGTCTCAGTGTGGGATATGGCTTTAAAGATGTGGCTAGATTTAACACTGTCAGATAATCAATTCTGGTTTCATTGGTGAGAGATAGTAGGACCTCCGGCTATGGATTCAATTCAAGAAAATGATAGAAACAAATGACTCAGTGACTGAACTTGAGAGGATAAAGGCTAAGCGAGAAATGGTCTTTAGTTTAAAATCGTCGTGTGTGGTAGGAAGAAAACACAGGAAGCAACTCGAAGAACCGTTGAGGATGAATTCAGTGTTAACTTTAGAGGAAATACGTTTCGTCTAAATGGATCGAACAAGGGGAACTGCACAATGAATCTACAGGTTCAAAATTCCATTCCGAGATAGATAGAAAAGGATATGAATAAAGAAAACATGAAGTATGTAAGCAAGAAAGGTAAACAATACATCCAACTGCTACAATTAGAATCTTTTCATCAAAGCTATAGGACTTTTGCATTAAGTTTCAATCGAACTCAAAATTACATTCAATAGATGTTGTCTATACTAAATGTTTCCAACCAACCTGGCTTACATCGAAAAGATCAAATATATAATCAAGGGCACTGCTTGGGCTACCCTTCTCTTCTAACTGCTATCTCTAAAAACTAGGAAACTAACTGTTCTGCATTCAAAGACTCTTTGCATGGCGCTTTTCCAAAAATAGACAACAAATACATCTGGCTACATCATGACTTCTTGTAATCCTCCATGGGGATCTGGTTATCGGTCAGGTCCATCCATGAGAGAGTGATGTGTCAATTATTTCCTTCAATCATATGTCTGAATGGGCAAGTGTTCGTCAGGGTCCCTCTATCTGCTAGTAACAGATTTGATTTATGTCACGCGCTCATTTGATGGGAAAATGTGCGTGGAAAGTGGTTGTTGACTATCATGGCCATTATAAAAAATGACAAAATGTCTCAGGGTGATGCCTCCTTCAAAACTGTCAAGATTTTCTTTCTTTTTGTGGATACAGGATGAACTTAGCTACTCTTGTTTCTTCTGTTCGCTGGCGAGAACTGTGCGGGATCTCTCTTTGGTCGCTTCAAATTCCCATGAATGTTTTGAATACCTTTCCTTTGAAAGTCATTGTGCTTCGCACAACTGTATGATCGTATCTTGTGCCTCTCTAAGTTATCTTTTCAACCACATCACGTTCCCTTCGCAACCTTATGTTGTTGACGCTTCAATGTTCTTTGTCCCTAGCTATTGTCTCAGCTCCCTGTTTTCCTGGTATAGTTCGATGATGGCTAGCTTTGCCTACTTTAGCTATTGATATGTTTCCTAATTATTTGTACTCGTGGCATATGTCCTCCTCATTCTACTTCTACTTTCTCAACTTGCACCTCTAATAGGTTCCAACTGAATGGCGCACATAAGTAATTTTTTTGCAACTGAACTTGTGCGCGAATCATTTTGGACTTGGGTTTCCCCAGCTTCTTTGTTCTTCGTTGGCCTACCCCTCCTTCAAGGTATCTATCATTGAGGAGATGGGGCTTCTAATGTCCTTCCTTCCTGCTTGGGTCCTTCCATTCCAGGCTCTGTGTGGTGTGATATCATCGTTTTTGCAGGTAAAGGAAAAACTAACTTTGGGTCTTCAGGGATGCTTGTTGTAAGTGAGAACGAATCCTAGTCCCTTTGGGGTTGGGGCCTGGAAAATTTTCTAGTTCACAAGCCCTTTATTATGTTTTTGGAGGCCACCATGGTGCGACCAACATTTATCCTGGGCGCGGTGGATCCAACAAATGCACAAGGTGGAAAATTCTATCAACCTAAGATTGCGAGAAAAATTGCAAATAGTTCGTGAACCTGGTTTCATGAATAAAATGGGTGCCAAGCATATGAAATTTATAACAGATCAGGCAGAAAAAGGAATTGTGCCAAAGAACAGTGAATTCACGGCGACTGGATGTTTTGAATCGGATTGCAAATTTTCCATGGCACATCCCCGCGTGTAAAGTACATGCGATAAGGGTTGCAGGGCATACATGATACGAACACCACAATTTTTAATTCCCTTGACCTTCATAATGAGTTGATAATAGTTTATTCACTTGCCGATGTGACTTCCATTAACCACTTGACTTGACCTGGGGCACATAGAGACTACCTTTTAACATGACCCGACTCTCTAGGAAACATACCTGTACCATTTACACATGTTTCGACTCTGACATCCCTTCCCACTTCCAAGGGCCAACCAACCACTTGCTGACTTTGACCCCTTCATTGTTACGTACCTGAATTCACATGTTTGGACAATGGACTATAACTCAACTACGAACAACTAAAAATGGAAAGAAAAATGAAGGTGCTAACAACTGGCTCCAATCGGGATGCCATCCTTCCCACGAGGTAGCAAAGAACAATAGACCAGGTGCCTGACCATTGGGATTTATTCGACTTTCAGACGCTGAAATATGAAAGACAAAACAAAAAATAAATATATCGACGCAGTTTCTAAAATCTTCAGCATAAACTCAGGGCCTTCACTTCAGGCTTCAATTTTTTGCTGACATATTGACTCGATGCAAAAATAAAACGACTATTTACAATGAAATATGATTTAAACGGATTTTATTTCATCAGATAATATTTGAGGAACCTGCCATTTATAGGTGTCCAACCAAGGCACTCTCCATGTGATCCTTCTAAAAAATAATCATTTCCACCAGAATACGTGTTGATTTTGAATGGACCCATCCAAAGGTGGTCTAACTTCTCATGCTTTCCTTTATCTTCATTCCTCGCGTCCCATATCAACACCATCTCTCCTACTTGAAATTCCTCCTTCTTAGAACACTTGTCAAAGGTTCTCTTAATCCTCTCCTGGTGGAGTTGTGATAGTTTGTATACCTGTTCCCTCATCTGCTGTGTCTGAATCAACTAATTTATCCTCCTCTACATGTTGTCTGGCTCAACCTCCTATTCCTGCAACAACTTTCTGACAGGAAACCCCAGTGTGGTAGGGAAGATTGTGTCTGCACCATATACAATCTGAAAAGGTGACGTTGATATGGACTTCTTGGTGGTGACCCGATCTGCCCACAACGCATAGATGAGCTTTTTATGCCAAGCTTTCCTATTGTCTTGCAAGAGTCTTTTGATGATCCTGGTTAGGATTTTAATTGAGGATTCTGCTAACCCATTTCCTTGTGGGTAGTACACCTTAGAATGCCCCAGGGTTATATTGTAATCCTGACAAAACTTTTCCATCCTCTTGGACTTGAATGCATCCACATTGTCTGTTATGATCTTGACAAGGCATCCAAATCTCGACAAGATGTTTGTCTCCAAAAATTGGATGATTACTACGTCGGTAGATTTCTTTGTGGGGATCGCTTCGATCTAGTTCTTGAAGTAGTCAGTGGCCATGAGTATCCATTTGTGTTGCACCAAGGATGGCGGATTTATTTCCCCGATGAAATCCAAGCCCCACTGCATGAAAGGTGCTTCAATCGAGATCGACTTTAGTGGCAAGGGATGCAACTTTCTTCTCCCGTCGAAAATATGAAATTTGTGGTAGTTGGAGACTTCTTTGTATACGTCTGTGAAGATCGTAGGCCAATAGTAACCCACTCTCAGTATTTTGTGTGCAGTGGGTTTCCATAAGCAGTGCCCTCCACAATTTCCTTTATGAAATTCTTCTATGGCTCGCTTCGCATCATTTTCCAACAAACAACTCAACAATATTCCCCCAGGATCTTTCCAGTACAATGAGTTGTCCAGGATGCAAAAATTGACCACTTTAAGATTTAGAAATCTGTCTTTAGTCTTACTTACGCCCGGATGGGCTTGGATATTCTTCAACACATAGATGATGTCTGTGTACCATTGCGATTCGATGAACTTCTGAGACATCTGCACAGTCGTTTATTCTTGGGGAATCTCTACAAATCAATGATTAAATTGATTCTCATAGCATCACAGTCCGAATGCGCCATCAACTTCGCAAGGCCCTGACCCTTAATTAGTTTCATAGGATTAATCTATAGGTCATATTCCATCATGGCTGCTATCCACTTACCTCTCCTCCCTTCAGGATCTGGCTGAGTCAGGATGTCCTTAACTGAGTTGTTGGGCACATAGGCAATAACGTGGGAGTGCAATATGTATGTCCTGAACTCTTTCAGGGATTTTACTAAGGCGTATGCTTGTTTTTATATAATTTCGTACCATAGTGGAGCATCCCTTAGTGTCCTGTTGAAATAGGCTATGGGTTTCTCAAATTTCTTCTCGTCTTTCTGCAACAGCACGCTAGCAATAGTATGTTTTGAGGCGATTGAAAAAATGATGAAATCTTTCATGAAGTCTGGACTGGCTAGCACAGGAGCTCTAGTCAGCACCACCTTGATATCTTCAAAATATTTCCTGGCTTCCGAATTCCACTTGATCTCATTTCCCTTTCTGAGCATGCAGGTTATGTGCTTTATAATTTTTGTCAGGTTCAAGATGAATCATCTCAAGAAGTTTACCTTTCCCAAGAAGGATTGCACTTCCTTCTTACTACGTAGAGTGTCTATTTTTAGGATTCCATCAACCCTGTTGGGGTCTATCTTAATGCCTTCTTTCGAGATAATGTGCCCCAATAGCTTCCCTTCTTCCATCCTGAAATGTGATTTCTTTGGGTTTAGCGATATGTTGAACTTCTTGCACTTCTAGAAAACTTTCTTCTGATGCTCGAGGTGTTTTTCGTTGGAGGCAAAGTATACCGTGATGTCCTCCAAATAGATCACAATGAATTTTTCCTTTTCATTGGAAAATGTGATGTCCATTGCCCTCTGGAAAGTGGATCCGACGTTCATTAGACTGAAAGGCATCTTGGCATACATGAACATCCCCCAAGGAGTCGTGAAAGTTATTTTTTCTCTGTCATCTGGGTGGACCATGATATGATTATACCCCGAAAAAACTATCCATCATAGACATCTTCTGGGTCCCCACCACCTTTTGTAGGATATATTCCATTTTAGGGAGAGGGTAGTGGCCCTTCAAGGACACTTTGTTCAAGTTTCGGAAGTCAACGCATAATATTATTTCACAGCTCTTCTTTCTTACAGGTACCAAGTTAGCTACCTGTTATCACTCTAGGGAACTCTCTTAGGTTGTATCTCAGAGATGCCTAGTAACTTAACTACTTTTTGTAATGGTTTTATCAATGAGGGGTAATGTTTGGATCAATATGAATATCTAGCTCACTGGATTGTATCCTCAAGACAGTCTAGGTATAATCAAACAATACAAGGCCTTCAAGAGTAATTATCAGATAGGTTGTGAATCAAATGGATAAAGAAACTAATATGTCAACCAGAACATAAATAAAACAATATATATGATGGGTCAACAAACTAGCAGTGAATGCTTATGATCCTTGCTTAATAATCAAAGGTAAGATGACAATCACCATAGAATATTAAACAGAGACAAAGAATAACATTCAACTTATAAGCATAGAACAAAGATGAAAAGAAAGTCTGACAATAACAATGAAGGAAACTTGCAAGCTGAATATATTTAAGAAAATGTTTGTATCACAATAGCAGTATGGTTTAGAACTCAAAATCAAACCTTGTGTTAATCAAATGTTTTTGGCTTTATAGCATTTACAAACAGTTTCCAGATCCTAGGATACTGGATCAAATTTACCAAAAAGAGAAAGTCAATAACTGACCCAAGAAAATAGGAAAGATCCTATAAAATAGGTCAATTCCTGATCTTATTTGATCTTCATGTCCTTCAAACTCTTCGACGGGTGTAGTAAGCCTTCCAAGGTTGATGGATCTTCATAATATATGAGAGAATTCAAAAATTCCACCTGCTGGCAACAAAACAGTTTTTTCCCAGAAAATAGCTAGCCAATTTGACCTTTCCGCCTTTTTGGGCATCTCCAAAATCGAAACAGACTCTTGATAAGGATGTATTTAATTATTATCTATCAATTGGAACTATTCCTGAGGCATTTGGATAAGAAAAACCTGGATCTGTGCAAAAACACTACCTTTCTACCCTATCGGTGCTTTCGGTGGTTAGAATAGACAAAATCTGGGTCGATTAGCTATCGAAAGCTCTGCTTTCCGTGGCTAATGAAAAGTTTAAATGTTCACCTAAGACACCGAAAGTTCCGTCTTAGTGAAAATTTACAAAATTGCACAATACCTTTTGCTTAGCTTTAAAACACCTTATGGATGATGGACTGAAGCCTCTACATCTTGATCAATTTCTGGAATGGCTGTAGGATTGTTGGTTGCCTCTAGATCATTCAAATGGATAGTTTCATCTTCTAGGGTTTCAAGATTAGTAGGTGTTTGACACTGAGGTATTGAGGACCTAGCTTGCAACCTTAATGACTTGACCTTTTTCTTCAAATGCATAGATACTCTCCACAGACTGTTGTAGTCTTTTACAATCTTCTTCTTCTTTTTATTTTCTTTTATACTTTCATGTGCCAATCTTTCTAAGGTTGCACTAGTCTCTGAAAAATTCTTTGATATAATTTCATATCTGGTTTTAATTATCCTCTCTAGCATTCCCTGTTGCTCTATCTTCTCTCTGAGTTTTTTAAACTTCTTTGATCTGTTTTTCTTTGACTTGCTAGATGAGGCCTCTGCATCTTGCATTTCATGCTCCTCTTTGGGTGTAGGTGATGGAAGATCTTCATATCCTGCTGTAACTGGCTCTTCTGCTAGGGATGCTTCTTGCTCTGATGCAACCTGATTTTCTTCATATTCAGAGTTTGTATAGGGGATATTTAGGATATTCTTGTCCATTGAAGGTTCTTTTGCCTTCTCTGCCTCCTTGCTAAACTCCATTTTTTTCTTAGTCCTTCTAGGCTTAGAAGATGGAGAGGGCTGATCAACTGCAATTGGAGAGATGGCTCTCCTCTTCCTCTTTCCACTTCTGGGAGTAGAATACTTCCTTGAAGAAGGACTCTTCTTATCTTCTGGTTGTACATCAATCTAAAATTCATTCCAAAACAAGAAGTAATTCCATTCTTTGTTCCTTCTCTGCAACATCTCACAAGCCAAAATCTTAATCAAACCATGATGAGATAATTGGCCTGCAACTTTTCTTGGCTTTGCCTTGATTGATGAGCCATCTTAGTCAAGATTATGTGGAGGTAATAGGGTATATTGAGTGGGCTTCTGCCAGTAAAATGGTTCATGAGTTTAAAATGGTATATCATCACCCTATTGTATCTACCTTCACAAGTTATATAAACAAGAATGGCTTTTAATAAATTTTGCCATTTCTCTTCAAGAAAAGACATAGGAATGTATTTGTTCCATACCAAACACTTGTGCTCTAGTTTCAAGTAGGACCTAAATTCAACATCATTTGTGAAAATGGTTTTGAACCAATTTTCTCCAGTCCTGGGAAGCTCTGTCACCTCATCTATGAGGGATTCATCCACCTGGAATTCATCCTGAGCGATGACTACTTTTCTTCCATCGAAATTCAGAGCAAAATATTCTGCCACCTACTGATGAGAGCTCTAGAATTTTTGACAAAATTTGTAGCAGCCTGTGTCCCTGAAAATTTGACATACCTCCAAGTGTGATTCCAGGTAACTAATATCATCAAGCTCCTTCCTCGGAGTTGGTCCTCCTTTATTCATTTATTGAAATGTTCTTGTACACTTGCAATTGGAAAATTGAGCTTGGAGGAAAAGTACACAGTGTAGAATTAGGAGGATTTGGCTAGGCTGTGACAGAGACGAGAAGTATGGGGCATGCATTAAGGAGTGGCGTTGATTACAAGGGATGCGAAAGAGCGAATTAAGATTGGAAACAATCATGATTGGTAACTGAAATGATGGTAAGTACACAACTACGTCTCGATATATCATGGGAATATGAGATCCAAGTCTCTAAACGTTTTTCCTCCTATCTTTTCGACGACCAATTGCAATTATAAAACCTCAATCCTGACGGTTTAGGCATATGAAAGGATGTGCTGATTCATTCCAAGCTCCTGCGATTTTGGTGGCTAAAATAGCCTCGAATTTCTCGTTTAAGATGCCGAAAGATAAGGCTTTTGGTGGATTAGAAGCACTTAACCACCAAAACTTGTGATTTGACCTTTTGAAATAAAAACCAAAACCAACATTTTTCAAATTTTATTACAAACATAAGGCTCTAAAAAATGAATCTTAAATATTTTAGAAAAGTATTTTTCAATGACTTCCTATCACCTAAATGAACGAAACTGACTGTGTTATTTTAGGAGATAACACTACCCATTTCGAGAATCTTAAAGAAACGATAATCTTAGCTTCGAATAATTTCTTTACCTCCTTTTCGATCAACGACAGTGGCAGGGGATTTATCCATCTCAGCTTCTGTTTGAAAGGCTTTTGGTCTTCTTTGAGAGGGATAACATACTAGATTAATTTAGTGTCATACACCTTCAAATCTTCATAGCTCCATGTGAAAATGTCCGAGAAATATTTCATGAGCTTGACGTAGTCTTGCTTGACCTCTGGACTGAGAGTTTTCGATAATTGGATTATTTTCAGGTTCTCCTCAGTCTTGATGTTGTAGTCTTCAACATCCTCATCGTTTGCAATAATCTTGGGATTTCTAGCCATGCCATTTTCATCGAACAACTTTTCCAGTGGCACTAACCCCTTTAGGATGATGTTATTTTTCAGTTGTATTATGTCCCTTCCCACTATCTAGTTTTGGAAAGGGTTGTCATTACTATGTGCATCCGAGCTCCCATCTTCATTGCAACAACATTCGTCATCAATGTTTGTGTTAGCGAACTCATCTCTCATCTGAAGAAATATCTCTACCTGCTTGTCGTCCTCAAACACTTGCTAATATTTGATGTTATCAAGCATTGTCGGCCTATGTTTGACTTTAATCTCATATTTTGTGTTTGGGAAGATGGGGAATTTAAAAATTGAGGCTGAGGTGGCCAACACATCGACGATATGATTTTTCTCCCTTGGGATAGAAGATCGGTCATACTCAGCAAATTATTCGAGGAGGTATAGCACCAAGTTTCTGTATGCTCTAGGCCTGGGGTTCTTTGTCTAATATATGCCTTTAACCTGGTTTATGATCAGATCAGATTCTTCATGCACTGCTATCCTCTTTGCACCTAACTCCTTCAACACCTTTAGGTCTAGAATCAGTTCTTCATACTCGGCCATGTTGTTTTTTCATTTGAACGCGAGCTTGTATGAGCAAACCTTTGTGCCCACTTCAAGGGAGCTTACCCATACACCGACACCTACTCCTTCCTTTCTAACAATGCCATCAAAACTCATGTTCCACATCTCATTTTCTATGTGATATTTTAGGTCGGTGTGCTCTGCTGCTTCCTGCGCAGTTTCCCCATCGACTGTCATGATGGTTGTCAACTCTTCCTCTTCAAAACTCAGGTCATTTTATAATATAAAAGAACCAACCTCAGTGTCTATGGAGTATATGGGATGGTTGTTTGGCTGCATTTTGCTACTTACCATGTATTTTGGCAGCACTTCTTTGTACAATCGTCTATCCTGGCCAAAGATAGGAATGGTGGCATATGACATGTCCATTTGAAAATTCTATTTTAACTTCGCATCCCATGACTTGGATAGCAGCGGGCCAAACTTTGGGGGTATGTCTGCCACGACCACGTCCATAACCATTTTCTTTGAAGGAATTTGGGCCAATGACACAACTAAGTCCTTTATGAGACCCAAACACTTGACTTTCCTCGAATCAAAATAAAAAAGGTCCTTGTATGGCATGGTGATATCCAAACCCAATTCATCCATGATCACCTATGGCATGAGGTTGTGCGATGCATCAGAATCCAACATGGTGTTATGCAGGGTCATGTCATGGACTTTCAGACTAATGTAGAATGGAGGGACGTCCTCAGTATCACTTGTCTTTTCAATGCGCAGACCAAACATGATAGCAAGGTGATCATCTTGGACATTCAAAGTATCGGGGGTCCCTCCCATCTTCAAAATGTTGATAATTTTCTCCTGATACTTGCCCTTTCTGATAAGATCATTGAAAGGGACAAAGATTTTGATTTTATCCATTTCATGCTCAAAGTTAAAAGGGGGACATACTTTCTCTACCTCTTTTCCACCTGCTTCTCATCTTGCTTCTGGAGTTTTCTTCGAGGCCTCCTCCTTCTATTTCGCCTTCTCCGTCGCATCCTTGGTCATGCTGTTCAACCTCAGTCGACTTGTGGAAGGGGTGTCCCTTGGAGGTTTCCTTATGGGATTTGTCTACTGAGGCTTTGTAGATGCTTCCTTGCTCCTCAGGTTATATTTCTTTTGAAATTGCATGATGGCGTTCTAATAACCTTTTCTGAACTCTTTTGTTTCCCAGGAAAAAGCATCATCAGTTTCCCCAATCCATGCATCATCTGTCTCCAACATAAAATCATTGTTTTTTCTCATGTATCGATCATGATCACCCTTGGTTAAAAACACACATGGGTTCTTGTCATCGCAACAATGCATCTGGTCTTCGAACATCTGATCGAAGTCTTCATCCACGTAGTTGTTTTGGAATGGAGGCCTCATCTATTGGTCACCTTGATTTCTCTGTTCCCTTTTTTCCCTCTGTCTGATCTAAGGAACTTGTCCCCTCCCGAGGTTCTGATTTTTGTGTTGGGGGTCATTCTATTCTTGGGCAGCAGGTTTGTTTCCCATGGACATTCTCTCCATCAACTTCTCCATCGTCTTCATCGTCAAGTCGAAATTGTCATCCGAGGACCGAGATGTCGATGGTTGTGAGTCTCCTTGGAGTTTCTTATCGCCTCTGTTGAATCTCTATTTGATATTCCCCGATGCCATCATGTTTACCTTGACATCGATAGCGTTTCTCATTATTGCATCTAGATTTGTTGATCTTCTTTCTATCAACAACAAGGTGAAATGAATATCGAAGGAGTCAGCATACCACAACTACGTAGCCTTGAGTGGTGGCTTGACTTCTGTAGGAATCGAGTTATACACCTTCATGAAATGGGCTAAGAATTCTTGCACCATATCCTCCAGCGCCCTCTTCATATTATTGTACTGCGTTAACAACTATAAAGGGTTCTTCTTGTCTCCCCATTTATTAACGAAAGACGTTTCGAATGAAATGAAGTCTCAAATGCTTGTGGGCAGGAGGGATTTGAACCATTTCCTCACCTCCCCCAAAACGCTCTGCACAAACAACCTCATTTTCACGTCTACATAGCCCACCTCCTCTAGGTTGATGAAATCGTTGAACCAATCCAGATGTTTCTGTGCTGAGACGTTCCCTTTAGCGTCATAGAGCTTAATCCTCTGGTTGTAATTTTGGGGAAAATCATGCAGTTGGGCGGGCAGAACGAGGGGGGTGAATTTGGCATCCATGGCTCTAGGAAGGCTTGGGATTTGATGGATATTGTTAGATATCAGGTCTTGGAATCTCTTTTGGTCGAAAACTATTTCATCCAAGCTGGTTTCTAACTTAGACCTAAATAGGGTTTGCTCAAAAAATTCATCAAACTCAAGGTCGTCAATGCTTTACGCGTTGTCTTTGGGTAAGGATAGGATTCTGTTTAGGTAATAGAACAGGTCCAACGCTTCCTCTGTAGTCTTGCGTTGAATTTTGTTGGGGTCGTAAACAGGCTCTGTAGGGTTTGGGTCAAGATTTTCTCTGGTATAGATCATCTTTGCAGCCAAGGTTCCTAAACTGTGCTAATTGATGCTACTGGTATTTTTAGTTGGAGTTTCTAGGGTAAATATTTACAGCCAGTGTAGATGTTTGTCCCTCTGTTACCCTTAGGGGTAAAACTATAACTTTAGTCATTCTCCCAGGGAAAATTTATTCAATTCCGTTCCTCGACAATGACGCCATAATGTTAGCACTCCATTAATTTGTTCGGTTGATAAACAGACGATGAAAGTAACTTTTTCAACCAACTTTGAGACCCAAAACTAGCCTTTCAGATCTGGAGAGGGCTCTCTCAGGAGACACGGTCTCAACGCGAGATATGTCTTTAAAGCTGTGGCTATATTTAACACTGTCAGATAATCAATTCTGGTTTCATTGGTGAGAGATAGTAGGACCTTGGGATATGGATTCGATTTAAGAAAATGATAGAAACAAATAACTCAGTGACTGAACTTGAGAGGATAAAGGATAAGCGAGAAAAAATCTTCAGTTTAAAATCGTCGTGTGTGGAAGGAAAAAAACAAAGGAAGCAACTCGGAGCACTACTGAGGATGAATTCAGAGTTAACTTTAGAGGAAATACATTTTGTCTAAATGGCGCGAACAAGGTGTGTTGTGCAACGAATCCACATGTTCAAAATTTTGTTCCAAGATAGACAGAAAAGAATATGAATAAACAAAATAGGAAGTATGTACGCAAGAAAGGGAAACAATACATCCAACTGCTACAATTTGAATATTTACGTCAAAGCTACAGAAATTTTGCATTAAGTTTCAATCGAACTCAAAATTACATTCAATAGACACTGTCTATACTAAATTTTTCCAACCAAACTAGCTTACATCGAAAATATCAAATATATAAGCGAGGGCGCCACTTGGGCTACCCTGCTCTTCTAACTATTATCTCTAAAAACTAGGAAACTGATTGTTCTGCGTTAAAAGACTCTTCACATGATGCTTTTCCAAAAATAGACAACAAATACATCTGGCTACATCATGACTTATTGTAATCTGCCACAGGGATCTAGTTATCGATCAAGTCTATCCATGAGAGAGTGATGTGTCAATGCTTTCCTTTGATCAGATGTCTAAACAGACAAGTGTTCGTCAAGGTCCCACTATCTGCTGGTAACAACTTTTATTTCTACCGCACGCTCATTTGTTGGGAAAATGTGTGCGGAAAGTGGCTGCTGACTGTCATGGCTGTTATAAAAAATGACAAAATGTCTTAGGGTGATGATTCCTTCCCTTCATGACCTTGTGCTTCTCACGCTTCAATGGTCTTTGTCGCTAGTTGTTGTCTCAGCTCCCTGTTTTCCTGGTATAGTTCGACGATGGATAGCTTTTCCTGCTTCAGCTGCTGAGATGTTTCTTGATCAATTGTACCCATGGCATCCATCCTCCTCTTTCTACTTCCACTTTCTCAACTTGTACCTCCAACAGGTTCCATCCAAATGGCACACATAAGTAATTTTTTGGCAACCGAAATTTCACACAGCTCGTTTTGGACTTGGGTTTTCCCATCTTCTTTGTCCTTCCTTGGCCTGCCCCTCCTACGAGGTATGTGTCATCAGGGAGACAGGGATTCCGATGTCCTTACTTCCTACTCGGGTCCTTCCATTCTAGGTTCTGCATGGTGTGATATCATCGTTTCTGAATGTAAAGGAAAAACTCCCTTTGGGTCTTAGGGGATGTCTGTTGTAAGTGATAATGAATCCCATTCCCTTTGGGGCTAGGGCCTAGAAATTCTACTACTTTGCGCACCCTTTATTATGTTTTTGGAGGTCATCATGGCACAACCAAAATTTATCTTGCACGCGGTGGATCCAACAAATGCACAAGGCGGAAAATTCGATCAACCTGAGCTTGCAAGAAAAATTGCAAACAATGCATGAACCTGGTTTCATGAATAAAACGGGTGTTGAGCATCTGAAATTTATAACAGATCGAGTCGAAAAAGGCATCATGCCAAAGAATAGTGAATTCATGGCAACTGTATGTTTCAAATTGGATTGCATATTTTCCATGGCACATCCCCGCGTGTAAAGTACAGGCGATAACGGCTGCAGGGCATACATGATATGAACACCACAATTTTTCATTCCCTCGGCCTTCATAATGAGTTGATAATAGTTTTTTCACTTTCCAACGCAACTTCCATTAACCACTTGACTCGACCTGGGGCATGTAGAGACTACCTTTTAACAGGACCCGACTCTCTGGGAAATATACCCATACCATTTATGCATGTTTTGACTCTGACATCCCTACCCGCTTCCAAGGGCCAACCGACCACTTGCTGACTTCGACCCCTTCATTGTTACATACATGACTTCACATGTTTGGACACATGGGCCATAACTTGACTAAGGCCAACTCAAAATGGAAAGAAAAATGGCGGTGCTAACACTGCGCACTAGGATCACAGTGTTGGACCTGCAATCTGCAAAAATTCTTTCTAGGTTCCTGCATACACTTATTAGTCCAAAAATTCTTTCTATGCATAGGAATAACATATCTTTCTTCATTTCTATTAAATTTAATCAGATCAATTCTTTCTTCCAACTATGCCCTAGCCTTAAGACTAGGACAAAATCTATTAAACATACTTAAATTCATGCTTTTGAAACAAAAATTTTCACTTATCTTACTCTTATCAAAGCACAAAGCTTTACCTCTTTTAAGATCTTACCTCTTTTCTTCAGATCAGATTTCTTTCTTAGAATAAAGCTTTGCGAGTCAAGTAGAGTATTGTGCACTACAACAAAAAATATATGCACAAAGATTCTCTTTTCTTTACTTCAGCTCCCAACAATCATAGTTTCAGGTCCCGACAATGGAACCATTTTTTGGCACAGGGGAAAACCCATAGTTCAATGCTCAACAACGCACCAACAAAAACCTAACTACCATCCCTTTCGGCAACACCTGCGAAGAAGGAAAAGTCTCACCCGAGGTAGAGGCAGGGGGGGTTACAGGACGTAAGTGTCTATAACCAAGATGGGACATAGATCTGTGATAAAAACACTTCACAGAGTATTCTTGTAACACTTAGAAGAAGATATGCATTAGTTCATTAGTTTTATTAACATTTCATAACATACCCACATATTGATCATCGTAGTAATAATAAATATTAATCACTTCAACCACTTAGCACCTAGCACCGAGTTAGATCTAACATTCATTCATCTTTAACACAAGTAAAGCACTAAGAATCAACATATCTACTTATCAAGCATAATAATCAAAGAACTGAGCAGATTCATAACATAAAAAACAAAGCACAAATCAAACCAAAGACACAAGATATACGTGGTTCACCCTAGTGTGGGGCTACATCCACCAACCACTCCATTTTCTTTATTATTCTTCAATCTCTTACATTCACTTGCTCCTGTGCACTAAGCCACAAAGCCAAGCTTCACACCAGACAGGAGATCTGTCCACTGAGCACTAGATCCTCCTTCCCAAAACTAGGTCAAGGCACAGATCCAACTTCTCTATCAAGAACATAGCCTTACATACACATTTTGTTGCACAAAGGAACTCAGACTACTTGCACTTAGCCACTTTCCACTTACATCACTTACTTTCTTCTGTACTTCCACCATACATTCTTACACTTATTTATACTTTTACAATTCCTTACAAAAAGGCCTAAACATGGGTAAACCCATGGCCGACATCCCATAACCCATTACAAAACCCCTAAAGAACCCATTACTGGGTCCACATAGCCCGCAAAATAAGTGATATCCATGATCTTAGCTCCGCCTGGGCGCTCCTTCTTCGACCAACCTGTCGAAGTCCAAAAGTGGTCCAAACTTGACCAAGGTTTCCTCAAAAATTGGTAGAGGGAAACAGAGTCCATAGTTAAGCTCTTTTTAGACTCCTTAAAATTGAAAAGATAGCCAAGTGATATTTTCTCTATCACACTCATTAAAATTGTTTTGAAGAGATGTCCTTTCGGTATAGTTTTAACCCTTTTCTGGACCAACTGGACTATGTACGAAAAAGGAATACTCTGGCCCTAATGACCATAAGATTTCTCGTTGGTATTATTTTATTCTTTCTCGGGCTCTAGAGACTAAACTTACGAAAAAGATCTCTTTGGAGTCTTCTTTTACTGGTTTTTTAGACTCTATAAAAGTGAAAAACCAACGAGCTTACCTTCTCTAGGATCGTAAAAATTTACATTGAACAAGACTCATTATGTCAATCTGAAAATTGCATTTCATGTCGCACTCTTGCATCTTTGGCCTAATTCTGGCTCCATTTTACTTTTTCTATACTTTTAGATCATTCCGTAGGTGTAGGCCTTGCAACATTTTTTTCTTTGTGTTTTGACACCCTAACCCATGGAGGAATTTTCTTTAGTGTCCTTATACTACACATGTCTCCTTTCACTGAGCATCAATATGTTGCATGTTCTTGGAACTAGTTTTCTTTCCCACGACACTCGTTCCTCCTTTGTAACATAGCATCCTTTTATTATTTTTCAAGCCCGTTAAATATACCAAAAAGACAAAAAAAAAAACAAATATTCTGAAAAGAGGGGATGTGAAAACATTCTCTTTTACTGGCAGACATGTAGTCACCCTTAGACAGAGCACATACTTCAGTTTGATATGAAAATCACTGGGATTTAATATGGCCTTAATAAGAAGATGTTCTCATTACATAGAGTTGTGTCCTGCTCCATTTGGTTACTCTTCTAAACACATGGATATTTTGTGGTGCCTCCTGTGCCACAAACTTATGTCAATAACATGTTGTCTGAGTCTTTTCATTAGTCGTTCTCTTGTCCAAGGGAAAGTATTACAACCTGAGTCGTCCATTCTGCAATAAGTCTCTTGACCTTCATGAGTCATCCATCTTGAGAGTCTTGTCAAGTTTACATTCAAAATCAATAAAGTTTCGTGCCTGATAATCGAGATCCTCTAGTATTTCCACGATGGCTTGTAGAAGACTCAGGATAGTGAGTCTTACACTCCTATTATACTCCTACCTGATTTATGAATATCTTGAAGATATTTCTCGAGTTACTGAAGCTATCATATCCAACTAAAGGCATTGATGCCTCCTAAAGATTCATATCACATTGTATTTGTATATCTTCTGATGATTTTGAGATGTAGATCCATTGTGTATTGTTTGTGACTACAATCTATACTGGAATACACATTATCCATGTGGCCATGATTACTATATATGACATGGATCTGCAGTGTACTTGATTGGAATCTATGCTTAGTTTTTCCTGGGCATGGGTATGCTCGCCTCGATGATTACTATTATTATTTTTCAGATGACACACTCATGAATAATCATCTGGGATCACTCGAATCAATGTCTTCCCACTTTATTTAAGATGTTGTAATGTATTTCAACCATCAGTTTCTCTTCTAGCCTCACACATTAGGGGGCATCTTTTATAGTCCCAAATGCCACCACTATGCATTATTGGCCATGGCTCATCCATATACACACTTGGAAATCCCTTTTTTTGAGTTTCCTTCTTAAAAAATCCCTTTTTCAAAGTGTATGCTACATTATATATAGGCATCCCACATACATACACTACCTAATATATAGGCAGCCCACGTACGTATGCTACCTGATACATAGACAACCTGCTTACGCTCACAAAAGTTGCAAAAAATAAAAAGTTGTGCACTTTCAGGTGGAGTTTATGGGCTATTTTGGGTTTCATAATCATTCTTACCTCCTATATACCTTCTCACAAATGAATAAACATCATTTCTCCATATAAAAGGGCCCTTGGGGGGTCATTTGGACATATGTAATAAGAGGCAAGTGAACTCTACCAAAATTTCTTCCTTGTATTCCAAGCCTTTTGCATTCTGCTATGAGTTTCATCCTCAACATTCCCTACCATCCATCATCCTTATACAATCCATCCTTTTCCCCTATATTGGCATGTTGGTTGTGAGGATAGAATATTGGTAATAGTGCACTTAGAGTCAAAGTAGAGGAACCCAAGCGAGGTTTGTGGAGTGGCATCAACAAGATTTAGGTTGTAACTTCCAATCTTGTTATAAATAAAAGAGAAACTTCCCATCCCATATATTTATGTATTTATGTTTATGTTTATGGATGTTTTTCATGAATGTATAACCCTTTATATGATCTTGGTAGTTATGCATATGACGTTATAGTTTTTTCTGTGAAGTTGTTTCAGGCCATCTTTGGGAGGAGGTCTGCAATTTTGGAATGAACAACAATAGGAAGGGATACACGACAAATGGAAGGAATTAAGGTACACATTTCAATCTTCTCTCCCTTCCATTAATTATCATTAGGTCTTGTTGTATTTAGCTAAAATAGAATCATTTATATCGTTTAAGGTGTCAAGGCTCTGCCTAGTCTCTAGACCCAGATTAGGGGGATTTTTCCCCATAGCACATAGGCACTCCATCACAAAAAATCATAAATACAAAGGAACCCTAGCCTGAAACATATACATAATCCAATGGCATTCTCCTACAATTATCCTGACTTCCACCATATCTCTTCCCATTCACCTTACCAACCCAAGGAATGGCATCCCATTCGTTTATCAAGGTTGACCCAAGGAATGTTTCCCCTTCACTGTCATTAGACCCTCGAGATGCAACATTCATTTATCAAGGTCTCTCTGGCATAGGTAACTAGGAATCTCACTGTTGGGAACTCAAGGGAATCGCTACTAGGAAGACTATAAATAAAATAACTAGCAACAACCTTTCTCCTGCAGTGAAAATCACACAAGAGTGCACTCTTCAGGCCTGACAACCTGGTTATTCAACAGTGCAACTCACATAGGATTTCACTCTTCAGGCCTGACAACTTGGTTCTTTGATAGTGCAACTCACACATGTGTTCACTCTTCGGGCCTGAAAACTTCGTTCTTCAAAAGTGAAAATCACACTAGAGTTCACTCTTTAGGCCTGAAAACCTATTTCTTCAACAGTGCAACTCACTGTCAAGGCTCAGGCATCCCTTTCACTGTTATACAGTTCCTCAGACGATCCATCATTTTCCAAGGTGTTCTCATGCAGACAAATGCCAACTTGCTGCTAGAATTCAACTAGCAGTATATAACCTGTGGAAATCATCCCATGGGATTACATCTCTTCCATATCCAATACCATTTCCCCTATGATTTTTTCAATTCCATGCAGCCAAAAAAATTGTTAGTATATCGTAACAATTCTCAATTATTAATTTCTCAAATCTGGTTATACAGGAAATAAGAATTCCCACGCATGAGATTTCTTCTCATTATGTTCATTTATTGCATCTGTAGATATTGGTATTTTTATGTCATACATCATTTACATATCCAAGACCATTCCACCTACGATTTCCTCAACTTTCTTGTAGCCAAAAAAGATTGTTAGCACCCATGCATATTTTTAGTAGTTCATGAAATGATATCAAAATTGTATCTACCTAACAATTCAATCATTTCCAACTATTATTTGCATAAAAATGGAATTCTACCATTCATCATGTTATCTAGAATGACACTATCATTCATTGTACATGCATTATCATCACATCAAGCTTTTGATAATGCAATCAAACTTTGCCAATAATTAAAACCAATGTGCCAATAATCCTAGCCACATCTACACCATGCATCGTTGCATTGATTCTGGAATACTATATGTTCATGTCATTTATTCCACCATGTGAGTTGGAAGGTATGGCCCATGCCTCAATGCACCATCCAAACTCTTCCCCATAAACCATCTGATCCTTTGGATACCATCCTCTTCAACCCATACAGAACACTAGGAACATCATCCCTTAGTACTATTTATTGTAGGAAAAAATGTTTCAGTCCAAACCTCAGTTACGTATGGAATAACCATCATGCACTTGGACAACACTATAGCCTTTCCATATCCAAACTCATCATGGCCTCACACATGACCATCTCAAATGAAATTCATTGTTATAGGAGGAGTAATGTTTTTCGACTTAACTCAGTTTGGAATTCATAACCAACATAACACAATATGAAATTAAGTTTCCCATAAATGCATTCAAGCAACAAACGATATTTTCATACTCAAGGCCTCCCACCTTTTCATCTATTAAAATATTGATATTATAATGAGAGAATTATTACCTTCATTCCCTTCAATATTTATACATTATGACAACCCCAAATGCATACCTGCATGGATGTTATCAATTTACTTGATTCTACCTGATCTATTTACATTTGTAGAAGCTCGTCAGCCCCCTTCACTAATTTTATTGGTCAACATTTTCCCCATCCTCATTTCTCTTCATATGGATGGATACCATAAGCAACAATATCGCCATGCTATAATCATGTTTCCTAGATATAAAATACGTCATTAGTTTTATTCAAATATCATAGCATCATTACTTCATATATATATATATA
>JZKD02S2417515.1:1021351-1041891 GCA_000966675.3 Picea glauca | reverse complement strand
CAATCCTAATCCAAGGAGAATATCATGGAGATTTGGTTGTCATATCTTATCCAAGATATATGAGAGATATGTGTGAGGATTTGAAGGGATTATATTTTGTAATAAAGGGAAATGGATTGAGAGAAAAGTGGATCTATAATTATGAGATGTTTATCTCCTTTTCAAAGATCTCATGTATAAAAAAGAGTGCCTTCTCTTCATGAGAAGGAGAGAATCATTATGATGTAGAAGGAGGAAGAGGGAGAGAATCAATATTATGTGAAAGATGATATTCATTATTAGGTAGATTAAGGGAATTGTTATGAGATAGGTTCTTGAGGAGAATTGTTATGATGTAGATTGGATTCATGAAGAGACTCCTTTTGTAAACCTACCTGTTGAATATTAATGCAAGTTTGGATTCAGTGATTTTGTCTCTCGTAGAAGTTATCATTTGTTGATCTAAGAGCTTCCATGTTGGCATCGACAAGGGCCACCGATCCAGCTTGGTAAGCTTATTGTAAATTATTAGTGTAGATTTTCATTTCATGTACCTATTATTTTGATTTCATGTTATTTTGTTTGATTTCACTATTTGAATGTGTTTCAAAGTGTGGTAATGCAGGAACGGTTGGATCTCCATATTTCACCATACATGAGATTTAATGGAACATCCTACTTGTTCGTTTAGTTGCTCCAGGAGATAGAAACAAAGTGCATCTTTTCTTTTCATGAACCATCAATGAACATGTCCATCACCTGAGAAAGAGTTTTGCTTGTTTATGAGTTTTTCTTTCCATCTTTTGAATTGTGTGAATATTGTCATTTTTAAAAGTTTGTTGGTTTCTAAATGATTTTCTTATCTATACTAAAAACACATAGGAACCTATCTATTATCGGCACATATAGTGCATCAGATCTACTGATTACAAATCCTAGTTGATAATTTATGTTTGGTAATGTATTATGCAAATAATTGCACCAACAGATGTATCAATGAGTACCTACAATAAACCTTTCACAATAATATATATTCAATGTGCTCAATAGGTTCTAATAAGAGACCCTTTCTCTCTTATTTATACACTCCAAGTAGATTCCTCTAGGGGTTATCTTCTAATTGTTTTACCCAAATTCCTTCTTTTAAGGCTAACCCACTTCTAACTACTTTGTCCACTTACAAGAACTTTATCCTCAAATAGTAAACTCAACACTTCTAGTTTCAACTAATTTATTTTTAATTATTTTCCTTTTGCAACAACTTAACTCATGATTAACTCCTAGTTACAACCACATTGACTAGTAAACTGCTTCTAGGAGATTCTAGAATAAATTGACTTCTTTGACCTTCTAGGGGCTTCTATATAACTCATGAGGGTTCTCCAACTTTACTAAGCCATATCTCCTTAACCATGAGGAGCTACATGATGTACCACATATCACTAGAAATGACACGACATGTAATGTCCATCTAGAATAATTTCACTTGTAAATTCAATGATCTTCATTACATTATTCCTCAACTAAAATTGGGTTCCTTAACCAGTAAACTATTGGGGATACCATAACTTTCTACTGGAATTGCTTCAAGGGTTGACATCGATGACAACCAACCCAATTAATCAAAAATCCCCCCCTTTTGCATTGATGGAAACACTTTGATGTAACACTGAAGTCATATCTCTCATGCTCCCCTTGTGACAATCGCTCCCCCTGGAATCATGCCTTTGTGCTCTCTCTCCATGCATCTGATGAATATATACCCCTTTTACATCAATGTATAAGGTAAATTCCCATCGAGGTTTCTCCCCCTAACTAAACTCTCCCTGGGGATACTCCCCTAAACTATCCTCTTTGGGGTTGCTCCCCCTAACTGAATTGTCCTCTTCATGGTGCCTAATTGTGTAAATATAAGACATATAAGAATAACATTCAAAAGTCATTGTGGATTAGAAACTATGCAAACATTTTGGCGAAGATACTCAAAAGCTTCCCTTGGAAGTGGTTTTGTAAAGATGTCTACAATATGTTCTTTGGTCCCAACATACGCAACTCGAATATTCTTCTCTACAACCTGTTCTTGTAGAAAATGAAACTTGATTGGAATGTGCTTCATCTTGGAGTGCATCACTGGATTCTTTGAGATACTGATGGAACTTGTGTTATCACAATATATCAAATGGGCTCATCATACTCAACTTGTATATTTGTCAATGTTTGTTTCATCCATAGAACTTGTGTACAACATGTTGTTGTTGTAATATACTCTTCTTCGACTGTAGACAATGATATTGATGATTGTTTCTTTCTTAGCCAAGATACCAAACACTCACCCAAGTATAATACTACTCCAATTGTACTTCTTCGATCATAAATGAAACCTACCCAATCTGGATCTGTCCTTTTGGATACCATAATCCAAACTCTTATGTAACCTTGAGATATATGAATATCCTCTTTACTGCTAGAACATGTGATTCCTTTGGTGCTACTTGAAATTGTGCCACTTGTCCAACTTCCTGCATTACATCTAGTCTGTATGTTGTCACATAAAGTAAGTTTCCAATCATTGACCTATATTGCCTCTGATTTGTAGCCTTTGAATCATCATCTTTAATTAACTTACAACTGGTCTACATACGAGTATTGACTGGTTTGCAATATTCCATTTCGAATCTCTTTATCATTTCTATGATATACTTGGTTTGAGAGATAAAAATGCCTTGGTTTCTTTGACATACCTGAAGACCTAAAAAAGAGGATAATTCTCCAACTAATGAAATTTTGAACTCATTATGATCCTTTGCAAATTTCTGACTCATCCTATCATCATCACTTCCAAAGATAATATCGTCAACATAAACTTCAATTAACAAAATATTATCTTGATTTACCTTGATGTATAGGTTGTTGTCTACATTCCCTTTCCTGGATCCTTATTGTTGTAAGTATCTATCTAGTTTGGAATACCATGCTATGGGGGATTGTTTGAGACCATACAAGGCCTTATTCAACCTGCAAACGTAGTTTTCATTCTATGACAATTGAAATCCTTCTACTTGCTCAATGTAGACTTCTTCTTCTACATCCCCATTTAGGAAGGATGATTTCACGTCCATATGATACACTTTAATATTATTGGAGTATGCCTAAGAAAGGATCAATCTGATTGCTTCCATTCTGGAAATAGGGGAAAAAGTCTCTTCAAATTCTATACCTTCAACTTGAGCATATCCTTTACATACCAATCTAGCTTTATTTATGGTAACCTTACCATCTTCATTCAATTAGTTTTTGAAGACCCACTTCGTACCGATCACATTCTTGTACCTTTTCCTTGGAACCAGTTCCCAAGTGTCATTATTTTCTATCTAATATAACTCTTCAGCCATGGCTTTTATCTAGAATTCATTCTTTTTGGATTATTCAAAATTGTTTGGCTCAATTTTAGATAAGAGTTCTAGGTGCAGTTGTTCTGGTGAACAAATTCTTCTTCTAGTCTTAACTAGTGCATCTTTGTTCTGATAATCTGATCTAATGGATGATTCTTCTATATTTGTCTACTAGGTGTATTTGGAGGTACTTTAAGTTATTTTTGTTCTTTCTCTTCTTCTTCTAACTTCTCTTCTTCATCTTCATCTTCTGCTACTTCTTCTTCCTTTGCTTCTTCTTCACGAACTTGTTCCATTGAATCCTTTTCTTCTTCCTTTATTCTTCATCCATTTGTCTCATCAAATGTCACATTGATTCTTTCCACAATTTTGTTGAGCCTTAGATTGAAGCATTTGTAATATTTCCTTGTGCTCGAGTACCCAACAAGTATGTCTTTGTCCACACGAGAATCGAACTTTCCAATTCTATCATCTTCTCTTTTGATGTAGAATTTGCTTCCAAAAACTCTGAAGTGCTTCACATTCGTTGGTATTCCTTTCCATATATCGTAGGGAGTTTTATCACTATTGTTTCTAAGCATTCCTCTGTTTTGAATTTGAACTATTGTATGCACTTCATGTGCCCAAAATACGTTTTTCAACATGGAATCCATTAACATAATTCGAGTCATTTCCTGTACTATGTTGTTCTTCCTTTCGATAAATCCATTCTACTGTGGTGTCCTAGCAATGGAGAATTTCATTTTTATCCCATGTGTTGAAACATATATTAAATTTTTTGTCTTCAAAACTAAAACCTTCCTTTTTCGGGTTTCGTCTTTTCACGAAGCATAACCCTCACTGTCATTTCCAAAAGGTTGGTACCGAAATCCCGACAAAATTTTTTCTTTAAATAACAAAAGGCAAAAAACCTAAAATGTTATAAGAGTCCCGACGCATTTTCTATAAAGTTATTTTTTAAGCATGATAAGATTAAAACCTAAAGGAGTTATGATTAACTTTAAAAAAATTTCGGGATTTGGGGTTTGCTAAGAACATATGTTTCAATACATATTGAATCACGAAACCCCGATCCCCGGTTTCTCGAAAGAATGAGAGTTAGTTCAAATTCTGATTAATTAATTCACTAACATGAAAAGTTAAGGTTTAAGTTAATCATATTGCGATTTCGAGATTCGGGGTTCAGCGATAACATACCTCTTGTCAACACGATCCCCGAAATCCAGAAACGCAAAATCCCAACCCATAATTTGTGTTAAACTTAATTAATCATGTTTTGTCCTTAATCCTGATTAATTAGTTAGCTAAAATGGAATTAAGTCCTAATTTAAACATGTCGCGATTTCGCAATTTCAGAAATCGGGATTCAGTGATAACATACCTCTCATCAACACAATCCCTGAAATCTCGAAACGCGAAATCTCGACTCTTAATCTGTGTTTAGTCTAAATTAACTATGTTTTGGAAGCATGATTAATGACAATCAATTTTTTAGGTTTGTTCACGTTTTGGTTTCCGATCGAATGAAATTTTCTGAATTTCGAATTCAAAAGCGCCAAAATATGGCCACATTAATAAAATATAATTGATGATATGTGACACTAATGCGTGTATTAGTAAATATCCACTGCATTCAATGTATTGAAATCTTGTCAGCTGCGTCAGTACCTACATCGTTAAATGAATTAAAAGAGAGTTTGAAGGTCTTTGTTTCACAACATTTTCTATTTCATACTATCAAGTGCAAGATGCATTCAGCCAAACTCATACACTCCTTTTTTGTGATAGGTTTTCCATCTAACTTAAAGTCATGGCACCAAAAAAAGCATCGAAGAAGAGTGAAGATACACAGGAAGGAGATATCATATCCGACACTATGCCACACGCTATTGACTCAATTAAATCTTGGACACAAATCTCTGAATTCCTAGAATACGAATTCAAGAATTCTCATACTGATTCCGAGAATCACATTCGAGATATAGTAGAATCAGAGCTTCATAATACCGCGGTGCTCCCTTGGGCCCTGGAAAAGGTTGATATTCCGACGAGGAGCATCTTAAATGATCAAGGGGTCATTATCAACTCATTCAGGCCAGAACATATACAAGTAATGTACAAACTCTCACCAAATCCTAAGTACACTTATAATGCCGAGTTTTTAGCTGAATTTCAAAGGAAAGAGTGCATTGAGGCAGACCGAACTTATCCCGATTTAATCAAAGAATGATGGAGATGTCCATCAAAGTTTAGGGCTGATAACCATGGATTTTATGCCACAACATCCTTGAATGAATACATGGTCTATGTAGCCATTATGTTGTGTAGACGTTTTGGGAAAAAGGATCCCTGCCATTTTCCTGCATAATGGGTGCCCTTTTTAGAAGAAGCTTTAGAAGGATACACTTTCAACTGGAGTAAGATTCTATCTGATAACCTAGCTCAAGAAGTTTCAAATTACAGAGTTACAAAATCTAAAGGTCATCCAGTGGCCTTTTACATGTCAGCGTACATTATGGACACAATCTGCTTTGCAACTCCTTTTCCCCTGATGAATTGGAGTTGGAACATAACTTGTCCCGAACCCATTCATGAGTATCACTCTGTGCTATGGGAAGAAAATGCTAAGAATGTGTTTTATGAAATTTGTCATTTTGTAGCAATCCCATTTCATAAAATGTTTTATGGTTATGAACCCCCTCGCATTTCTAAGCCAGTCTCAGAAAATCACAAAGCAATAGTCGACTGGTTTGTTGATGAAAAATTCTCTTATATTAGGGATTATGGGTGCTCAATCCCCCTTCACGCACTTCCGAAATTCCTCCCAGATAGACTGGTATTGAGGGAGGTAGCACATCAAATTGTGAAAGGTGGTATTGGAATAGAGCTCAAGGCGGCTCAGAAGAAATCCTGGCCAATCTTCCCTGTGTATGTCGGGATATTTTCATTACTAAACCTAGGCCATTCTAAAGTGGAGGCTAAAGAATTGGAAGAAATAGAACTGGTATATATTGAGCATAGAAAGCATGACCCTTATCAATTAGTAAGCAGACATTTGATGCACTGTAATTTGAAAGCTTATGATAACGAAACATCTATTTATGATGATGTATTCAAGGAGGTTAAATCCTATGAAGAGGTATTGAACAGGGTACAGGCCATGTCACTTGACTCATTGGTTGGCTTCATGTCATTCCAGAGTCATAGACGAAGTTCTTTACCAAAGATTTTGTAGGGTGAATCCACGACCCCACCTCTAGAGAAGGAAGGGCCTCCTCCAGGCTTTGAAACAAATGTACAGGATAAATAAAATACAAAAAGAAAAATGAAGGATATTGAAATACCTTCACAAGAAATAGAAGTTCCTCAGGCAGAAGAATCAGAGGTGGGGAAAGGAAAGGATTCGGAAACACCCTCAGAGATCCTTGAGAGTTTTCCCAAAAAATTAGGAGGAACAACATCGACAGAACTTGGAAGTCCCATTATTTCTTTGACTCCATTGCAGTCTACTTATGGATCCCCATGAGGGAGCTCTATATGTTAGTGATCTTGAGCCTATTTCTAGGGATGAGATTCCTTCATCCGATTATTTTTTCAGTAAAAAGAGAAAGGCAATCCTAAAACAATAAATGCACCCAAGATAAGATATAATGATTAAAATGCACAAGATCATTATAGATGGACAAAAACTTAAAGAGGGGTAATTCGCTACAGAGATAGTAGACAGGATGGGAGCTTTAGCGTCAATGAATTTATACTCTGTGGGTAGTTTAACAACTATGTTGGACTAAAAAAATCAATGGATAGCTCTGCTACAGGGTCAATTAAAATAAACTGAAAGAAATATCAGTTGGGGAATAAAAAAGGGTCTAGAACGAGCTAGATTAAATGACATTCAAGAGATTCAACAATTGAAAGAAATATTAGAGGAAGAAAATTAGAAAATACAGATCACTCAAGCACAAGTCCTACAACAACAGGAAATGAATAAACAATTACAGAACAAGATGAGTTCAATCAAAAATCAAGTGGTACAAATGGAAGCTTTTCAAGCCCAGGCTTTGGAAATTCATGAAAAAATAGAAAAAGAGAAACATGGATTGATCTCTAAGTTAAGAATTATTCAAAATTAATTTCAAGAGACAAGCAGATCCTTGGAGAATATTCTCCTAAAGGAATGAGAGACAAAAGCATCTTGAACCACTTTTCAAAAGGCAGTGACTCTTTCAGCAAAAGAGGAAACTGGAAAGACTCATAAGTTATCTGTTTCAGAACATATCAAAGGGGATGAAATACTCAAGGATTGGGAGGCAAGCCTCGTCGAAAATAAAAAAATAACCAAGGAGGTTAACGATGATTGCCAAGTAGACAACTGTTCCAGATTATTAGGGGAAATTAACATTGGTAACCATCAGCTAAAATTCAAGGAAGATCTGGAAGAAATTCAGATAGAGATCTCACAGATTAAGCTAATTGATGTTACATATATAAATAAGTGGATGGTGAGACCAAATTTAAAGTTACAAGCTATTGAGTTTACAGGAAAGATTGTTGAAGATCATCTACTAGAGCTACATAAAAAATTCTTCCTATTCCAGGCGAAAGATATTCTAGAGGCTCCTAGAGTATTGGTGCACCTCCTGGTAAAATGTATTGACTGTCTCAAAAGAGGAGAAGCAAGTTCAACATCAAAGAATTAAAGTATTATTTTGAAAATTTCATAATCGAAATTAATCAAAGAAGATAAATATAGAAATAGAAATGGTTCACTATTTCATATTCATGTAACCGTTAGTCTTTGGAAATTAGTTAATCACCAAAAGAAAAAAGGTTGGGTGATCATGTATAAATATAATTTCACAAGAATGAGAATGGGATTTTTGTTTTTTGGGAGCCAATTGTATTAGAAGTTTTCTGATTTATAATAATATAGACAAGCAGAAGAGATTCTGAATTCTGTCACCTTGAAGCTACATTTTCCTTCACTCTGCTTTCAATATCTTTTAATATCTTGTATTCCATGTCTTTCTAATGAACGATCAGATATAGTCTAATTCAAAATTCTACTGTAGTTTGAATTTATTCGACTATCAAATTATTTACAGTTTTTCCTCTATAATTGCTATCAGCAGTTTCAAGACCTGTAGGTCTGTTGGATGGTTATATCTTATACTCCATTAGAAATCTTGTTTTTCTTTCCTTCTTCTGTTATGATATGAGATTCTTTCAATATTAAAGCCTCATATTCTCCAAAAGTGTTTCTTTGTCGTTATTTTAATATTCTAAAATTACTTCAAGTACAGAAAATGACCTTTACTGTTATTATGTTATTATTTTGAGTTCGAAAATTCCTTTTCTATTTCATCCCACAAAACTGAAGCAACGAAATTTTTAAAACTTTTTATAATTTAATAAAATTTCAATTCTCATGACTGTCCCAAGTAATAGACAACCTAACATAGAACCCGGCCTACAAGATCAAACTAGCATTGCTTTGAACTTATTTAATACCATCCTGCAAACAACAACTACCCGAGTTGAATTAGAACGTTCATGGGAAATTATTGAGAGAGAAATCAGCATCCAAGAACAGCGGGAAGCTAGACAGAGACAGTTGAGAAACCAACTCTGATTTACCCTTCGTAATTGATTCTTGCTCCTAAATTCTCTTTATTTTTTTGGATGCATTGATGGTATACTTTAGATCCTTAAAGTATAAACTCAGGAACAACATATTTTTGGCGTTGTTGCTTGGAAACGAAGAAATGAAACTTTTCCCTGGGAAGAACGACATTGACACTTTCTTTCTTTGATAGTGAACAAAGATAGAAAACCCTCTAAGGCTACCTTTATTTTTCACTTGGCGACTTGTTGGCAGCCAATTCGCATTTTTATACTGTCCTTATAAGCTACCTACACCAGTGTTTTGAAACCCTTGATTTTAATCGCCATATTCGCAATAAAATGACACTATTATTTCGTGCATTCGCACACTTACCGTTGTTCTCATTTTCATGACTACAAGCGTGAAAACTTTGATTTCAAAGTCATATTAAAAACGTCGCTGGATTGTCACGATTACTCTTGTCTCTATGTTCATTGTGTTTCCAATTTACTTATCGTTATACAATTGGCAAGACTCCAAGATTCTTTACTCATTTGGCATTTCTATTGTTAGTATGATTTCCATTTTTATGAGGCTATCATGATTTGTTAAGGGTTGTGATTCATTCATTGATTCATTGACGGTTGATTTCTATGTTATTTCATCGATTTCTTTTACACATTGGTTTCATGAAAACACATTTGTGTTATGGTAAAACCTTGGTATAAATCGTTTCATACAACACATATTTCATATAATCAAACCCTTGGTGTTGATTTCAAATTATTGCTTTGGTTTTAAAACTATGTAAAACTATGGCTCACGCAAGTGTTTGGTCGAATTGCCATATATTCATTAGTTGATTGAATAGCATAGTTTTTAACAAATATGAATAGTGATTTGAATAGTTATATGCGTCGGCGTTTGTACTGTGGTTAATGACTGTTCTGCATGGGCCAAAATAGCTCCAGCACCTTCGCACATTCTGTCATTAATGTTTTCCCCCTATCCCAGGTCACCCCTGGTGTTTTCAGGTAAGCCTGTAAGCATTCTACCCCTGCGTATACTCTGTACAAACCCTATCCCATGCACCCTTCTCACCGTGTGCTCCTGTCTATGGCACCGGTGATTTGAATAGAGCCTAATGGTAGCCAAGCTCTGTTGCTTTTCGATAATGCCTGGAAGGATTTAGAAAAAAATGGTTGGTTGGTGTTTATACAGAGGTTCGAGGGTTTCAACCATTCAGTTGCCCAACAATTCGCCCTCACCTTTGACGGGTGTAGGGATAAAATCGATGACATTCAGCTCGATCTGAATGAGAAATTCATAAGCTCGGCTATGGGAGTAGCAGCTACAGGCCAGTGATGGTTTAAAAAATCCAAAGTTGATGAAGTGTCGTGGCCTTTGTTATTCATATCACGAAAGGTTACATCCTGTGACAAAGGTATGCCTATTTCTACCCTCAATCCCAGGTGGCACGATATTTTGATAATCATTAAACAGTTTGTTACCTGTGAAGGTCGGCATGGCTTGGTTTTTCTGTATCACCTCCGGTTGTTGATGAATTTCATGGGCTATCCTTTGAACATGCCACATTACTTCTTGCGTAGTATTTACAAGATGTCTAAGAGGTTCAAATGAGAGAAGGCTGATAGCAGATTGTTTCATAATGGCTTGATTAGACTCATCGTCGTCCACCATTTAAACCTTCACAGCGATAATTGGCAAGCATTTATATCTCAAAATGGCTTTGCTGATTCAGAGTCGATTCAAATCGATAAGGTTGTGGGTAGTGAGACTATGGTCGGGCCTGCCGTGCCATTTCATATCCTCTTACCCCCTACCAAACCCTCATTTTTCCCTGACATCGACCTACCCGACATCATAACAGACAAGGTTGAGGCTGTCAAGAAGCCTGTGAGTAAGAAATTCAAGGGTAATCCTACTGTCGACAGCAAGGGTAAGAAAAATGCTCGATTGATATCGAGAATTGCCCAGAATAAACCTAAGCCAACATCGATCAAAAGCCCATAGTGCTGAGTGAGGACTTGGACTCCGATATCGAGCGTTTCCTAGCCAAAGAGTACCTCTATTCCCATGGCTTATGTTCCAAGCAACCCTATGATTATGTATCTAATTTTCCCCCGTGCCTAAAAAACAACCCTAATTACCCGAGAATCAAACTGCACAATGAAACCCCTGGTGGCTTAAACAAACCCTCACCTGAGTTATCAAAGCCCGAGCGAACATCATGCATCCAATGTAATGCCTCGTTAGAGCGTTATTATGCCGACGTCCCCCTGTTACAATCAAATATCAAAGCATTAGAAGAACAGGTGACAGTGATGGAAAAGGAGAATGATAGGCTACGGACTAATGACAAGAAACAAAAAACCACCGGCTTGATTGTTTTTAGGAATGTCTAAGCAGAAACTGCCTTCGTCAATTCCAAATTATCATGACCGAGTTGTTTTCTGATTGTCCAGGTATGAATTTCGATATGAATTTTGCTTTGTAAGTTTGATTGAATTAATATAAAGGATTCGGTTTTTCTTTCAAGATGGCTCTGTTCGTTTTAATACATTTGAAATGATCCTATCATAGTTTGATCATCAAAAATGGTTATGTTGTGGATCCTGTACAGTAGATTAATTTTACTAAATTCAAATGTAGCTATGATTTGGTTATGCAATTTTGTCGTGCCCAACTTAGTAGAAGTGATTGATTGGTTTTGACTTGGTGTGGTTCACTTTAGAAAAATTCTGTTGGTTTGAATTAATGTAATCAATGGGGTTTGTTTTCATTTATATTTTGATTGCATCTGACCTGTATAGGAGATTTTTGTGCTAAAATCAGAGCACGGCTATGTTTTGATTTGGTATGATTTTGTTGTGGTCGGATTCTATCGGTTCTGATTTAGTTCTTATGGTTTGATTTTGGAACGATTTCGTAGGCTTGAATTGGTATGATCCTTTATATGTGTTATGTGTCATTATTAGTGACTGGGTTGATAAGTACGATGTAATCTAATAAACTCAAAACAACCCTGTTGACTTCGGTTTACCAGGAACGACTCTATTTTGTATTGAATCAATATTCTCGTTTGGATTACATTCGACCTGTGTTGAAGATCTATTTGCTAAAATCATGGAAACAGTGTTAGTTCATAACGATTCTGTCAGCCTCAAACCGTTTCGATTCGATCTTGTTTGACTTGATCTGCAAGTGATTTCTACGTGCCATGATTAGCATGATCGTATGTATTTGTTTAATATAGCTATATCAATTTGAAAAACGATCCTGTTGATTTCGTTTGGATTCAAAAATGATTTTGTTGATGGCTGAAGAGACATAAACTATTGCATGGAAAATTTGCTTAGTTGGTTACAGTTTGTGTCGATTTCAATTGGTTTATGAAAATGATTTCATTGTTGTTGAAGCGATTATGTTTACCCCAAAATGGTGATAACAAATTGAACAGAGTGCATGTATCTCTGTTATCATTCGATTAATCACAATCTCCTTTGCTCTCAAATTAGCATAACAATTTTTTATTTGAATGATTCATTTGGTTTCTAATTAGTAATCAAATATAGGTTTAATAGTTTGAATATAATTCTTTAAGATTGGAATTGGTTTTAAAACGATTATGTGTTTGATTTAGACCAAATATAGAATCGTAGGATTATGTAGCTAGTCTTAGAAATTAGAATTTTGTCAATTTTATCAATAAAATATCCTCTAATATTGTCTATTCTTGTCCTTTTTCAAGTGCATACGAATTACCATGATTAATTGGGCATGTTGTGGCAGTTTAGGAGACAATTTTTGGATTTAGTTTTAAGTTGTTAGCTTGAGTCAGAAACTTGGGGATATTTTCCCAGATTTTTGTACACTGTTTTGATAATTCCCACAGGGATGTTTTACCCTGTGGGAGGTCTTTAAATACTTGTTATTTTTTGTAATAAACATCATCCTCACTTGTGGGAGAATAGACTATGGATTTATGATACAGACTGAGATGAAAGTTGATGTCTTGTAACAGCTTTCGCTTTCAATATATCAAACTTTTGTTTCAAGTTTTATTCATATCAGTTTGCAGTTGATTATAGACTACTTTAGCTATCGTAATACATTACAGGTTGATGTGACTTGATTAATGTGCTATCAATATCTGATCTCTTTCATTATTTAAAAATACAACAATCACTCTAGTTCAGTTTAATGAATACAGGTTTATCTTATCATTAATTGAATTATCATGTACAAATTTTGCATAAGGATTTATCTGATTGTGATGATTTGTAAATTATAAGATTGCTGAAATTTTGTATGTCTTGTTTGTCCTGTTATTTGTATTTGAAGAGCACAACTGCTTCTATTTTATGGGAAGCTTACAGAGAATATGGTGCGAGTTTCTTCCCTCCGATCAGCTAATATAATCATTGCATACAGGACAAACCCGGAGCGTTTCTTCAGGTCAGTGTGTTATTTGTTATTTGATAGTTAATTTGTTAGTATAGTATAAGTAGTTTAGATAGATATATGTATAGTTTAGATTTGTAGTTAGAGTTATTATTTTAGTTGCTTAGTTTAGTTAGTTTTTATTCAGTTTCTTTCTCATAAAACTATAAAAAAAATCAAAAACATGGTTTCGCTGTCTTAGGACAGATTACAAATGATTTTTGCAGGTTTCAATTTAAATCTGTAATTTGTAAACATTGTATATTTGTACTTGAATCTGATTCTGTTGGTAATTGAACATTTAATTTTGTAGAATTATAGTTGTATGATTTAGGTAATAGATTGTATATATGTATTTTAGATTTGTTTATTAGTTTGTTTTAGTTATTATTTTTCATTTAGATTAGTTTCTTAAAGTAGTTTTTATTTGTTTTCCTAGGACTTAGATCATCCAATGGAGCCGCTAAACCCATCAGGGTGGGTTATCCCAAACGGCTTGGGTTATTTAGACAACCCCGGACCGGATCCACTCTTCCAGTTGATGGACGGTCAATTTCGCCTGTCAACAAATGGCTCTAGAAGGAGGGCCTGAAATTAATTAATGGCACGAGGCAGTCGTAAGACTCCTCCACCACCTAATCACTCACCTATAGTGACAAGAAGTCATTCGAATGATAACATTCCCTCTCAAACAAAAAACACATCAAACGATGATCCACAGATCACAGTTGAGCCAGTAACCCCAAATCCTATAGGTGGTGACATACAAGAGATTGTCTGCCAAACTCTCATAAGAACACATAGTGCCTTAGCCCGTTTGAGGCAACCAAACCGACCGTTGGACCAACCTTTAGATTTCTCTGATATCAGAGAACAAATTGGAGGCACTAACCTCACTGTGAACCCTACAGATCTAGGAGGATCTGGGATACCTCCCTCACCACCTCCATCATCTCCTTCTTCTTCAGGAGAGGACTCTTTGGACGAAGGCAGCTCCCCTTCGTAGCCTTCCACACCAACTACACCAATGGCCAACCAGAACAATCCAGCTAGACCTTAGCTTAACCAGGATACGGTAGCCGTACCTAGAGATTAGCATCCCTTACCCAAACATCCAGAGAAGTGGCTTCCCAAGTTTGACCCTGACTCAAAATAGATCGCAGAAGATCACATTAAAAAATTTATGTTAGCCATAAGACTCCGCAATGTTGAGCATGAAGACGTCGACTGTAGGTTGTTCCCCTACACTTTCAAGGGCAATGCTTCTACATGGTATTTTTCCCAACAACCCCATACCATCGCATTTTGGGAGAAATTCGAATCATGCTTTATGGAAAAATTCGGAGACGCTAAGCCTCCAGAATTCCTAGTCATGGACCTTTCTAGCTTAAGAATGAACCCAAAAGAGAAAGTTAAAGACTTTAATCAAAGACTCTTAACACTTAAAAATCGAATCCCTACGGATTCCATGCCTATCGAGAATCTTATAATAGCATACTATACTAAAGCCTTGCATCAAAGTATAGCTATTTGGGTGAAACGATCTAAGAAAGCCACATTGTTAGAGGCCTTCGAGGAGGCCAACCAGATTGAAAAAGACATACTTAGTCTAAAATACGCTACTAACAACGAAGCAGAAACTAGTTCATCTTCCAAAAAGAAGATCGAAATCCTCCCTAGACCTACTCAAAGTAAAACACAACCTGAAAGATCTGATTTAGAAAACTTAACTAAATTCGTTCAAAAATGTTGAATCAAGTTATAGATTTAAAAAAGATGGCTGAAGAAGCTTCCTCGAGCAAAGGGTCTTACAAACCCCCGTTCAGGAAACCTTTTCTCCCCAACCGGCCTAATCCAACTACTGAGGGTCTTAATCTAGAAAGTCTACAATACACCCTTCAAACAATTCTAGAAGCCCAGGATAACTTGATGCCTCCTGAGATTCCTGAGGAGGTTGTTGAACAAGAGACAGTTCAAGAAGAAGAGTCTTCTCCAGACATTTTTGGACACTTCTCGGATAGCATCTTTCGAGCTAACTTCGAGATAGTCCATCCCTATAATACTAGGAGTAAGACAGAAAACAAACCCTCTGCCGAAAATACTACGACTTTACCTCCCAAGCAATCTAAACCAGCTGAGACTAAACAGAGTCATGTAAACCCCAAATTAGATTATGATTTAGTTGAAGATCTTAAAAAGTTAAGGGCTAACATTTATGTTTATGAGTTATTGAAATTTCCATTTCTGCTACAAAAATGTTATAGAATATCTCAGAGAATGGCAAAAATGGTAATTCAAGTGGTAACAAGGTTGTTCAGAACAAAGTTCCTCAGAAGACTTCCACTAAAAATAATCCTGATCCTCAAGATAAAGGAAGCCTTCCTGTAATTACTGTAAATAATGTAAATAATGTAGATAAACTATCTTTAGAAACTGCAAGTAAAAAGCCACAAGCTACTACCCTTAGTACTCGCAAAAATGTACCTCCATTTTTGTTAACTTTCAAAATCTTTAATAGAAATGTGCACAATTGTATGGTAGACTCAGGAGCATCATCCAATGTGATGCCATGGTCTGTTTGTCAGAAGATTAACACTGAAGTTGAACCATCCACCTTAAAAATCATACAACTTGATCGAACCAGTGTTAAATTTATAGGCGAATTAAGAAATGTGCTTATAAGATTATCGTCTAATCCCAAGGTTCATCAAGTTATTGATATTATTGTTGTGGATATTCCAGAAGTGTATGGTCTATTTTTAAGCAGGGACTGGTCGGAGCAACTATGTGGCTATTTCGCGACAGATTGGTCTCACCTGTGGCTTCCATAGAATGGCAAGCCTAACAAGATCAAGGTAAATCATGAACGCTACCTTAAGTTCATAATCACGGATTTGAACAATCCCAACGAACCATTTACACCTTCTGCCGATTCACCCAAAATACAAGGGATGGATACTGTTTTTGGCAATTTCATGGCTGAGCCTTTAGCTGTCACCAACCCAGAACAACAGTCCGAGATTGTGGCATATGTGTAGCCAGCAGCGTCTACACAACGGTCTCATGCACTCGATAAAAATCAAGTTTGGTCTCTTTATTTTGACAGGTCAAAGTCCAAAGAAGGAGCTGGTGCAGGTTGCGTTATTATCGATTCGGCAGGTAACAAAACATTGATTGCATGTAGGCTAGAGTTTGAATGTACTAATAACACAACAGAATACGAGGCTTTACTGCAGGGTCTCAGAAAAGCTTTAGACATGAACATTCAAAACTTGACTGTCTTTGGAGATTCTGAAATTGTGGTTAGACAAGTAAGAGATTCTATCCATTGTCTCTCTCCACATCTTAAAAGCTACCAATCCGAAGTATGGAATTTAGTGAATAAGTTTGTTTCTTTCAATATAAATTCTATTCCTAGATTACATAATTCTGAAGCTGATCTATTAGCTAATGTAGCTTCTAAATTCTTTCCTGCAGAAGGCTTGTCCCCAGATGCATTCTCCATCGAGTTGTTGTTTAGGCCATCCATTCCCGACAACATCATGGACTGGAGAGTCTTCGACGATGATCAACAAATTATTAGCTTCCTGCATATGGAAGAAACTTTTCAAGGCGCGGTGATCGACGAATGCACTCACGATGACAATTTACGCAATTTCACAGTAATACCAGATTCGAGAACTCCTGAATCTTCATCGGACATGGTAAATTCGATCCCTAAATCTGTAGTTAGATTAGAGAAATTTTACGATCTTCAAGATAAATTCAAAAAATCGGTCAACTGTAAAACCAATAGTTCCTCGTTATCATATGAAAAAGTAAATTTAGGGACTAATGACAATCCACAGTGCATTAATCTAGGGTTGGGGTGTTCTCAACAAGAAAAAGATGCATTTATTAAATTGTTTAAAAAATTTAAAGATGTCTTTGCATGTACGTATGATGACCTTAAAACTTTCGACCCTAACATCATACAACACATCATTCCTATGAAACCGCAAACCTCACCCTTTCAACAAAAATTGAGAAAAATGCACCCTAAGCTCGAACCGACCGTCAAAAAAGAATTGAATAAGCTCCTAAATGATAAGATAATTTTTCCAGTTAGGCACACTCAATGGGTTTCTAACCTTGTCCCTGTCCAGAAGAAAAGTGGGGAAATCCGACTATGCGTTGATTTTCGAAACCTTAATAGAGCGTCTGATAAAGACAACTACCCTGTCCCACCCATGGAACAGATCCTTCAACAAGTATCTGGTTCTGAGAGGCAATCTTTATTGGATGGTTTCTCAGGGTACAACCAAGTCCTGATGTCTCCTCCAGAACAACTTAAAACTACCTTTCGCACTCCATGGGGCACCTACGCTTATTGAAAAATGCCCTTTGGGTTGAATAATGCCAGTGCCACTTTCCAGAGAGCGATGGACATTACTTTTTGAGGCTTAATCAATCAGTCTGTTGTAGTTACTTAGATGATGTTACTGTATTTTCCAAAAACAAAACCAATCATCTAACTCATTTACAATCCATTCTACAGCGATGTCGTAAATACGACATTTCCTTGAATCCTAAAAAATCCATCTTTGCAGTAGAACATGGCAAACTCTTAGGATTTATTGTGTCAATAAAAGGGATGATTATCGACCCTGAAAGAACTCAAGTCATCTCGAAACTTCCTCCTCCTACATCCAAAAAGTCTATGCAGTCTTTCTTAGGCTAGATTAACTTTGTGAGAAGGTTTGTCCCCAGCTTCTCCGAAATGGTCAGACCTTTACAGAACCTAATTAAGAAGGATGCCCAATATCATTGGGGACCCTTAGAAAATCAAGCTTTTAATGCAATAAAAAAGGCCATAATAGACGCTCCTTCTCTCATGAGCCCCGACTTTTCCCAAGACTTTACGCTCTACACTTTTGCTTCTGACCGTTCCTACGCTACCGTCCTAACTCAAAAGAACGCCGAAAACAATGAAGTACCCATTGCCTTTATGAGCTCTTCTTTCAAAGGCATGGAACTTAATTACCCAGCGGTAGATCAACAAGCCTACACTATTTTCAAAGCAGTCAAGCATTTCCAGTCTTACCTTTTGAAATCGAGGACGAAAGTTATTGTCCCTTATCCAGTCGTCAGGAACCTGTTAGTACAGAAAGAACTAGGAGAAAGGAGGGATAACTGGGTTACTTCTTTACAAGAGTATGACATAGAAATTACCCCAGCACAAATAGTGAGAGGCCAAGGGTTATGCAAGTTAGTTGTTGATTCAGCAGTAGGACACCAAGAAGAAAACGATACGTCAAATCTAGGACAGCACGATAAAAATGTAATCTACTGCGCACAAAACTCTGTCAGTCCTTGGTATGACGATATAAAATTCTATCTTGAACATGGGTCAGCCCCCCGTCACCTGGATCCCACTAAAAGAAGAGTGTTGAGATTAAGGTCTGCCTCCTTTCATTTGATTAATGGTATTCTGTTTCGTCAAAATTTTGATGGCGTATTGATGCGCTGTCTTGAGAAAGACGAAACAGAAAAAGTCTTACTAGATTTGCATGCAGGAGAAGCTAGTGGTCATTTTGGTGGTGACACCACTGCCCATAAAGTTTTGAGAGTTGTTTATTACTGGCCCACAATTTTTAGATATGCCCATGCCTTGTGTCGTAAGTGTATTATTTTTCAAAAAGCATCAAGGCGGTTATAGAAACCAGCCTTTCCTTTGCAGCCCGTTTCAGTAGACTCCCCTTTCCAGTAGTGGGGCCTTGATATCATAGGTCCGATCAACCCGCCATCTTCACAACAGCATAAGTTTATCATAACAACCACAGATTACTTTACCCGATGGTCTGAAGCTACCGCATTAAGAACTGTGAATACCAATCAGGTAATTGCCTTTCTGAATTTGAATATTATTACTTGTTTTGGTATCCCTGACTGTTTAGTGTTCGATAACACCTCTTATTTTTCCTCTCTTGAGATGAGCAAGTTTTCTTTAGAAAAAGGAATTAAATTGAAGTATTCTGCTAGCTATTACCCCCAGGGCAATGGATTGGTAGAATCAACAAATAAGAACTTGATAAAAATCATCAAGAGAACGGTCGCTCAAAATCACAAAAAACTGGCACAATGCACTGTTAAATGCACTTTGGGTTGATAGGGTAACACCAAAAGCTTTTGTAGGTAACTCCCCATTTTTTCTCATTTATGGCAGAGAAGCAATTCTACCACCACACATTCTTCTTCCCTCACTTCATCTATCGTAGAAAATACAAGAAGAAGACTGTCCCCCTTTGGAAAACCGAATTAACACTTTGATGAAGCTAGAAGAGGTAAGAGCCCAAGCTAAACGTAAGTTAGAACAGCATCAACTAGTAGTTAAAAGCTGGTTCGATTCTAACTCTACCTCTGATAGGAACTTCGAAGTAGGTGATCTCGTCCTAAAATGGGACAAACCGCATGAGGGAAAGGGAGAGCACACAAAATTTCAAAACTTATGGCTTGGGCCATTTTTAATTGCTGAGAAGTTGGGTCCCAGCTCTTTCCGATTGCAGAATCTAGAAGGGTAGCCTGACACCTATCCAGTGAATGGCCAAGCTCTGAAAAGATACTTTTCTTGATGACAACTCCTTGTATATTATGTACATATTTTTCTTTTGTTTGCTTTTCTTTTTCCGTTTTGGTTTTTATTTCTCTTTTGCGCTTATTGGTTTTGTTTTTTGAATATACACATACCTGCATACTGAACTATTCGGACAAATAAAACAGAAAATTCCTTCACTAAAATGACTGCTGAAAAATTGTATAAACATAGATTATATGCTTCTGAAATTTACATCTGTGTTGAAAAAAAAAGTTTGTTGTTTGAAAGAAGTGAACTGATTTCGATCTCTGAGTAAATCCTGTCATGATCATCTATTATCTTTTTATGTTGCCACTTTTTCTTAAGGGAATGACTCAGAAGATGTCTCCCTACCTTAGAAAGTTGGTTCTGTAAATAAACCATCTCTGGATCTTAATAAAGGACAGTTCTAAAAAATTCTATTGAGGTCTGTAAATATCTATCTATCTATCTATCTATCTATCTATCTATCTATCTATATCTATAT
>JZKD02S2417515.1:1005374-1021178 GCA_000966675.3 Picea glauca | reverse complement strand
AAGTGCTTGTAAACCCGCTAGGATGCTGAACAGGTCCGTTGGCAGTGGGTAAATGCATGCATGACACCAAGACAACTTTGTCAGGGTACTAAACAGGCCCGCTGGTAGTGAAACAATGTCGGGTATATGAAAATTTGCAAATAAGAGACCTCTTAACCTTAGCATGTCCTTTATTCTGATCTAGAACTTCTTGGCAGGATATGGATATCAGAGTGGGTTAAATGGCAACCCTGTCGAGGCTATGGATGCTTGTTGGTAGCAGTGGCTCTGTCAACAGTATTGGGGATTTTCTCTTTAATATCGTGGCTCGCTTGTCTCAAGACTGTTATCAGTTTTCATCCTTTAAACATTGTTGGATTATTTGGTTAGTGATGATGTTTATAAGATTTTATGGTTGTTGTTTTTGAGTTAGAATTTTTCTCATTATCCTAATTTAAATTTGTCCTTTTGGTAGAGATAACTGCTTCTACCAGTGTGTCACCATTGTTGGCAGCCAATTTGCATTTTTATACTGTCCTTAAAAGCTGCCTACACTAGTGTTTTACAACCCTTGATTTTAATCGCCATATTCATAATAAAATGACACTATTATTTCGTGTGTTCACACACTTACCGTGGTTCTCGTTTTCACGACTACAAGAGTGAAAACTTTGATTTCAAAGTCATATTAAAAATGTCGTTGGATTGTCACGATTACTCTTGTCTCTATGTTCATTGTGTTTCTAATTTACTTATCGTTATACAATTGGCAAGACTCCAAGATTCTTTACTCATTTGGCATTTCTATTGTTAGTATGATTTCCATTTTTATGAGGCTGTCATGATTTTTTAAGGGTTGTGATTCATTCATTGATTCATTGACAGTTGATTTCTATGTTCTTTCATCGATTTCTTTTACACATTGGTTTCATGAAAACACATTTGTGTTATGGTAAAACCCTTGGTATAAATCATTTCATACAACACATATTTCATATAAACAAACCCTTGGTGTTGATTTCAAATTATTTCTTTGGTTTTAAAACTATGGTAAAACTATGGCTCACGCAAGTGTTTGGTCAAATTACCATATATTCATTGGTTGATTGAATGGCATAGTTTTTAACACATATGCATAATGATTTGAATAGTTATATGCATCATCATTTGTACTGTGGTTAACGACGTTCTGCATGGGCCGAAATAGCTCCACCACCTTTGCACGTTCTGTCATTAATGTTTTCCCCCTATCCCGGGTCACCCCTGGTGTTTTTGGGTAAGCCTGTAAGCATTCTTCCCCTGCGTATACTCTGTTCGAACCCTAGCCCCTGTACCCTGCTCACTGTGTGCTCTTGTCTATGGCACCAGTGGTTCGCATAGAGCCGAATGGTAGCCAAGCTCTGTTGCTTTTCGATAATGCCTGGAAGGATTTAGAAAATAGTGGTTGGTTGGTGCTTATACAGAGGTTCGAGGGTTTCAACCATTTGGTTGCCCAATAATTTGCCCTCACCTTTGATGGGTGTAGGGATAAAATCGGTGACATTCAGCTCGAGCTGAATGAGAAATTCGTAAGCTCGGCTATGGGACTAGCAGCTATAGGCCAACGATGGTTTAAAACCTCCAAAGTTGATGAAGTGTCGTGGACTTTGTTATTCATATCACAAAAGGTTACATCCTGTGACAAAGGTATGCCTATTTCTACCCTCAAGCCCAAGTGGCGTTATCTTTTGATAATCATTAAACAGTTTGTGACCTGTGAAGGTCGGTATGGCTTGGTTTTTCTATATCACTTCTGGTTGTTGATGAATTTCATGGGCTATCCTTTGAACATGCCGCATTACTTCTTGCGTAGTCTTTAAAATATGTCTAAGAGGTTCAAACGCGAGAAGGCTGATAGCAGCTTGTTTCATCACGGCTTGATTAGACTCATCGTTTTCCACCATTTAAACCTTCACGACGATAATTGGCAAGCCTTTCTATCTTGCAATGGATTTGCTGATTCAGAGTCGGTTCAAATCGATAAGGCTGTGGTTAGTGAGACTATGGTTGGGCTTACCATGCCATTTCATATCTTCTTACCCCCTGCCAAACCCTCGGTTTTCCCTGACATTGACCTACCCGACATCATAACAGACAAGGTTGAGGCTATCAAGAAGCCTGTGAGTAAGAAAGTCAAGGGTAATCCTACTGTCGATAGGAAGGGTAAGAAAAATGCTCGATTGATATCGAGACTTGCCCGGAATAAACCTAATCCAAACATCGATCAAAATCCCATAGTGCTGAGCGAGGACTCGGACTCTGATATTGAGTGTTTCCTAGCCGAAGAGTACCCCTATTCCCATGGCTTATGTTCCAAGAAACCCTATGAATATGTATCTAATTTTCCCCCGTGCCTAAAAAACAACCCTAATTACCCGAGAATCAAACTGCACAATGAAACCCCTGGTGGCTTAAACAAACCCTCGCCTAATTTATCAAAGCCCGAGCGAACATCATGCATCCAATGTAATTCCTGGTTAGAGTGTTATTATGCCGACGTCCCCTTGTTACAATCAAAGATCAAATCATTAGAAGAATAGGTGACAGTGTTGGCAAAGGAGAATGATAGGCTATGGACTAATGACAAGTAACAAAAAACCACTGGCTCAATTGTTTTCAAGAATGTCAAAGCAGCAACAGCCTTCATCAATTCCAAATTATCATGACCGAGTTGTTTTCTGATTGTCCAGGTATGAATTTCGATATGAATTTTTCTTTGTAAGTTTGATTGAATTAATATAAAGGATTCGGTTTTGCTTTCAAGTTAGCTCTGTTTGTTTTAATCCATTTGAAATGATCCTGTCATAGTTTGATCATCAAAAACAGTTATGTTGTGGATCCTATATAGTAGATTCATTTTACTAAATTCAAATGTAGCTATGATTTGGTTATGCGATTTTTTCGTGCCCGGCTTAGTAGAAGTGATTGATTGGTTTTGACTTGGTGTGGTTCGCTTTAGAAAAATTCTGTTGGTTTGGATTAATGTAATCAATGGGGTTTGTTTTCGTTTAGATTTTGATTGCATCTGACCTGTATAGGATATTTTTGTGCTAAAATCAGAGCACAACTATGTTTTGATTTGGTATGATTTTTTTGTGGTTGGATTCTATCGGCTCTGATTTAGTTCTTATGGTTTGATTTTGGAACAATTTTGTAGGATTGAATTGGTATGATCCTTTATATGTGTTATGCGTCATTTTTAGTGACTGGGTTGATAAGTATGATGTAATATAATAAACTCAAAACAACCATGTTGAATTCAGTTTACCAGGAACGACTCTGTTTTGTATTGAATCAATATTCTCGTTTGGATTACATTCGACCTGTGCTGAAGATCTATTTGCTAAAATCATGGAAACAGTGTTAATTCATAATGATTCTGTCAGCCTCAAACCATTTCGATTCGATCTTGTTTGACTTGATTTGCAAGTGATTGCTGCATGCCACGATTAGCATGATCGTATGTATTTGTTTAATATAGCTATATCAATTTGAAAAATGATCATGTTGATTTTGTTTGGATTCGACAATGATTTTGTTGATGGCTGAAGCGACATAAACTATTGCATGGAAAATTTGTTTAGTTGGTTATAGTTTGTGTCGATTTCAATTGGTTTATGAAAATGATTTCATTGTTGTCGAAGCGATTATGTTTACCCCAAAATGGTGATAACAAATTGAACAGAGTGCATGTATCTTTGTTATCATTCAATTGATCACAATCTCGTTTGCTGTCAAATTAGCATAACAATTTTTGATTTGAATGATTCGTTTGGTTTCTAATTAGTAATCAAATATTGGTTTAATAGTTTGAATATAATTCTTTAAGATTGGAATTGGTTTTAAAGCAATTCTGTGTTTGATTTAGACTAGCTACAGAATCGCAAGATTTTGTAGCTAGTCTTAGAAATTAGATTTTTGTCAATTTTATCAATAAAATATCCTCTAATATTGTCTATTCTTGTCCTTTTTCAGGTGCATACGAATTACCATGATTAATTGGGCATGTTGTGGTAGTTTATGGGACACTTTTGGGATTTAGTTTTAAGTTGATAGCTTGAGTCAGAAACTTGGGGATATTTTCCCAGATTTTTGTAAACTATTTTAATAATTCCCACAAGGATGTTTTACCCTGTGGGAGGTCTTTAAATACTTGTAATTTTTTGTAATAAACATCATCCTCACTTGTGGGAGAAATAGAATATGGATTTATGATACAGACTGAGATGAAAGTTGATGTCTTGTAACAGCTTTCGCTTTCAATATATCAAACTTTTGTTTCAAGTTTTATTCATATCAGTTTGCAGTTGATTATAGACTACTTTAGCTATCATAATCCATTGCAGGTTGATGTGACTTGATTAATGTGCTATCCATATCTGATCTCTTTCATTATTTAAAAATACAACAATCACTCTAGTTCAGTTTAATGAATACAGATTTATCTTATCATTAATTGAATTATCATGTACAAATTTTGCATAAGGATTTATCTGATTACGATGATTTGTAAATTATAAGATTGCTGTAATTTTTTATGTCTTGTTTGTCCTGTTATTTGTATTTGAAGAGAATAACTGCGTCTAGTTTACAGGAAGATTACAGAGAATCGGGCGTGGGTTTCCTCCCTCTGATCAACTAAGATAATCATTGCATACAGGACAAACCTGGAGCATTTCTTCAGGTCAGTGTGTTATTTGTTATTTGATAGTTAATTTGTTAGTATAGTATAAGTAGTTTAGATAGATATATGTATAGTTTAGATTTGTAGTTAGAGTTATTATTTTAGTTGCTTAGTTTAGTTAGTTTTTATTCAATTTCTTTCTCATAAAACTATAAAAAAGATCAAAAACATGGTTTCGCTGTCTTAGGATAGATTACAAATGATTTTTGCAGGTTTCAATTTAAATCTGTAATTTGTAAACATTGTATATTTGTAATTGAATTTGATTCTGTTGGTAATTGAACATTTAATTTTGTAGAATTATAGTTGTAAGATTTAGGTAATAGATTGTATATATGTATTTTAGATTTGTTTATTAGTTTGTTTTAGTTATTATTTTTCATTTAGATTAGTTTCTTAGAGTAGTTTTTATTTGTTTTCCTAGGACATTGATCGGCCAACGGAGCCGCTAAACCCGTCAGGGTGGGTTATCCTAAACGGCTTGGGTTATTTAGACAACCCTGGACCGGATCCACTCTTCCAGTTGACGGACGGTCAATTTCGCCCGTCAACACGACTCCACGATAAGTAAACCGGCTATTATCCAAAAGAACACCAGAAAGAAACCCGGATGACAAGCAGACCTCACCAGTCTCTGATTCAAAAAAGATTTTTAAATCCTAAGGATCCCTTAGACAAATCATTTCACCCATACATACTATTTGTCAGCCTGATTTTGTGCACTTGAACATTACGAAAACACTTGAGAGATCTATCTCGCTTCCCGTCTCATACGATACGTTCTCTTTTCCTGAGGTATTTTCCCCATATTTCCGTGAACCTTCTCCTCACACATTCTGAGCTTCAACCTCAAATCTACCAATGGCTGCACATGGAGGTGTTGGAGCTAGGGGTGGTGCCCCAGGAGGACCAGTAGGTGGCCAAGTACTGCTTCCTGGAATATTAGCTAAAGTAGATGCTAGATATGCCCCCCTTGTCCTCCCAGTTCCCCTACACGTTCTTCCCGAAAATTATATGAAAAACCTTCCCAAATTTACCAGGGAAGGAGATTTAACCTCTCAAGAACACATAAATTTCTTTGACCAATTTGCCGACATCCTCATAATCGAAAATGAAGATGTTATTCTAGACTCCTCGTTCAGAATTTTGAGGGATACGTGAGGACTTGGTTTCGAGCCTTAGCAGCCAGATCTCTAAGATCTTACGAAGAAATTGAAAACACTTTTAATAGACAATGGGGTGAGAGGAGGGACCACCTCTATTGCCTAACTGAATTTGGAGCTCTTAGAAATAAAAACTCAGAATCTGTTCTTGAATTCACACAAAGGTTTAACAAGTTATATAATAAAATCCCGGTTGAGGTCAAACCTTCTCAACTCGCAACAAAGGTGACTTTTGTTGGCGCCTTTGATCCCAATTTCGCCTTATTATTGAGAGAAAGGAGATCAACAGATCTCACGAAAATGCAAGATGATGCTCTTGAGATTGAATCGAACATGATGGCATCAGGGAAATTGAAAGAAAAAATAGAAACCTGGAACAAAGAAAATAGGAAATTCAGAGAACAAGGTGGATCCTCAGGATCAGGTAAATCCTTGGGAGATAAAATAGAAGAAATGGCGAGGGTAATTAGAGAAATTTCAAATAAGATCTCAAAAATGGAACTAGAGAAATCGAAAAGGGATAATTTTCCTAGGAAGAATTTTAGAAGGAATCCTGATCCTCAAGCCCCACAGAAAACAATTAAAAATGAGGATCAAAAAATCCCAACCCCCTTCAAAAGTGAAAACTTCATTGGAGAGGAAGATCTAGAATATTTTGAAGAGTTTGATGAGGATATTAATAATCTTGGCGACGATAATAAATCACCTTATTTATCGAGACAAGAATACGAAAAATCCTTAAATAAAGAAATTAGATCAGAAGATAATGATAGCAATGATACGCCTGAAGATTTGGCCTATCAGGGTATCGCAGATGATATTATAGCCAAACTTCAGGAGAAATATAATTTAAGGCCTAGGAACAAGAGTCTTCAAATCATCCCAACAAAAAAGATCTTGCCTAGGGGAAAAACAGATGAAGTAGCTCCAAAGGTTGTTGACAAATAGACTGCAAAAACCCAAACCGCTGACACGCAACCTGTCAAGTCAAAGTTAGTAGTGTTAGCGTCAGAAGTCACTCCTGGATTGCAGCAGGAGCAGAGCCTGACGCCCATCAGTTTTATGTCACGATTTGTTTGTAGAGGGTAATCAACTGGAAGAAAACTCAAAACGATATCATTCTAATTCCAAAACTAGGTTGGACATGCACAGGTAGGTGAGGTCTAAGTCAAACTTCAGACAGTGAGTTGTAGTAAGGGTGAGTAGGGGGAAGACTTCTATGAAGAAAAGATGAGGGATGTTATAGGCATCGAGCTTCTAACAGTCTGTGGAAGAAAAACTTGAACGTAGGAACTTCTTACGCTCAAATGGAGGAAATATTGGAGAATGTAACGGTGCTAAAACGAATCTTTTACCTTAACATAGTCACATACATTCACACGAGTCAGTCGATAGTGAACTCTCTCAGTAAGAGATGAAACTAGATGGAATAAGAAAAATTGTCTGTCATAAAACAAGAAATCTCACATACAGATACATAACCAGAGAACTAGAGTGTATTAAAACTTTACAATCAGAAGCTTTGCTCTACCACTGATGGATTACAAAAAATGGCGAAAACGCTTTCATATACTCCAACAAAATCCCAGCAGCGAAAACAAGAAACAACAATAAAATCATTACATTTGCATGGCTTCTAACAGTCTGCGCATGCAGACTCCGGACGATCGTGCGCTTCTGGCAGACGCAATCGGACCCCTGACTGTCCTACAGGTGAATCGACATGCTTTTAGTCCTCTGCCGAACTTTCCATTTATAGAGGAGACGATGTTTAACCACCTCTAGCAACTGCAATAACTGTTATCTAGGGATCAAGAACAGTCTTAGTCAACTCTACCTCCTGGGACATGGAGGTCTCCTCCTGGTGCCACCTGGATCAACTGAACGGTTGGACTACTACACGGGAACCCCTATGGTAGATGTGGATGAGGGTGCGACGAGGGGGTGAAGGTGTGAACACTGCGGAGGTGGTGGCGGGAACTGTGACATCAGCTGAGGGATGTCGCGCGGTCTGAAAAGGACACAGGTTGAGGTGACGTGGAGTGCAGGGGTATGTGTGAATGGTGGAAGGTGCTGAGGTGGAGATGACTAGGGGGGAGAGACACCTGGAGGGAGGCGAGAGAACGATGCACCGAGGAGGGACCATGTGGGTGGACGTGGCAGGATACAAGAGGGTGCTAAACTGAGGAGGGAACGACGTGGAAGCGATATGACAGGTAGGGGAGCCCCACTCGTGGCTCATATATTGCACCACGTGTCCTCAGATGAACGGTCCCGATCCCTTCGGGATTTCTGGCACTGGGAGTTCACGATGCACTTCCTCCTCGAAATCCTGATTAACCAAACCATGAAAGCATGGATGTGTTCCACATGTCCTTCAGAGGAACGGTCGAGATGGCCATTGATGTTAGAAGAGGGCTACCTCCATTACCACGCTCGCTTGATGTGACCGAGCGCTAGGACCATGGGCTTAGCTTCAAAGGAACTTATCGGTATTTCACATTTCGGTGATTTCTGTCGCAGTGGATGGGAGGTCCCTTGTCTCTCAAAATGTCGATTCCTGAAACATTGTCTAGCTGCCACCTGTCCCAACTGGATCGGATGACTGATATGACGTCGACGGCTTGGGGCCTGTCCCATCACATGGCACACACCAGCACCCTTTTCCCAAGTTTGTGCCTCTTGTGATTGAGTGCCATGACCGTGGGCCCGACTCTGGGTGCTTTCGACTTTTCGGGGTTCAGGGTTTCGAGATGTATAGTGACGAGAAACCATCACCCTTCGAACTCCTGAATGTCGAAATGTCGATGCGACTAGATCTCCCACCACACGTCCTTTGGATGGACGACTTATAACCTGTATTGCATGTAATATAGGCACTATCCATCACGCTAATCCCGACGCAACTCCGCTAACTGTTAATTTATGTCGCCCGTTGATCTTCTTCTATAGATGAATATGGGTCGCTGACAACGTAATTTCGCCCGCTTACTTGCTTGGAAGCCTGAAATGAGATTTTTCTGTGTTGTGCTCGGGCACCTCTCATGTAACTTGCAGACCTGAATACTCTTGTGCCCAAGAAAAAAATTAATGTTAACAAGTAGGAACACCCATCGTGAAAACACAGGTCCCTATGAGTGAAACCAAATCTATACCACAAAGAAAATATGAAAAGAAAGGAATTGAAGCCCCCAAGATAGAGAGCAACAAGGCCCTGGGAAATTTTAGTTTGGAAAATGAAATAAATAAAATCAAAATCCCTATCCCCCTTATTGAACTAGCTAAAAATCCCATATACAGAAGACAAATTGCCAAGATGATTAGCTTTTTAGAAGATGAAAGCCAGGCAGATGTCATCAACTTAGAAGATGACAAGCCGAACATAGTTTTTGGTCCTCATTTTGAAGGTGCGAGAGACACTGTAGCCCCATTCTATATCACATTGACCTTGTTTGACCACCTACTTCATAACTGCATGCTATATTCTAGAGCATCTCACAATGTGATGCCAAAAGACATTATCTAGAAACTATGTCTCGAAATCACCAGGCCATATGGAGACTTATATTCATTTGATTCAAGAAAGGTTAGATGCATTGGTATGATTAAAGACCTGGTGGTAGGTCTAGCACAAATACCTAAAAAAAGAATTCTTATGAATGTAGTGGTCACTGACATCCCTCCAAAGTATAGTATGTTGTTATCTAGGTCATGGGGTGCCAAGCTTGGGGGATCTCTCCAGCTGGACATGACATATGCTACGATTCTAGTTTTTGGGGGATAGTACATGCACTTATACAGAGAAACTAGATTGGATTTCAAAGTAGGTTATCCACATAACCCAAATAACCACCTTGTATATATTGTTGATCAAGATTTAGGAAATTGCATCTTATCTATTGACGATGATTTTGAGGTAGGTATAGACGAAAGTTGTACAGAAGAAAAAACAGAAAAAGAAATTTTTTTTTAAAAATGTATATAGCACTGGTGTATGGAAGATGTATTTTGACGACATTTCATCTTACCTTGGAGCTAGAGCAGGGGCACTCCTTGTGGCTCCCGATGATCAATTTGTAATCCCCTTTTCCCATAGGCTACAATGGAATGTAGGTTGTACAAATAACGTATGCGAGTATGAAGCCTTAGTGTTAGGATTAGAAGCCGCTAGGAGAATGAAAATAAAAAACCTCGAAGTCTTTGGTGACGTCGAGCTAATTATAAAATAGGTAAATCGACAGTACCAAGCCAAACATCCTAGGTTGAGGGCCTACAGGAATTGTGTCTGGGATCTGACCAAGAATTTCTTCTCCTCTGTGAATGTTCATTTTTTTCCAAGGACTGAAAACCAATAGGTTGATGCATTAGACAAAGCAGCCTCAACTTTCACACCTCCCACCACATTTAAATTAAAGTATCACATACAAATGAGACATCGACCTTCAATACCAAATAACATATAGCATTGGCAAGTCTTTGAGGACAATGAACAGCTTCGCAAATTTTTAGAATCAATAGATTAATTTGCCAAAACGCATACTGATCAAGAAAATCAAAATGATCCTATTTGGATCATGCAGGAAGAGGAGCATCCTTAAGAGTTCCACGATAAAATCACGAATCACCGGATGCTCGTTCTTAAAAATAACCAGATCCCCAAGGGCCTAATTCCCTTGGAAATATTATTCAATCAAGATGATATCCCTTCAAAATCCACTCTACAGCCTCAACCTGAAGAGGTTGAGGATTGTGACATAGGTACCAAAGGAAACCCTCGGATGGTGAAACTATCCAAATATTTGTCTATAGAAACCAAAAATAAATACGTGGAGTTGCTTAGAAAGTACAAAGATGTTTTTGCTTGGTCATATAAAGAGCTGAGAACATATGACACCTCTATGATCAAACATAAGATACCCCTGAAGCCTGGTGTCAAACCCTTTAAACAAAAACTTAGACAAATCAACCCTATCTTATTGCCTGTTATCGAAAGGGAGGTCAAAAAACTCCTGGATGCAAAGATAATTGTACCATTGAGATATTTCGATTGGGTAGCAAACCTAGTCCCGATTAGGAAGAAAAATGGGGAAATTAGACTGTGTTTCGATTTCAGAAATCTAAATAAGTCCTCTCTCAAAGATAATTACCCCCTACCCAAAATGGATCACGTTTTAGAAAAAGTAGTGGGGGAAAATAGGATGTCGATGATCGACAGGTTTTCAGGATACAATCAAATTTCCGTCAGTGAACACGATAAAGAAAAAACATCCTTCACCACCCCTTGGGGTACGTTTATGTATGACAAGATGCCCTTTGGTTTAATGAATGTAGGTGCTACTTTTCAACGTGCTATGTATATCACTTTTGTTGGCAAAAGGGACAAATTTGTGGTTATCTATCTCGATGATTTAACCTTTTCTTCTAAATCCAATGAAGATCATCTGATGCATCTCAAGAAGACGTTTGAGAAATGTCGCAGGTTTGGTTTGTCTTTAAACCCCCAAAAGTCTCACTTTGCTATGCAAGAAGGTAAACTCTTGGGCCATATTGTGTCTCGAGATGGAATTAGAATTGACCCTAAAAGAGTTGAAGCTATAGACACAATAAATATCCCTAGGAATGTAAAAGAGATTCAGTCATTCTTAGGGAAAATATATTTTTTGAGAAAATTTATTCCAAACTTTGTTGAAATCGTGAAATTGATCACAGATATGCTAAAGAAAAACAACAAAGTGAAATGTACAGCAGAAGATAAAGCATCGTTTGCATGCATCAAGAAAGTTATAAGCGATGCACCCATACTAGCAAGCCCTGATTATCTAAACGATTTTCTTATTTTCTTGTTTGCCTCCAAACACACACTTGTCGCAGTACTCCTCCAGAAGAATTAAGAAGGTTTCAAGCAATCGATAGCCTTTTTTAGCAAACGTGTTAGAGATGCCGAACTTAGATATAATATAATGGAAAAACAAGCATATGCTATGGTGAAGGCGTTAAAGGATTTTAGAACCTATGTATTGCATTCTAAGGTGATTGTGTATGTACCTACTAGCTTCGTAAAAGATATTTTGGTTCAATCCGACAGTGATGGAAAAAGAGGACGGTGGCTTGCCAAAATTCAAGAATTTGACTTGGAGATAAAACCAACAAAAATAGTAAAGGGAAAAGGTTTAGCTAAACTCTTAGCTAAATCAAATTTCAGAGCTCTCAGAAGAAATGGTGTACAGGGAGGAGAAGAGTGTGTGGACATGAATGAACTTGATGAACAAATAACTGAAATCAGAATCGAAGAGCAGTTTACTTCATCAAATTGGTACAAAGACATAGTGTCCTACCTGTTGACCTTGAAGTGCCCGAGTGATTTCCCCCCATCTAAAGCCAGAACGTTGAAGTTGCATGTGGTCAAGTACTATATATACGAAAGATGATTATATCGGAAGGACCCACTTGGCTTCCTGTTGGTTTGTTTGGTCGAATCAGAAACATAAAAGGTCATAAGACAATTTCACGAAGGTGTGTGCGAAGGACATCACGCCTGGAGAGCAATGGCTTATAAGATCCTGAGGGCGGGATATTATTGGCCCAAAATTTTCTCAGACATCAACACCAAGGTCCGAGCTTGCAATCCTTGCCAATTGTTCTCAGGCAAACATAAACTCCCAGCAATGCCATTGGTTCCGGTCAAAACGGAAGCTCCTTTTCAACAATGGGGATTAGATTTCATAGGCAAAATTAATATGCATTCTAGCGCTCAACACAGATGGATCCTGATTGCTACAAATTACTTCACCAAATGGGTGGAAGCCATTCCAACTAGAAGGGCTACTGATTCGATGGTAATAGATTTCTTAGAAGAGAATATTTTGTCTAGATTTGGCTGCCCCTGAAAGATAGTCACAGATAATGCACAGGCTTTTAAATCTATTGCTATGGTCAGTTTTTGCCAAAAATATAATATTGTGCTTGGTCATTCCACGACATACTACCCTCAGGGAAATGGTCTGGCTGAGTCTTCAAACAAGAGACTAATCAATATAACTAAGAAAGTGTTGAGTGAAAACAAGAAATCTTGGCATGTGCATTTGAAATACGCTCTGTGGGCAAATCGGATAGGCACGAAAAAGTTTATCGGTACTTCTCCTTTCCAAATGGTGTATGGGACCGATGTAATGTTACCTATCAATTTAGCGCTTCCCGTAATGAAACTTTGGCAAGATGAGAAGGAAGAACCAAATCATGTCACAAGAAGAATAAACTAGCTGATTGAAGTCCAACAACATAGGGCCAAAGTGGACGAAAGGCTCCAGAAATACCAGGATGACATGAAAGCGCTATTCGATCGTAAGGCCAAAGACAAGGATTTTCTCCTCAGAGATTTGGTTTTAAAATGGGATGCTAGGAAGGAGGACTTAGGAAAACATGGTAAATTCAATCACATCTGGTATGGACCATTCAAGGTTACATCTCCTGAAGGAAAAAAATTCGTTTCTATTAGAAAATTTGGACGGTAAAATCCAGAACGCCCCTGTCAATGGGTGTTATTTAAAACACTATATGGAATAGTTGTTTTCCAGAATTCCCACTGTATATACCAATTTTTTTATTATTTTTATTTCATAATTTTCTTCGGTAAGTCTACTTTCATTCTGTAAATAACAATAATAATAATAATAATAATAAATAAAAATAAAAAAAATAGGTTAATGTTTTTCTAGAAGTAGGGATACAAAATTCTCAATATATTCAATTCTTTAAAAAAAAAAAAGCCATGATACTCTTCATATTGTTCCCTTACAGGATTTTGGCTGACAACCTGACAAGTGAAAGGAGAAAATAGATAGCCTTATATTGGAAGATAAAATCGCCAAAAATAGGTGATAGATAAGATTTTATGTTATTTCAAAAGAGAACGAAAATGGTAAGGCAAAGGTGTGAATTCCAGCAAACTCTATTTTTTACAAACAAAGGTTTTGTATTAAAAAGTGCGGTGATTGTATTGTAAGTATGATAGGTCACTAAAAGAATGATTTGAAAGTCTAGGCCCTAAGAGTTTCACCTAGAATAAGACAGGAGGTAATTAAAATAAACAAAAGAGAAAAGCATCTCTAAGAAGGAGTTCCAAGACTTAGGTTTAATTCATGACCCCCATTTTTTGATTTCCAAGTCTTTTCTCTGTCACCCCTTTCTACCCTCAGTTTTGCCTTCATAAAAGACCAAATATCTTTTCGGGTTTCCCACAGAGGGAGAAGATATTACGTCTTAGCTTTGGAAGATGAAAAACAGATCTTAAAAGGTAGACCAATCTTCATAACTTCATACTCTCCAACTAAACAGGTTATGCTTAGGCTGATCCTGACTTTCCTAGGTTTCTTAACAGTTTTCTAAGGATTTAGGCTTGCTCGAAGGAAGACCCCTGGAATTAATCTTCCCCTTTTCCCCTGCGGACTAACATGCTTTGAAAGTTAAAAAAGGGTTGGTTCAGGGTAATCAAAGCAAGTTGACAGACCTACATTGCAAATTTTACACAGATACCATCCCTAGTATACTTACTACCACTGATTGCCCCCACTTCAGGTTCAAAAAGTAAAATATAAGAGAGATGGTGAAAGGAAATTCATATTTGATTTCCCCCATCTAGTCCAAGAAGACGATGAAAGGAAATTCATTTAAAGGATTTCCCTCGTCTCATCATTTAAATGCATATTTATGATTCGAAGTGGTGAAAGGAAATTCAGTAAAAAGGGACAGATAACTTTACCGAGGTACTGAATAGGCTCGCTAGCAGTGAAGCAATATCTAAGGTATTTGTAAGGCTGTCATACGTAATTTTCACTCTACCCTGGTTACTAGCCTTTTTGAAACTAGATATGCATCCTAAGTCCAGACTGTTAGAAAAACAGGACCGTGGAGCAATAAAATAAAAACAAATGCGGAAAAAAAACACAGAAGATACACAATACAAGAGAGACACAGATTTATGTGGTTCACCCAGTGTGGGCTACGTCCACTAGAGAAATTGCCAGGTCCTTCCTTTATTATTATCTAGAAAATGAAGGGATACAACCTATAGAAAAACTCGTTGTAACTTCCCCTTCTTTCTCTCACAATATCCTCTCTTAGAATACAATATTTTCCATCAATCATAGCCACAATACATTTCCCTCATAAAAGAGGGTTTCCTTCTAGGGCAAAAAACCCTAACATAATCTCTACCGTTAGATCTGCGACCTTATAATGAACGGTCTAGATTTACAATGAAATTACAATATATACATTTACAAGGAAATTTTTCCTTCGGGGGCTTCACCCTCGAACCTCCATCGGGGGATGCTACCCCCGAACCCTCGCTAGGGGCCCGCTTGACCCTAGACCCCCCAGCCAGGGGGATAGCCCCCCCGAACCCTGTAGAGGGGGTACCCACCCTCTACACTCCCCCGCGTGGAAGAGTATACATACTTCTGGGGTGTAAATACTTCATGGGGTATAAACATGGCTGAAAGCAAGGACCTCTCAATCATGAAGATAATCAGGCTCCATAACCAACAATCTCCCACTTGGAGACTGATCTCAACAAATCCACTGTTGTTGTATATGCTGGACTCTCAACCTTCTTGGACCTAAAAAATTTCTCATCTTCATATTCATTCTTGAAGACCAACTGAAACTGAGCAGGAACTCAGTTTCTCCCTGGTTACTCCCTTTGTTAACATGTCTGCAGAATTCTGGCTAGTGTGTATATTTTCCAACTTCAAATGTCCATCTTCCAAGGTGGATCATATGAAGTGGTACCTCAGTTGTATATGCTTAGTCTTCGAATGGAAGGATGATTTCTTTGCAAGGTGAATGGCACTCTGACTGTCACAGTACAACCTGTTGTTCTCCTGCTTCTTTCCCAATTCCTCCATAAACCTCTGTAACCAAATCATCTCTTTACTAGCC
>JZKD02S2417515.1:960923-985189 GCA_000966675.3 Picea glauca | reverse complement strand
AAGACATATAAGAAAAAGAATTATGTGGTTTTCTCCCACTTTCGGTTTCCATGTAAAACATTGGTGTACTGTGTATGTGTGTGATTGTTCATTTCTTATTTCTCATTATTGTATAATAATTCTACATTGATATAAGACTTGGATTATTTGGTTAAAAAGTATTATAATCGTGTTATTACTGATTCACCCCCCTCTCAGTAATCCAACAACTGGTTTCAGAGCAGGTTCCTTCAGAAATTAGTTTAACCACTAAAAGGTAGATCATGGAGAGTACCAACTTGTATAAAAATGGAATACCACAGTTTGATGGACAGAAGTTTGTTTTTTGGAGCATAAGGATGAAGACATATATACAGGGACATGGATTTCAAGTTTGGCAATCAATTGTAGATGGATACACAACACTAGTAGTTCCACCAACAAATGACAAAGCAGTGAAACTCGGTGAGAATAATTCCAAATCCACAAATGAACTTTTGAATGGTCTTAGTGATACGGTATTCACCAAAGTTGCACATTGTAAATCCTCTAAAGATATTTGGGACAAGCTTCGAAATATTTATGAAGGAGATACAAAATTCAAAGCATCAAAGCTTCAAACTTACAAAGGTTAGTTCAAACAACTAAAAATGAAGGAAGATGAGAATATTGTAGCCTACTTTTTACGAGTTGATGAAATAGTGAATGCAATAATAGGATTGGGAGAAGAAATTGAAGAATTTGTAATTGTTCAAAAGGTACTAAGATCTCTTCCTATGAGATTTAACCCTAAGATATCAGCACTAGAAGAAAGATCGGATCTAAACTCAATAAGCATGACGAACTGCATGGAATCTTCACAACATATGAAATGACAATTGAACAGGAAAATCCAGATGTAAAAGAAGCATCCTTCAAAGCATCCAAAAGATCAAAGAAAAATAAACAAGAAGAATATAGCAACAATAGTGATGTCTCGGAAGATGATGAAGAAGTGGACAACTTCATCAAAAGACTGAACAAGGGAACCGACAGTAGGTATAGCCGTAAACTTCCTTTAATTTGTTTTCATTGTGATGGTATTGGTCATTTTTCTAACAAGTGTCTTCATAAGAAAAAGATAAATGATGAAGGTTACTCAAAAAGAAAAGAAGCATACAAAGGCAAAAGAACTACAAAGAAAGTTTTCAAGAAAAGCTTATGCACCAAAGAAGACACCTCGTCATCAAATGAAAATCAAGTCAGTGACAGTGAGACATGAAGATTTCTATTCATGGTAGTAGAAGACTCTAATAAAGAAGACTCCGAAGAAGAATATAAAGAATCCAAAGAATAATATGAAGAAATTGAAGAGGCAGAAGTTGAATTTTGACAAGAATTAATGTGTGCCATAGAAGTTATCAGAAGAGAAAAGAAGAAAAACAAGAAACTACAAGAAGAACTAGACAAGAAAGAAGAAACTCAAGAACTAGAACAAATGATCACCAAATTGAAAGTTCAAATAGAAGAAGATAAAAGAATTGAAGAAGCACTCAAAGAATAACTAGAAGAAAATGACAGGATCATTGGAAACTTGGAAGCAGAGATTGTCACATTAAGAAAGGATATTCAAAAGAAAAATATGCAGAATAGCTAAAAAGTTTTGGATGACATTATCAGAAGTCAAAAATCTCATTTTGACAAGACCAGACTTGGATATAATAAGACTAAAAAGGGATCAAGCTAGAAAACAACAGAGCAAGAAACATATGTAGAAACAATAAAAGGAGATAGGAAGATATACAAGGAATATTACAGGGACACTTCTCCACCGAGAAGATTCAGATTTCAGAATCAACAACCGACAGATAGGCCTCAAGAAGAAGAAGGATTCACAAGAGAACCTCCCTTCAAAAGATCCTCAACTCCCAGGTATCAAACAATATTCTATGGTTTATGTTATGCATGTAATAATTTTGGACATAAAGCTATGAATTGCAGAGCTAACAACAGGAACAATAACTACTTTGAGAGTCATACAAAAAGGGGTTATCCAATAAGGCATAGTGAAACACAGAGAAGAAGTTACAATAGGTTTGAATCTTTGAGCACTGAAGTGGAATGTTACAAATGTAACAATTTTGGACATATGGCCAAAGATTGCAGAATGACAGTCCCTCCTAAAGAACCACAACAGAATAACAACAATCATAGATAGGAACCTCAGAAAAGAATATGGATAAGAAAGTAGGATCAATATAGAAATGAAGAATGCACACTCTCTCTACAAGCTAAGTAGAAGAAACATGGTTGGTATGTTGACACTGGATGTTCAAAACACATGGCAGGTGATAGAGACAAGTTTCTTACATTACGAAAAGAAAGAGATGGATCAGTCTCCTTCAGAAATGATGATTCAGCCAAAATCATTGGAAAAGGCACAGTCTAAATTGGGAATAAAAATGAAAAGGAAGAAAATGTTCTACTAGTAGAAGATATGAAACATAATATTTCAAGTGTGATTCAAATGTGTGACCAAGGTCATAAAGTTACTTTCGATTCATAAAAGTGTGAGATAAGAAAAGAAGGTTCAGGGAAATTGGTTGCTATAGCTGCAATAACTTCAAGCAACATATATGTGTTAAGTGAAATTGGAAATGAAAAGTGTTTTCTAGGAAAGGAAGATGAAAGTTGGCTATGAAACAGAACAATGGGTCACACACATTTTGATAACCTTGTCAAATTCAGCAAAAGAGAAGCAGTCAGAGAAATGCCCTGGATCACAAAACCAACAAATACCTTATGAAAGCATTGTCAACAAAGAAATAAAACAAAGACCAGGTTCAAATCAAAGGAATATTCAACGACAAGACCACTAGAAATTGTGCATATTGATCTACTTGGACCAACTACAACAAAGGGCTTAAAAGGTGAGAAATAATTTATGTTATTAGTTGATGATTATACAAGAATGATTGCAGTTTTCTTTCTCAAGAATAACTCAGAAGCTTTTGAAAACTTCAAGATATACAAGGAAATGGTTAAAAATGAAATGGATTCAAAAATCAAATGCTTGAGATCTGATAATGGAGGAGAGTTCACCTCAAAGGAATTTATGGACTACTACAACAATCATGGAATAAAAAGGAAATTCTTCGTTTCTATGACACCTCAATAGAATGGAGTTGTTGAAAGAAAGAATAGGATAGTACAGGAAATGGCTCGAACGTCAATGCTAATGGTTTCAAAATTGACAGATATTTTCTGGACACATGCAGTGCATACAACAGTTCACATTCAAAACAGAGTAATTCTCAGAAACAACACTGACAAAACTCCTTACAAACTATGGAAAGGAAGACCAACAAATGTAAAGCACTTCATAGTTTTTGGAAGCAAATGTTTTATCGAAGGAGAAGATGGAAAAATGGGAAAGTTTGACTCTCGCATGGAAAAAGGAGTACTTGTTGGTTACTCAAATACAAGGAAAGAATACAAGTGTTACAATCTAAGATTGAACAAAGTTGTGGAAAGCATCAACGTAACAATTGATGAAACAGGTAGACTAGAATCAAAGGAAGAAAATGAATCAATGAAACAACCCTTAGAAGAAGAAGAAGAAGATGAAAAAGAAGTAGAAGAGGAAGATGAAGAGAATCTGACAGAAACAGAAAAACAATTTTAGCAAGTGTCTCCAAAGACACCTAGCAGACGAGCACAGAAGAATCATCCTTCAGATCAGATTATCAGAAACAAAGATGCAGGAGTTGAGACTAGAAGAAAAATCCATTCACCAGAACAAACACACCTAAAACTCTTATCTACAATTGAACCAAAATGTTTCGAAGAAGCCAACAAGGATGAATTTTGGAATAAGGCCATGCATGAAGAATTGGATCAAATAGAGAAAAATGACACTTGGGAACTGGTTCCAAGACCAAAGAATAAGAATGTGATCAGCACAAAGTGGGTCTTTAGGAATAAATTGAATGAAGATGGACAGGTTACAAGGAACAAATCTAGATTGGTATGTAAAGGATATGCATAGGTTGAAAGAATCGACTTTGAAGAGACATTTGCCCCAGTTGCCAAAATGGAAGAAATCCATTTGCTTTTAGCTTATGCTTGCTCCAAAAATATTAAAATGTATTAGATGGACGTAAAATCATCTTTTCTAAATGGGGAACTTGAAGAAGAAGTCTACATTGAACATCCAGAAGGATTTCAGTTGTCAGAGAATGCAAACTAACTATGCAAATTAAAGAAGGCCTAGTATGGTCTAAAACAGGCTCCTAGAGCATGGTACTCTAGACTGGATAAATATCTACATCAAGCAAAGTTCAGAAAAGGAAGTGCAGACAACAACCTCTACATCAAGGTAAGTCAAGGTAATATTTTATTAGTTGAAGTTTATGTTAATGATATTATTTTTGGTAGTGATGATGACAGGTTAAGCTAGAAATTTGCAAAAGATATGCATAATGAATTTGAAATGTCGTCACTTGGAGAACTATCCTTCTTTCTGGGACTTCAGATATGTCAAAGAAACCAAGGAATTTTTATTTCTCAAACCAAGTATATCAGAGAAATGATAAACAGGTTCGGAATGGAATATTGCAAACCAGTTATCACTCCCATGCAAACCAGTTGCAAGTTGAGAAAAGATGATGATTCAAAGTCTACAGATAAGAGGAAATACAGGTGAATGATTGGCAGCCTAGTATATGTGACAACATCCAAACCAGATGTAATGCAGGTAGTTGGACAGGTGGCATGATTTCAAGCAACACCAAAGGAATCACATGAGTGAAGAGGATTTTCAGATATCTCAAAGGAACATAAGAGTTTGGATTATGGTATCCAAAAGGAAAGGATCTATCACTTATTAGCTACACAGATGTAGATTGGGAAGGTTGTATTGATGACTGACGAAGCACCAGTGGAGCAATGTTCTACTTGGGTGAGTGTTTAGTATCATGGATGATAAAGAAACAATCATCAGTATCTTTATCTACAGCCGAGGCAGAGTATCTTGCAGAAACATCATATTGTACATAGGTACTTTAGATGAAAAAAACTCTGACAGATATACAGGTTGAGTATGATGAGCCCATTCCAATCTATTGTGATAATACAAGCACCATCAGTATATCAAAGAATCTGGTGATGCACTCCAAGACAAAGCACATTCCAATCAAGTATCACTTTCTATGGGAGAAGGTTGCAGAAAAGAACATCAAAGTTCAGTATGTGGGCACAAAAGAACAAGTGGAAAACATGTTTACAAAAACACTTCCATGGGAAGCCTTTGAATATCTTCACGAGAGACTTGGAGTTGTTTATACTCCAAAATGAATGCTTTTTGAATGCTTATCTTATATGTCTTAGATGTACATGAGGAAGCACCATAAGAGGGCAGTTCAGTCAGGGGGAGACACCCCAGATAGAAAGATACCTTTGTCATAGATGACAAAGGGGGAGATATTTATCAGATGAAGAGGACAGAGGCATGGTTCTAGGGGGAGAAGATTTATCAGATGCAGAGGATAGAGGCATGGTTCCAGAGGGAGCATGAGTGATATCATTTCAGTATTGCATCAGAATGTTGCCATCAATGCCAAAGGGCGAGATTGTTGATTAAGGTTAGTTGTCATTGATGTCATTGTTGATTAAGGTTGGTTTTCATTGATATCAAGCCTTGAAGAAAGCTTGGTAACACAAATTTTTGGGTAATGGACCCAAGTTTGTTTGATGTAAAGATGAATCATTATTGTATTTTCATGGTTGATAAGAAGTACAGATGGATGAACTCTAAAGTAGTCCCCTTATGGTTAAAGCCCTCACGGGAAGACACTTTACGGATTGAGTTATCTTAGAAGTATGGTTAGAGAACCCATTATTAATTTTGGAATAATGAGATGAAGGACAATTAATTTGTCAGTGAAACTATCCTAGATGCATAATGCTTGTCATGCCATTTTCGGTGGTATGTGGAACGTCACATAACTCTTCACAGTTAGAGAGTTATGACCATATGAAGTTGGAGAACCCTCATGAGTCTTATAGAAGCCCCTAAGAGTCAAAGTGTCTTGCAAAAGAAATTATTTGAAATGGAGAAGCCCTAAAATAAGGAAAGTGTAAGGTTACATGAAGATATAAATAAGAGGCAAAGCTCACTCATTAAGGACACACTTGTACATATTGTATATCTATTTTCTTGTGTAAATCTTATTGTAAATACTTGTGGATACATCTAAAGTGGTGAACGTTTGAGGTAGCATGAAGGGTTCACAATGAAATTCTTGGATTTACAAAAAGCCCTATTTTATGAGGCGTACACGGGCTGTCTGTGTATAGGGTGCATATAGTACATGGGTTGTCTCTGTATAGGGAGCGTACATACGTGGGCTGGATGTGTATAGGGTGAGTACATGTTGGTAAAGCCATGGAAACTTGAGAAGATGAAGATGCAGAGGTTCTATATTCTGAGATCAAGCTCCCAGGAAGGTCTAAAGTGCTCAAATACATCAGATCCATCCATTGGTTCAAAAGGTATGTCTTATTTCTATGAATAGTTTGATTTCGATGTATGCATGAGGAATGGCAATGGATATTTGAGGATTCTCCCTAGAGAGACTAGTGGCTACATGGAATCTTCTGCATAAGTCAGATCTACAGAAATACAATCTTGGTATATTTATCATTGATACTTCTTGTTGAGGCACATCTTGCATTTCTTGGCATATGGCTAAGGCTTTTATGGTACATGATTGAGATCTTGTATTTGTTGATCTTTTGAGAGGTTCAATATCAAAAAGGGTTTGATGACTAATATCATGTGAAGGAAAGTATACTTGTTCATGATTGCACACACCCATATGGCACATGACTAGAGAGAGACATATTCATCTTGAGTGAATGTTATGCACAGGGTATGGTTATAGTTTGGATACAGTGACAGGTTACAGATCTATGTGAAAGAAGTTATAGAGGGTCAGAAGTTTTCAAGTGAAAGGAAACCCTAGTTCCAGAAGGGATACGCAGGATGCATAACAGTTAGGGTGTGTACATACGTGGGTTGCATAAAAGATAGGGTGCGTACATATGTGGGCTGCAGTGCTACATGTTGCATACCTGTTGTATTTTTGTAGGTACATGTTCAGTTCAGGTAAAAATTGATTACAGGGAAGTTGTATAGATTGGATATAGGTCAGTGGTACAGGTTGATACAATTGTACAACAATATATCTCATAGTGACAGGTTGACAGTGGTTATCATTCTACTTCTACTTTAGGGCGATTGGATGAGGCAAGGACAGGTGGTTGTCACCACCTTCCGGTTGTAGCCGGAGAACATAGGGGGTTGTAGCCTCCTTCTAGTTGTATCCAGAGAATTGGGGAGTTGGAGCTTCCCTCAGGTTTTAGCCTAAGAAACTAGGGGGTTGGAGCCTCCTTCCAGTTGACGCTGGAAAACAAAGGAAGTTGGTGATTCCAATTAATGTAATTCTTCAAGACATATAAGAAAAATCATTCTGTGTTTTTCTCCCTCTTTGGGTTTCCACGTAAAACACTGGTGTACTGTGTATGTGTGTGATTGTTCATTTCTTATTGCTCATTATTGGATAATAATTATACATTGATATAACACTTGGATTATTTGGTTAAAAAGGATTATAATTGTGCTATTACTGATTCACCCCCCTCTTAGTAATCCAACAATAAAATCCTTATCTCTTCTGGTAAAATATTGGGTAGGATATTTAAAAAATATATCATCTCTATCAAAGGATCCTCTTAATAATTTTAATGTGAATGTTTTCCCTCTTTCCATGTGTTCTCTAGAAGCCCCAGTGCCCCTATCCTCTTCTAGAAATCTCTCTTATTCCTCAGGTTATTCATTTTATTCTAAGAAGGATGCAATCGCTTATCAAATGAAATCCTGACCTTTTCCCTCCCCCTCTTCCTCTAGCCTCCCCAAAGAGCTAGATGGCCTTGGATTAAATCCCTTCCCTCCTCCTGGTGGGGTTGGGAGGGGAATAAAATGATTTTTCTCCATTGCCCAAAAACATGATCTAATAGATTTGGTGGCAGGTAAAAAAATATCCATCAAAGGGATGCTTAGATAATTTTCATCCCAGGGGGGATTACCCTATAAAATCTCTATCATTCAACTTCAGGGGTGTGGTGAACCCACCCAATAAATCTTCCCTTAAGTCGTTGGTCTTCTCCAAACAACCAAACATTATTTTCTTTTAGGAGACTATGGGGAGTAGTTATGATGTTTCTCAACTCTTTGAATCACTAACAAAATATAGTATTTTCACCTATATGGATTCTAATGGACGTTCTGGATGATTGGCAATGGGATGGAATCCAAAAAAAGTGAAGATTCAAAATCTATGGGGTCTCAAGTCTATGATTGGAGATGATGTTCAGTCCTTGGATTGGAGGATGAAATTTACAGTGATCAACATATATGGCCCCTATAATGAGCATACCCAATTCTAGGAGGATCTTCTATCCAAATAAGTATTCAATTTAGAGGCTTTGATCTTGGTTTGGGATTTAAATTTCTCGATGGGTTTGGTGGAAGTTTGGGGGCCCAGAGTGAGATCAGATCCACTATAAGGTTTCTTCTCAAATATGATGGGAGGTAAAGGGATAATGGATGTACCCCCTGTCATATTATCTCCCACTTGAAGAAATAAGTGAGCAGGGGAGGAAAGAATAGTAAAAATATTGGATCATTTTTTGGTCTCTGAAAAAATTTTGGAAGGTCAACTTCATTTTAGGCAATGGACTAGCTCAGGTGGGGAGTCAGATCATTACCCCATATTCTTGGAGGTGGAAAAGAAAATAAGAAAAACAACTATACCTTTTAAATTTAATTTATTATGAATTGGTCAAGTCTCATTAGGTTCCCTTTGATGCAAATTTAGGGAAACAACAACGATTCAATTTGTGTCAAACCTCAAGAGATTCAAGAAAGAAACGATGGAATGGGATTCAAAAAAAAAATGTCGAATAGGATTTGTTGGATACTGAGGCAACACTAAATTCCATATACGAGTCCAAAGATGGAGGCTAGAGTTCTCCTGAGTCAAGGGAAGCTCTGATCCAGCTAGAACAAAAAAAGAGAAAGATTATGGAGGAAAAGAAAGTGCCTTGGAGACTAAAGAGAAGGGATACCTAGCTGGATAAAGGAGATGAAAATAATGAACTTTTTCAAGCCTATGAAAAAGGGAGAAATCTATAAAATACCATATGGTGTTTAAAATACAATCAGGGGAGGTATGTGACTTCTTTTAAAGGATTGGAAAATCTTGGCACTCAATATTTTAAAACACTTTTCCAGGCCTATAGAAGGGTTGATTTAGATGAAAAGGTTGAAGTGGTAGGTTTTTATCCCCATTTCATTGAAGAAGAGGAAAGAATAAATATAATGGAAGAAGTTACAGAAGAATCACTTAAGGAGGTTCTCCATAGCTTCCAAAAGGACAAAATTTTGGGGCCAAATGGTTGGTCAGTTGAATTCTATAGGTTGTGGAGGAATAAATGAGCGAGGGAGTTATTCATGCTCCTTTAAACTCAACCTTCATTGCACTTATCCCAACAATGGAAATCCCTCAATATTTTGGGGATTTTCGACCGATCTCACTATGAAACTTCATATATAAAATAGTTGCAAACATCATTGTGAGAAGACTGAATCCCATACTATCTTCATCCATCTCTAAAGAACAATTTTTATTTATGGAAGGAAGATAGATACATGAAGCTATTGGAGTAGTGCAGGAAGGAATGCACAACATGAAGACAAAAAAATTAAAGAGGGTGGTAATGAAGATTGATCTATCAAAGGTGTATGATAGAGTGAGATGGATTTATATCTGCATACACCTCACCCATGTTTTTTTTTAGATTCCTTTTATAAATTGGGTTATGAGTTTCATTTCTTCCACATCCTTTGCAGTTATCATCAACAGATTTGCTTCCCCTTTCTTCCGAGCAAGAAGAGGCCTAAGACAGGGGTGTCCATGGTCCCAAATACTCCTTCTTCTTGTGGCTGAAGGATTAAGTCGATATATGGCCCATGAAAAATCACATGGTCTCTTTCAGGGCACATAAATTTCATTAAACCTTTATCTATCGCATCTTCTTTTTGTAGACGATGTGTTGATTTTATGTGATGGGCAAAGGGGTGACATAGAGGATTTATACAATTTAATGAAATTGTTCTCCAGGGTGATGGGTATGCAAATCAATGAAGGTAAGAGTACATTATCCATCAATCTGATGGTGGAAGTTTATAAATATATTTTTCCTTTCGAAGTTAAATACCTAGAATTGTGTTTGAAATAGTTGGGATTTCATATAAAATTGAATTGCTACTGAAAATTTGATTAGCACTGGTTATTAGCAAAGTTGGAAAAGAGGTTATAATCATGGTGCTTCCTTTGGATTTCACGAGAAGGTCAGTTAGTGCTAGTCAAATCAATTTAGGAGGTGATCCCAGTGTATTGGATGTCTCTCTCCTGGATTCCAAAAGAGGTACTGGAAAAGGTATAGAGATTATCTTTTAAATTCCCATGGGAAGGTTTGCATGAAATTTTTTTCTTTCCCTAGGTAAAATGGGAGATATTGGTTCTACTCAAGGCTTTGCAAGGTTGGGGTTTCAAGAATGTTTTTCTCTTTTCAAAGGAGGTTGTGGAAAAATTAGTTTCACGATTGATATCCTCTTCTAGTCTGTGGACCATTGTTGTTACCCTAAAATGCATTCATATGATTTATGTTTTGGATTGGATCAAGTTACCTTTGAAGCAGTGTTCAATTTGTTCCATAATCTCTAAGGATTTAATTAATTCCTTTTAAGTAGTAGGGGAAAGTATTTCTTGGCAGGATGGAAATGGTCAACATGTATGCATTGGGGAGGACCCTTGGCTTTGGAGCGAAAGATCTCATATTTTGAATCTAGCAATGATTCAAAGTCTTTAGGGCCAATGTTTCTTTCACATAAATTAGGTTTTAGATCCTACTCGAACCACCATTTGGGGTCAAGAGTGGCTTGAACTGGCACACTTTGGTTTGATTGGGCAAGCAACCACACAATGGTTAGATTATACAAGAAATTTGAAATCATCTCATATAAGAATTTTTGAGCATGAAGATGGGTTGATTTGGAAACATGCTCCTCTGGTAATCTATACCCCAAAGATTGGATATATCTAGTTATTTGTGGATAAACATTTAAGAGAGCCTCCTTGGTGGTGGAAAGGAATTTGGAAGGTTCGGTGTCCAGTCAAAGAATTTTTATGTGGTGTTTAATTGCGAACAAAGTTCTAATGTGGGATAAAACGAAGAAAATACAAATAGAAGGGTCAGGGTGGTGCTCCTTGTGTAAATCCAGTAGAAAGACAACCTTACATCTCTTCTTAAACTTCCATTTTGTATCTCATAATTGGAAGGAGGCCTCATCAGTATTAAACCAAGTTTTCAACTAGAGTGGACCTACTGTGGACCAGGCATGCCGATATTGCGTTTCCAACCCCTCCTTTAGAAATATAAAATCATTACCTTTAATTCTTTGTTGGGATGATTAGATGGCTAGGAATAATTCCATTTTCAAAGATAAAGTTACAACTCTTGACTGTGTGGAAACATAAGTCTTAATTATTCTCTCCTCTTTTCCTTAAGAAAAGATATGCACCCCCAAAGTGTTTTGGCTGAGATTCACATAGACAAATCAAAGTATTGAGAATTTTTTGATGGGGCTTTACAAAACAACAATCATCTTTGGGGGGGGGGTGTTATTCTATATCTCAGTTAGATTTATTTCTTTAAAATGTCAATGGGGTTTGGAAGCGGAACAAACAATTTTGTTGATCTATTATGTTTTAAGCTTGTGCTTCTCTTTTCTTTGGAAAAGGGGGTGAAAGTTTTACAAGTTTTTGGTGATTCAATGATAGTTATTAATTGGGAAAGAAAATCACAATAGTGCCACAATTTATAGCTCATTTTTCTTCTTGAGGAAGTTCACAAGATTATGGAATCTTATGATGTGGAATCTATTTGGCATGTATATAGGGAAATTAATAGAGAACAAGATTCTCTATCTAAGGTGGGCCTTGATATGGATAAGGGACACTGGCAGATAAATGAAATCAACCCGAAAGGAAATTTTGAATATTTTCACAGGCCTTATATGGACAAAGATCCTCCACATACTTAATATTTCTTCCTCAAAGGTATTCAAGAGGTGATATATACAAGACTTTGTTGGCAGCAATTTGTAATTATCTCTTCAAGAAAGTAGTCATTGACTCATAATATTATTGCAGACTTATGAGCTCTTCAATGTTTTCTCATATCCATGACATATAATGTATTTCAATTGTATTATTTTGGTCATGGACACCAATCCATAATATTTTGGATGATGTGCTTTGCACTTTTTGTATGTGAACACACCTTTTGAAGTTGAAAGCTACAGCAAAAACATGGTCACTCAATATTTTATACAGAATGTAAATTTCTTTTCTCTTCGGATGAACTAAAATTTACGCTTTTTCTAAGGAAAAAAAAAGAATACAGAGGAGGGTTTAAAGAGCCTAAACGGATACCACCCAAGAGGGATGTGGAGAGAAAAATAAATTTATTTCCAGAATCCCCATTGCCAAATATTGGGCTATATAGACAATCTGTTCTAGAATTCAATGAAGCAAAGAAGCAGTTGCAATAGTTGTTGGAGCAGGGTGTGATTTGAGAAAGTACCTCACCTTGTGGGTCACCCATCATAGTTATACCAAAGAAGGATGGAACTTGGAGAATGTGTATAGATTACAGAGAATTAAAAAATTTTACACTGAAGAATTGATACCCTCTGCCAAGGATCGATGATTTGTTGGACCATCTACAACATGCAAAGTACTTCATGAAGATGGATTTGAAATTAGGATATCACCATTTACGAGTCAAAGACGAATATACATGGAATATTTCCTTCAAGGAAAGGGAAATTTTGTATGAGTGGTTGGTTATGCCATTCAGTTTATGCAATACAACAGCTACATTTATGAGACTAACGAATTATTTTTTATGTCCTTATCTAAATTCATTTGTTATTTTTTATTTGGATGATATACTAGTTTATAGCACTACCTAGGAAGGGCACATATCGGATCTTATGCAGGTGTTAGAGACTTTGAAAAATCACCAGTTGTTGGCCAATCTTAAGAAACACGATTTTTCTCAATAGTATTTTGTGTATTTGGGGTATGTGATCGGTGTAGGGGAGCTCAAGATAGATCCAAAAAAGATGGATGCCATCATGAAGTGTCTTACTCCTACAAATTACATTGAATTTAGGAGTTTTTTTGGTTAGCACAATTCTTGTGGAAGTTCATAGCTTCATTTTCAACAGTAGATGCACCACTCCACACCCTAAGAGTCTGTGGTAAGAGTTTCCAGTGGGGGGGAGAATCAACAAAATTCCTTTGATGAGATAAAATTAAATACCAGTCAAGCACCAGTGCTCGCGCTACCAAATTTGTATAAGCTCTTTAAAGTGCATACAAATGCAAGTGGGTATGCCATGGGAGGAATTTTGATGCAAGGAGGAAGTTCAATATGCTATCATTCTAAAGTATTTCATGGAGTGATTCTCAACAACCCTACCTACGATAAGGAGCTCTATGCTTTGGTACAAGTTGTCAAAAATTGGAATCACTATCTAATGGGAAAGGAGACCACCATCCACATAGATAACCAACCACTATAGTATTTACAGGCCCAAAGTAAGATACAACAAAACATGCATTATAAGTGGATGAGGTTTTTATAGCAAATTCATATTGTCACCAAGTATATGAAGGGTAGCCCAAATAAGTAGGGAGACATGCTTTAAGGACCACCCACATCCAATATTACACCCTTGGGAACTCTAATTCACATGGAGTGTTTTACCCATGATGCATACAAAGAGGCATACACAAAAGATGAAGACTTCAAGCAGGTGTTTCAACATATATAGTGCCAATTTCATTTAGAAGAAGGTGACGATAAAGTTGACTATCATTTCCAAAATGGTTTACTCTACAATATTGACAAGATTTATGTCCCTAAAGGTGAACGACTAAAACTTATCAAAGAGGCTCACACCTCCAAGGTTGTAGGACATTTTGGTGTTGGAAAGACAACTTCCAATTTAAAAAGGTGTGTGTGTTAGCCTAGAATACAAGAATATGTAGCATGGTATATTAGAGGATGTATACTTTGTTGTACTAGCAAGCCTAGTAACATGAAGCACAATCTATACCATCCCTTACATATACCCACTCAACCTTGGGAAATCATTTCCATGGATTCTTTGGGAGGTTTACCAACCACACTAAAGGGACATGACTATTTATTTATGGTAGTTGACAGGTTCAAAAAAATGTGCATTCTCATGCCTTGTAAAAAGAATATCAATGGACAAGAAGCAACAAACAATTACTTTGAACATGTGTGGATGCACTTTGGGATACCAAGGAACATCATCTCAAACATCAATACTATATTTCTAAGTGTATTTTGGACTAAATTGTAGGATAAAATGGAAACTAAGTTGAAGAGGTCTCCATCTTTCCATCGACATATAAATGGGCATATAGAAGTAGTCAATAGGACTAATTTGGTGTAGCTTTTGACAAGTTACAATTAGAGGCATCTAAAGACCTGGGATGAAAATTTGATATATATATATACAATACTCTTATAACAGAGAAGTCCACACTTCTACTGGCAAGTCACCTTTTGAAAAACAAATTGGGTATTTGAAACCTTCACCCTTATATGTTCTATATGGACAACAAGGAGGAGTGAGGGAGGACCTCACAAGATATGCATTAAAATAAGAAGAAAATGTTGAGAAGATCAGGAAGATCCATTCGCAAGTATAAGACACACTAAAGAGGTCACATGAAAAGTACAAGGCTAGACATGACCAACACATAACAGAGAGAACATTTAGAGTGGGAGACAGAGTATGGTTACACATGAATAACGAAAGGCTACATGGTCCTGGTAAGAATATCAAGTCTCTAGGGTATGGTCCTTTTGAGGTATTCAAAAAGGTGGGAGATAACTCCTACAGACTCAATCTACTACCATACATGCACATGTACTCAATAGTGAATGTGGAGAATTTGAAATTCTATGAGCCTTCCATGTTGGATTAGAAGGTGGAACAAGTCCTACCTTCCATAGAGGACTTAGCACTAGATTCTCAGGTAGAGTTAGTAGAGGATATAATTTTGTATAAGTAGTCTAGAACTACAAGATAAGGGCAGAATGACCTTTGGTAAATTGGGTTGAAAAGACAACTTCTAGGAAAAACAAAGTGCTACTGTACGGAGAAGGTAGAGGAAAATTTTCCTCACCTCATTTAGTAAATATTTTGGGGACCAAAATCTTTTCTAAATGGGGAGGTATGATATAGATTGAATCATTATATTATTTTTCATCTATCTCAATCCTTTCAAAGTGGAAAAAATTGGAGGAATTATCTTTAAGGGCCATTTTAGTGGCAGGTCCCAGTTTGGAAATTGGGGTATAGAACCTTCCAAGGCCATTTTGAGGCATCAAACAACATTTTTGTATTTAAAAATTTTCTAGAATATCTTGGAACCCATGATGATATTCTACACAACAATACCTTTCCAACATTGCAAACATCAGATCAATCAAAGCTCATATGCAAAAGTTATTCCTTGTGCAAGTTGACCTACCATATTGACCACCATGGTACAAGAGGATGCCATGTCAACCCACATTTCTCACGCATATGGGGATATCTATTGGCACAGGCGCAGACCCAAGGTTCAATGCTACAACAATGCACAAACAAAACCCTAAGTACTGGCCCTTTCGGAAACACCTGCGAAGCAAATGAAGTCTCACCCAAGGTAGAGGCAGGGGTGGTTGCAAGACTCAGGTGTCTGCAACCTTAGTTGGGACATAGATCTGTGATTATATCTCTTACAGATCACTTAGCATCGATCATTCATCAATATTCCACTTAGATCTACTTCGCCGACATAACAGAGAATCGCAACATTTACTTAGATCTAAGATTATTTCAGCACTTAGCAACAATAAAATAGATCAAATCCAGTAGATCAGCACTAAGCATCTTCATACACATCAGATTTATCATTCATATACATCTCTAGAACTAAGCATAAGCAATTATATCTAATCATATCTAAGCACTTAGCAATATAAAACATCTAAGAATAAGGACAAAGAACAACACACAGTGTTTACGTGGTTCACCCCCACCCTAGGGCTACATCCACCAATTCTTCTTCTTTATTAGCTTCAGTCAATCTGGTTACAACACAGAGCTACCAAAATCCTACTCCGCATAGGATAGGAGATTTTTACACACCTCGCCAGATCCTCCTTCCTCGAGTAGATCTAGCACAGAGCCTTCTTACAATCTGTGCACTCAGCACTTACAACACTTGCACTCATCTCTGCAAGTCAATCACATAGATCAATTCTAGCACTCAGCCCTTGGCTAATATTCTCCTTGACCGCCCCCTTTTACATCGCCTAACTACTTATTTATAAAAAGTGGGCCTAAGCATGGGTAAACCCATGGCCCAACATCCCTTTCCCATTACATATTCCCCAAAACCCAAAAAAGGGGGTCTAGCTTCCGCAATCTCCGCTTCGCTTGGTGCTTCATCTTCAACAGGCTGTCAAAGTCCCAAGAACGGTCAAATATGACCAAGTATTCCTCAAAACTTAGTCAAGGACCAACAGGCCCCCAACACTCACTTGTGACTCATCCCAAGTCACTCAGGTCTGACCAATTCTGCTTTGAAGGCCTCGAGATTGGATCGAGCTGCTTCAACTTGCTGCATTGCTACTGCCTCTTGCTCGGAGAAATCCTAGATGAGTGCGTTACTAACTGGTCCCTCTAGGCATTGTGCTATTGTATTCACGACCTGGTCTAGCTTTGTTCCTTGGCTCTCAATCTCTGTAAAAGGATGACATGCTTTATTCTACACAGGTTGGATCCGTTGCGTTGCTTACATTATATTTCTCTGGATCATATGGATCTACTATTGGGTGGTGCACTTCTCAGGAAACCACTTCATTCTCTCTATGGGTGATAGGGCCTTCAGCTACACCTGTAGCATTTTGGCTTCGTACTTCACCTCCTGGAGCTGTGACCCCAATTTATGCAATTCTGGGTTCTTTGCTAGGTTCTCATATATCTGCACATTTCTGCTACTTAACTATTTTCATTCCTCAGTGAGTGCTTTAATCCTTTCTACTATTCTCTGGGTAGTCATTTCTCGTTGGTCACGCTCTTCTTGCAGGGAACTTGGTATGGTCTGAAGCTCTAAGTCCACAACTCTTTGTTGAAGTTGCTGAAAGTTTCTTTGATCTTTGCTGCTAGTGCTCTGTCTGTGGTCTTTCCAGGATAAAACTCCTATGGGTCAGGGCCTTGCATGTTGAGTCTTGTGATCCAATTGATCAAGGTTGGATCCACTAGGACACGGCAGTTCAACCACAAGTAGCCTTTATGATAGCAAGACAGAAGCAACTTTACGCACGCATTCACCTCCTGGTGCTTGCCGAAGTGTGGGATCTTCATAACATTTAGCAATGTAGACTGCGCAAGGTTTTGGGTCTAATACTGCGGGATGATCTTTGAGTTCTTTCCCTTTGTCTTCATTAGATACTTGTGTAGGGAGAGCATATTGTAGACTTTCCTATCGCCGAGGTTGAAGTCACTAAACTTCAACGTTGCGAGCTTGTCTTGATCTGCACGAACTGCGCGCACCCCTTTCAGTAAGTACGTAGTGACCATAGAATACTTGAAATCTCAGCTCACATTGTCACAGTTGATTTCACCACTCAGAGGGGGTATGTAAGAAGGCATGATGCTCGGAATCATTTTAGCGTTCACAATACCATCTCTGTGTTTAGTATGCTTCTCATCGGTATGTCGAGATGATTTGGCTCGAGTAGTGGACAGAGAAGTTGTTACTCCTCTCATCGATGATTCCTGTAAACCTATGGACAATCCTCTCTCCAACATGATTCTCTCAGTCATTAAATCAAGGAGGACCTCTGTGAGGGATTCTCATCGGACATACGTGCTTGGAGAAAATAACCAGGGGTCACAATGATCTCACATACTACACTAGGATGGCCAACCAGATCACAATGACCACTGTATACAATCACTATTCTGTGGGATTCAAATTATCAGTTGGAAAAAGTGTTCTTATTGCATGGCGCGACGAGCTAAATAAAGAATTCGACAACGGTCTGCTTGCAACATGCATGAAGCTTCCATTAACGTTGATCTCTCTGTTATGGTGCGGAAGTCGAACAGTTATATTGGTCCAGTGGCTATATCACTTCACCCTAATGAAGTGCCATAGGTCATTGTTCTAATATCCCAGTGAACCTCCCATTATGCAAGTTTTCTTTCTGCAATGTTCCATCTGGAATCTCTTGTAACTTTTCAATCTTCGCCCTCTTCTTACTTAACTTTCTATCCTTCTTACCAGTAATCTTCAACTCGGTCTGTCTTTTTTCATTCTGATTCCTATTTTCCTTGGGCATAGTCACTTCGTGCTGATGAGGTTCTCTCCCATGACTCAGGGTTACTACTTCATCTATATCTGATACAGATACTCCAATCTTTTGTGAGTCCTCTAATTCTCTTGCAGCTTCAACATCTGAGCTTCCAGTGCTAAGTAGCTTCGATCTGTTCTCATGTGCTTCAATCAAATGCATGATCCTTCTGGTCATGAAATATTTTAACTCTTGTCTTTACTGTTCTAAAACCTTTTCTTCTTCCTTCTTCCTGGATTGATCTCTTTCAATCCGAGGTCTTCCAAGTAGCACAGTAAATGAGGTGTTTTCCTCAATAAATTTGATAATCTCAAAATCTTCCTTTGTCAAAGTTCCATTGACATTCATAGATATTTGAGTGAGTCTTCCACATAGGTTTACCAGTTTTCCTCTTAATAACCCTATTTCTCTTAGTGAAGGGATCATAGCAGGCCTTCCTATATCTTTCCAAGTTCTTTATGTCATAGCATTCACCCGTGTTTCCTCATCCAGAACACAGTCAATGCCGAAGTCTCCTATTCTTACCTCAATGCATTCTTTTTCTTTAAAGATATCTGCTAACTTGACATGTTGATGGTCATTCAAGGTGCCTTTCATTTGTAGTAATATCTTCTCTAATTATTTCTGGGGTTCTGCTATTTCTGGATCTTCCTTAGGGTTTCCTCCATTCAGATTCATTCCTTAAAGCTTAGCAAACATTCTAGGGCAGTCCAACACTTCACGGTCTAAAGCTTTGCAATAGAGACAACTAGATCTTCCACCAGGGCATTCCTTAGCTAGATACCCTATTCTTCTGCAACTATAACATAGGGTTAATCCCCTCTTTCTATTAAATGATCCTCAACCTCTTATGCACTGCGCACTAGGATCGTGGTAGCTAGTCTGCAAAAAATTCTTTCTAGGATCCTGCATCCATTTGTTAGTCCAAACATTCTTTCTATGAATAGTTATAACAAATCTATCATTATTCTTATCAGATCTGTTCATATCAAACTTTCTTTCATCTAGTAATGCACTAGTTTTCAAGCTAGGACAGAATCTATCAAACATACCTAGATTCATGCTCTAGAAACAAAATTTTTCACTTGTCTTACTTCTACAGAGCAAAAAGCTTTCATATATAAACTTTTTAAACAATTCTTACCTTTATCAGAGCACAAAGCTTACAGATCTTACCTTTTTTCTACAAAAACTTTCACTTTTACCCTTTTAGAGCTCAAAATGTTCAGATCTTGCTTCTTTTCTTCAGATCTGTCCTTCCTTTCTTAGCACAAAGCTTCATGAGTCGAGTAAAAATCTGCACACTAGGGAAACATATCTATGCACAAAGCTTTCACAGCTTTAGGATGAATATTTTCACAAAGCTTCTTCTCTCTTAGTTCCCATCAATCACAGTTTCAGGTCCTAGCAATGAAACCGTTTGTTGGCACAGGGGTAGACCCAGGGTTCAACACTACAACAATGCACCGACAAAACCCTAACTACTGGCCCTTTTGGAAACACCTGCAAAGTAGATGAAGTCTCACCTGAGGTAGAGGCAGGAGTGGTTGCAAGACTCAGGTGTCTGCAACCTTAGCTGGGACAGATATCTGTGATTATATCACTTACAGAGCACTTAGCATCGATCATTCATCAATATTCGACTTAGATCTACTTCGCCGACATAACCGAGAATCACAACATTTACTTAGATATAAGATTATTTCAGCAGTTAGCAACAATAAAACAGATTAGATCCAGTAGATCAACACTAAGCATCTTCATACACATCGGATTTAGCATTCATATAAATCTCTAGCACTAAGCATAAGCAATTATATCTAATCATATCTAAGCACTTAGCAATACAAAAAATCTAAGAATAAGCACAAAGAACAACACACAATGTTTACGTGGTTCACCCCCACCCTAGGGCTATGTCCACCAACTCTTCTTCTTTATTAGCTTCAGTCAATTTGGTTACAACACAGAGCTACCAAAATCCTACTCTGCATAGGATAGGAGATCTGTGTGCACCTTTCTAGATCCTCCTTCCTCAAGTAGATCTAGCATAGAGCCTCCTTACAATATGTGCACTCAGCGCTTACAACACTTGCACTCAGCTCTGCAAGTCAATCACATAGATCAATTCTAGCACTCATCCCTTGGCTAATATTCTCCTTGACTGCCCCCTTTTACATCACCTAGCTACTTATTTATACATTACAAAAGTGGGCCTAAGCTTGGGTAAACCCACTGGATGACATCCCTTTCCCATTACATATTCCAAAAAACCCAAAAAGGACCCAAAAAGGGGGTCTAGCTTATGCAATCTCTGCTTCGCTTGATGCTTCATCTTCGATAGGCTGTCGAAGTCCCAAGAATAGTCAAATATGACCAAGTATTCCTCAAAACTTGGTCAAGGGCCAACAATATCCACGTATGTAATTTCAACAATACTCTAGAATTTCCAAACCCATATCACAATGGAGGGTTGAGGAAGTCAAAAACCTAGCCCTATATGGCTATCAGGAGATGTTAAATATCGATCCACTAGGAGGAGAAGGGGTTCCATCATTTTGCATTGTATCTTTTTGAATATCTAATAAAAATATATGAGAGTGATATCCAATGAGCATATAAGAGGAGGAGAGATAATGTAACATCCAATTAGGCCACAATGTCAAATGCAACTCCATAGAGAATTCTTTTTTCTTTGTACTTGCATCATTTCTATACCAAAGAAAAGAGAGAAAAGCAACCTCACCTTCTAGCTAGGTTTTCTCTCGTATTGGGTTTCCCAGGTCATATATTATGTTTATTTTTTTATGGTGTGTTTGTATTTTAATTTTCTGTATTTTCCATATTTTATCTATTTCCTGCGTAAGTAGAAAATTAGTAACTAAATATTCTAGAGATCTAAAGGAAAAATAACCTTAATAGTAAAGATTTCAGTTTTCTTTATTAGATATGTTGTGATGAACAGTTCCAATGGAATATCCACGACAATTTACAGGTTATATTCACCCCCCCTTAGTATAAGCGTAAGTTCAACAATGGTATCAGAGTAGGTTCCTTCAGAAACAATATAACCATTGGAAGGTAGATATCGGGAGAACACATGGTTATTCAAGAAGGTTTCTCCACAAACAAGTTTCCATTGTTTGACAGAACAAACTATGCATTTTAGAGTATAAGGATACAAAATTATCTTATGGCGCTTGGGTTTTATGTTTGGAAATCAGTCGTGATTAGCTATATAGCCACAAAAACTCCACTAACAAATACCGTGGAGAAGAAGGTTAGTGAACATAATAAAAAATCCATGAATATTATCTTGGGTGGTATATCAGAATCATAATTTGTCGAGGTGATGCATCTTGAATTGGAAAAGGATATTTGGGACAAACTTCAAAACATGTATGAAGGTGATGACAAGGTGGAGAAGAAAAATCTCCAAACTCATACAGCACAATTCGAGAGTTTGAAAATTAAAGATAAATAAAATATTACGGCTTGTTTCCCTCAAGCAAACAAAATTGTCAACACCATTAGAGGACTTGGTAAGAAGGTTGAAGAACTAATTATTGTGTAAAGGTGATAATATATCTCCCATTAATATTTTATGCCAAGGTCTCTTCCATTGAAGAAATCAAGGATCTAGAGAAACCGATGATGAATGAGCTACATGGGATTCTCAATGCATATGAGATGAGGATAGAAAGATAAAACACAACACGAAAGGAAGAATATTTAAAAGCATCAAATAAGACAAAAGGACAAAAAATATGTGATTGTTCTTGCCATGAATTAGATATAAAAGGAGCACAATTTGTGAGAAAGATAAAAATAGGATATGACAAATACAAAGGTAATCTACCCTTCAAATGTTTTAATTGTGTAAGAATAATACATTTTCCTACTAAATGTCCATTTGAAAAAAGGGAATATAGTGATGATTAGGAAAATAATGATAAATAACATAACAATAAAAGAAAACCTTATAGACATAAAAGAGGAAAATATACTAAGAATAAGAGTTTCTACTCTAGAGAGTGTTGGCAAATATTGAACAAGCAACGAGTACGTGTTGATGGTTGTTGTCATTAATGGAAACAGCAGATATGGCAGGGTAAGAAGGATAAAACCCCTTGGGGATTCGGATGTAAAAGCTCAGGAGGAACAACATTGAAGAAATCATGCACAGCAAGAGTTTGCAGAGAAGAAGGAAGACAACGATCTAGTGACCGTTGGATCCCATTCAAATTTCCTGAAAGGCCAACAAATGTCAGATTTGTAGAAGTTGCGAGGGAAATAAGCCATTGGAGATTTGGGGATCGGGACTTTGAAATGTCCAGTTCACTCGACAACGAAAACCCCGAAATCGCGATATGCGATTTCGCGATCTGATCCCAGCCGTTAAAGCCAAGGTGAAATCCCGATGGGATCTGGACCGTCTATTCATGTGGACGCGTGGCAGCCTGGAGGCTCCATCAGAGAATTGGGGATCAAGGATCGGGATTTTATACTGTCCAATTCACTTGACATCGAAAACCCCGAAATCGCAATATGCGAAATCCCGACTGAATCTGCACCGTTAGATCAACATGAGATCTAGACCGTTGATCCAACTCTCGACGATAGACCACGTCACCCAGGGACATGTGGCACAACCAGGGAATGACAGGTGTCAGATAGATATAACACTTCAGGCACATACAATTCACGAATCAGAGTGACACGTGGCAAGATCTAACACGTGCCAAACCACATGTGACGTCAGCAGAGGCATCAGTGATCGGGACTTTGATATGTCAAGAACACATTGCAACAGAAACTCCAAAATCACGATATGCGATTTTGTGACGTAATCACAGCCGTTGGATAAGAATGATATCTAGACCATTGATCCAACTCACGACGGAAGACCACGTCACCCAGGGACACGTGGCACAACCAGGGAATGACAGGTGTCAGGCAGATTTAACTCTTCGGGCACATGTAAGTGACGAATCAGAGTGACTCGTGGTAGGATATAACACGTTTCAAACCACGAGTGATGTCAGCAGAGGCATCGGCGATCGGGACTTTGTAATTCCAAAATCTCTTGGCATCGAAAACCCCAAAATCGCGATATGCGATTTCACGATCTGATCATAGCCGTTAAAGAAAGAATGATCTAGACCGTTGATTCTCTGCATGGAGTGCGAGTATAATTATGGTTGAGGAGATGACTTAGTGACTGTTGGATTCAAGCGCTAGACCCAATCATCGTCGGATCAAAGATAAGTTGCACGACCTTTAAAATACAAAGAGAAGTGGGAGTAATCGCGATGTGGAAATCACGAAATCTAATCTAAGCCGTCGAGCTAGAAGTGATGTGGATCGTTGATCTCCGGGATCGGGGATTATACAGGCATGTGTATGATGACATGTTAAATGTCGAAAACCTGATGCGAGGTTTGACCGAGGTCATGTGTTGACGGTCTTATGGGCCAAGGGCTATAGCCAGCAGGGCTAGCACGTGGAAAGGGGCGCATCGGTAATCGAGGATTGGAGAGGTGAGAAACTGGTCACATGATAACTGGTCACATGGACCATTGTGTAGCCGGAAGGGGCTAAAGCTCGGGAAAGGCCAAAACCCCGATAGAGAGACATAAGGCTGTGGTCACAGCCCTTGGTCAGGG
>JZKD02S2417515.1:932747-943117 GCA_000966675.3 Picea glauca | reverse complement strand
GTGAAAAGGGGCTCTTTAGGGCTCAATTAGGTCTTTGACCATCCCACCATGAGGATTGAGCTCGGATTTGGTGTCAAATCGACTTGGGAGCTGATCCATTAGTGGTTGGGAGGCCAACCAATTTCAATAAATGCGCCGTTTAGTAGGCGCGCGGGTTTTTCGCCCAACAACTACGCATCGTGCGCTCATGCGTGCATTATACGTTGTTGTTACGTGCATATGCATGCGCACCCCGATTCTGTAAAGCGCCCTTCAATTTTTTGGTCACTTGGTATAGTTTTTGACCCTTTTGCAATGCTATGGAATTAATCCTATGCCATGAATGACTTCAGTCTTGTTTTGACGATGCAGAGTTCTTGTCGCCCTGTGCGGACGAAATTTCAGTGATAAGAGCGTGAACAATGGCAACAAGTTCCAAGTCCTGGGTGGCATAGTTCCTCTCATGTTCCTTAAGCTTTCTGGACACATATCCAATGACATGTCCATTTTGCATGAGGACTCCCCCGAGTCCTTCCTTAAAAGCATCTGTACATACCACAAAACTTTCATTTGGGTCAGAAATGTTTAACATAGGTGCACTAGTAAGTAATTCCTTCAACATATTAAAATTATTTTCACACTTGAGTGTCCATTCAAATTGAGTTCCCTTTTTTTTCAAAGAAGTGATGGGATGAGCAATATTAGAGAACTCTACTATGAACCTTCTGTAGTAGCTAGATAATCCCATAAAATATCTGACATCTGACACATTTCTGGGTGTTGGCCATCCTCTAATGGATTCAATCTTATCTTGATCTACTGTTGTAGTGTCCCCAAGGCCAAGCCATTTGTAAATCTGGTTTATGAAATGACTTGTAAATATGTGTTATAGGTTGGTGAGCCAAGTTTGTATAAGCCGGTGGGCTTATGTGATTGTTAGGCCAAAGAGCCTAAGGGTTGTAGGCCAAGGGCCTGGTTTTGTACCTGTATGTATGTAGCACATTAATAAAATATAAACACTACCGCGTGCAGACTGACACGATGAATGAGTGATGGGGGATTAAGCATCCATAGAGAGGGAAAGGGATTAGGGGCTGGAAGGTGGGATAAGGGGCTAAGTATTAAGCCTAGGGGGATTAAGCCTTGGGAATAATAATTTAATATTATTTCAAAAGATATGTGAATAATATGTCTTATCCTAAGTTATTTTGGAAGGAAAAGAAACTTCCAAATGGAAGGAATGCATGTTGAAGGAACGCATACAGTTGCATGGGTGACAAATTTCAACCCTGGCCCATGCAAATAAAGGGATGAGATGAGCCATGATGGGGGTTCTCCTCCATTCGATCCTATCTTCTGAATGGTACGACCAATCTGACCTCTACAAGAGAATACCCCGTATTCCCTCTGAACAAGAAAAGTCTATGTGTTGATTCGGAATAACTAGTGTTAATTTCTGAAAAGTCGAGGCATCCTCTGTCTGAGCATCAAGCTTATGTGTCGAGTCTTGTTCGAATCCATATCCGTGAGACCATCTGCCATTGTTGAACCTGTTGGAAAGCCTGTGTCTGTTTTCCCTATTGGTTGTTGTCGCCATGCAGTTCTGGACTGCGTGGGGCTTATTGGCCAGTTGTACAACATTCTCTCCAGGATAGAGAGTGCGCAGAGGAAGGAGAGAACTCCTGGAAGGAACCCTGTAGCTGCCACAGAGCTCAGATACTTCTGCTCTTGCCTGTTGTTGAAACCCAAGGCAAGGGAGGTTAGCAGTCAGAGGACTGTATAGGTGACAAAGAAGGTGTATACTCCTAGGGTGGAGCAGGCATGTGGGGAAGGAGAGTCTGTGGGTAGTGAGAATGAGTGGTTCCTAGGAGAGAATTCCTTCCTTGTGACTGGGTGTTTTCCCTGTAAACTCAGCCTAGCCTAGGATTCCTTGCCTTGGGATGGAGATTAGTCCCAGCTCGGGGGTGACCCACTACTGAACTGAGGAGTACTGTGGTCTAAGGATAGGAGGTTCGTGGAAGGCCTGCACCTGGTTGGTGGAACTACTATTGTTTCCAAGATAAGTACCGGATGAGGTTTTAATTTATGTTTCTGCATGTTTGTGTATTTATAATTATCATGTATTCTGCTGTGCATATGAATTAATGCCAATGCCATGTTTGAAATTATGATAGTAGTAATTTTTAGACTTACTCTGAGCTCTAAATGTGTTTCACTGCTTAGATTCATGTTGTTTTATAATATGAGAGTGAGTGTTATATTTCCACGAAGTATGGTAACAGAAAGGTTGCTACAATTTGGTATCAGAGAGATTAATCCTTGGCACCGAAAAGTGGTGCTATAATTTGGTATCAAAGCCAAGGTTTTGACACTAAGCCTAGATGGGCCAGTCGAGTGGTCTTTTGACCAAGGGTGTGAGGAGAAATTGTGTCTAGAGGATCAATTTTGGACCCTGGAATGCTCCAGATGTGTCAAGGAGTTACTTAAAGTGCTTACAAGCTCAAGAAGTATAGCGGTGTTGTGAAACCATAGCCGGTGTGGTATATGGACACAAGGAGAGAGGACTCCACACCAGAAGTGTTGGAGCCTTAGGATCTGTTTGGAAGGGAAGGCGAACCCTTGTGACCGTCAGATCTAGAGAATGTGCATAGTGTTTAAGGACCCTTTGGAGTTTCACAGGAACGTGTAAATTGTGATACACGAAATCCCAAAATTCATCAGGACCATCGATCGGGGGAACCACATGGCTTCCAGACGGTGTTTCGATGCCTGGGAAACCAAAAAGGAAGACCCTTGTGTTCACAAGTCACAATTTAGAGAAACACGGATTCTCGAAACGATCTACACCGTAGATCATAGGAGAGGAATTGACCATCAGATCAAGTGGAAGAGTAAACCGTAATTCGGGATTTTAGCAAGTGGAAGTTCGAGATGTGGGATGCATGAACTCCTGATGCCCGAAACCCCAAAAAGATCTGTGATGTAGATCTGAGGAAGGAGTCTAACCATTGAATTTTTCTTGGAATGGACATGGGCGCATAAATGTATACCACATGCTAGTGAGTCGAGAAGATAGGCGTGAGGGGTGGGACCCGATGATGTCACCAAAGGTGACGTGGACCCTTCTGAATGTACCACGTGCCACTGTGGTGAAGGGCGACAGCTGTGCTGTGGGCCCAGAGAATAAAGTAATTTACAATTTCAAAATTCGCAAAGGAGGAGCACGAAGGCTCAACACTCCATCTCACGAAGTTGTGAGTTGGTGAAGAAGTGCTAGCACTTATCCCTAGCCTACGGTCATGTGTAGTAGGCACTAGCGAGGAGGGAGCCATACTCATATCACATCTCGAGTATCATCGTTTGGAGGAAATGAGTCAAGGGTCTTCGACTCACGAACTCACGAGATCGTGAGTTGTGAAAGGTGACTTTGGTTATGAAGGTTTAATTGTTGGATCTTCATGGACCGAGATTTCGAAGTTCCAAAGTCCCAAAATTTGCAAATCCGAACAGAGCTCAGAAAACTTTGTGAAGTCAAAATGTTTTTCTTGTTCATGTTGGCTTATGAATGTTGTAAGTTTTCTTGAAGGTTTAAGGGCCTGACAAACTTTGGATTGATTTCACATTGTGTGTGCAGATTTCAATGAGTGTCAGGATAGCTAAGAATAGATGTCGAGTAAGGAAATGGAAGAGGTGCATAGTGCCTCCATTTCAGAGGACGAAAGAGAAGGAAAGGATGTCAACTTCAGAGTCGAAGGAACAAACTCTAATGGGCACAGAAAAGAGATAGATAAAGAAGGATGTATAATGAAACTCATTGAAAAATTGCAGAAATATGCCCAGGCTTGCCGAGCTGATAGCCGAAAGCTCATGAAAATCAGGGATCGACAGGGTGAATTCAACTTAAAAATGTTGAAGAGCTTGGAAAGAATAGAAAAAAATTGGAAAAAGAGAGTGACACAAGCAGATCAAGAAGTGTCAGAAACCCTGAGAGGAGAAGATTGAGGAGTGGTAGCAGACATTATCGTCTCTCCCCAAAGCATTCTGGTGGGGAAACACACAATAGTTCAAGCACGTCCCCTACCAGAAAACACCGAAAATCTGGAAAGGATGAATTGAAAGGGGAGATGAACAAGATCAAGCCTCCAACATTTGATGGAGAACATAAGAAGGAGGAAGATGATGAGACATGGTTTCTTGGCATGAGGAAATATTTCCAACTGCAGAACTACTCCGCTCATGTAAAAGGAAGAATTGCAATGTACCAGCTAAAAGGAAAAGAATCCATGTGGTGGGATCAGATTGTGCAAGTGTAGCACATCAGAGAGAAAGATATCACTTTGAAGGAGTTTAAGAGGTATTTCGAGAAGAAATACCTGACCAAAAGATATTATGACAGAAAGATGAAGGAGTTTTCGAACTCAAGCTAGGTAGCATGACCATTGATGAGTATGAATGAAGTTTCTTGGAAATGTTGAAGTATGTTCCATTCATCAAAGATGAGACTGTCAAGATTTAGAGGTATCTGAGTGGACTTCCACCTTCCATCGGTGATAAGATTCAATATGACGATCCTAAGACTATGGAAGAAACAATAAGAAGGGAAAAATGCTTGTATGAACAACAAAGAGAAAAGCCTACCTTTCATAAGGCTTGGGATGAATAGAAGAGGTTTAAGAAGGAACAAAGGCAGAAGGAAAACAAGCCTACCTTTTTCAGAAACAGTCCTCAGGGACAGTCATTTTTTAGAGAGCCCAGGAAGGCTGAAGTGAGCGAGAAAATGCCCATACCATCACCTATGGAGTGTTGGGGTTGTAAAGGGAACCATAGGTACAGAGATTGCCCCCACAGAAAATATAAAGCGAGAACCGTCCACAATGTTTAGCAATCTGAGATAGTGGAGGATATGGGCAGTAGAATGACAAGGATATACGTAGCCCTGGACAACAAGAATGAAAAATTTAAATCGCACATGATTGAAGTGGAAGGTATGATTAACAACCGACCACTAATTATTTTAATTGATTCAGGGGCTAGCCATAGTTATGTAGATCCTAGGGCGGTGGAAATTTTGCGTTTATCAAGAAGAAAACATGAAAAGTATTGGTTAGTGCAGTTGGCTACAGGGACCAAGAGGAAGGTTGCTGAATTGGTTAAGTCCTGTTCAATGGACATGAAAGGATTGAGCACTAAGGCTGAATTGAATATTCTTCCTTTAGGCTCTTATGACTACTTAATTGGGATGGACTGGTTAGACCAGTACCATGCCCTCCTGGACTGTCGTAACAAGAGGTTTACATGCCTGAACGGAGAGGGAAATCGAAAAATAGTCCAAGGAATTCCCAGAGTTGTGGCTTTCAAAGAAATCTCAGACATGCAGCTGAAGAAGTGCTACAGGAAGGGCTGTTAATTATTTGCAGCTCATGTCGAAGAAGCATCCAGAGATGAAATCTCAACCATCAGGTACTCACAGAGTTCAAAGACATATTTCAGGAAGTACCTGGACTACCTCCGAAGAGGGACATCGATTTTTCTATAAATTTGATGCCTGGAGCAGCTCTAGTTTCAAAGGATCCTTATAGAATGAGTACACCAGAGCTGAAAGAGTTCCAATTGCAGCTTGAAGAGATTTTGAAGAAGGGGTACATTCGCCCAAGTGTGTCACCTTGGGGTGCCCCAGTCCTATTCGTGAAGAAGAAAGATGGGGCGTTGAGGCTGTGCATTGATTTTCGGTAGTTGAATAAGGTAACTGTCAAGAACAAGTATCCTCTACCAAGGATTGATGATCTTTTCGATCAGTTGAAGGGTGCAAGAATATTTTCGAAGATAGATCTTAGATCAGGATATCACCAGGTAAGAATAAAGGATGATGACATTAGCAAGACTGCCTTTATAAAAAGGTATGGTCATTATGAATTCACAGTGGTGTCGTTTGGACTGACAAATGCCCCTGTTGTAAATGAATGGTGTATTCAGGGACTATTTAGACAAGTTTTTCATAGTCTTCCTGGATGACATCTTGGTGTATTCCAAGTCGTAGGAAGAGCATGAACAACACTTGATAATGGTTCTACAAGTGTTGAGAAAACACCATCTGTATGCCAAGATGAGAAAATGCTCATTTTATCAAAGGAAGATCCATTACTTGGGACATATTATTTCAGAAGAGGGGATCGTTGTGGATCCTGAAAAGGTTGAGGCCATTAGAGAATGGTCAGCACCAAGGAATGTGGTAGAAGTTAGATCTTTTATGGGTTTGGCAGGCTACTACAGAAGGTTTATAGTCAGATTCTCAAAGATATCTCACTCTATCACTTCCTTGCAAAGGAAGGAGAAAACGATTCAGTGGACTGAAAAGTGTGAGAGTAGTTTTCAGCGATTGAAGTAGTTGTTAACTAGCACTCCAATCCTGAAGATTGCAGATCCAAATATGGATTTTGTGGTGTGCACAGATGCGTGTAAGGAGGGGCTGGGAGGAGTTATTAGCCAAGAGAGATTTGTAATCTGTTATGAATCCTGAAATCTAAAACAACATGAAAGGAATTATGCCACTCGCGATTTAGAGCTGGCAGCAATCGTCCACGTATTGAGGAAATGGAGACATTACCTCATGGGAAGGAGATTCAAATTGAAAACAAACCACAATGGTCTGAAGTATTTATTTGATCAGCCGAATTTAAATGCCAGGAAAACCAAATGGATAGAGTTTTTGTGCGAATATGACTTTGATATCAAGCATATCAAGGGTAAGAAAAATAAGGTGGTTGATGCACTCAACAGAAAAGTGCATGAATTACATGCTACAACCATTAGCATGTACAGGACTGATATCAGGGATAGAGTTTTGGAAGCTGCAAATGTTGATTTGTAGTTCAGAGATTTGGTAGCAAAGCTACAGCAGCGTGAGAGACCACAGACCAAGGAAAGTTACACCTTGGAAGCTGATGTCTTACTTCTATATAAAAATAGAGTGTACATACCCAATGTCCAAGAATTGAAGTAGGCAATTCTAAAAGAAATGCATAACGTGATGTATGCCAGACATCCTGGTTATCAGAAGACTGTAGCAGCAGTCAAAATCCATTATTTTTGGCCGGGTATGAAGAAAGAAATCGTTGAATACATCGCCAGATGTATGGAGTGCCAGAAATTTAAGGCTGAGCATAGGCACCCAGCAGGGTTGCTACAGCCTTTACCCATTCTTGAGTGGAAATGGGAAGTGGTGACAATGGATTTTATTATGGGATTACCCAGAACAAGCAAGCAGCATGATTCAATCATGGTGGTGGTGGACAAGCTTACAAAAGCTGCCCATTTTATTCCACTGAAAACCAATCATAAGGAAGCAGACGTTGCTAATATCTTCTTAAAAGAAGTGGCACACTTGCATGGAATTCCTAAGACAATTGTGTTTGATAGGGACCCAAAATTCACCTCGAATTTCTGAAAAGGACTATTCAAAGGATTCAGAATGAATCTGAACTTTAGTACAATGTATCATCCTAAGTCTGACGGACAGACAGAGAGGGTGAACAGAGTAATATAAGACATGTTGAGAATGTATGTGATGGATAAACCATCAAGATGGGAAGACTACCTGTATTTGGTAGAATTCACCTACAATAATGGGTATCAAGCATCATTGAAGATGAGCCCATTTGAAGCACTTTATGGAAGAAAGTGCAACATTCCAGTGAGCTGGGATAATCTAGCTGACATAGCAGTAGTTGGGCCTGAGCTGCTCAAAGAGATGGAAGACCAAATGATAAGAATTAAACAAAATTTGAAAGATGCCCAGGACAGGCAGAAGAGTTATGCTGATAAGAACAGAACCCATAGAGAATACAAAGTGGGTGATCATGTTTTCCTGAAAGTAAAAACTTATAGGAGTTCCCTGAAGCTGGGAAGTTGTGCCATGTTGGCAGCAAGATTTTGTGGGCCATTTGAGATCCTGGAAAGGATTGGGCCAGTTTCATACATGCTTGCATTACCTACATCTATGACTGTACATAATGTGTTTCATGTTTCACTTCTTAAGAGATATATACCTAATGCTAATCATGTTATCGATTAGAATGTGATTCAGGTGGAACCAGAAGGTGTCATGTAAGTGCATCCTATGTGCATATTGGACAGGAAAAGTAAACAGCTCCAGAATCGATCCATAGAGCTTGTAAAGGTCCAGTGGACCTCGTACGGTCCTGAGGATGCGACATGGGAGCATAAATATGTTATGCGGGTAGAGTACCCGCATCTTTTTGAAAATTTTGAAAATCTTGCAGAGACAGTGTAAGGTTGCACTGAGGACAGTGCAGAAAGAAGGGGAGGGGGACTGTAGTGTCCCCAAGGCCAATACCTTTGTAAATATGGTTTATGAAATGAATTGTAAATATGTGTTATAGGCTCGTGAGCCAATTTTGTATAAGCCAGTGGGCTTATGTGATTGTTAGGCCAGAGAGCCTAAGGGTTGTAGGCCAAGGGCCTGATTTTGTACCTGTATGTATGCAGCACATTAATAAAATATAAACACCACCACGTGTAGGCTGACATGATGAATGGGTGATGGGGGACTAAGAATCCATAGAGAGGGAAAGGGATTAGGGGCTGGAAGGTGGGAAAGGGGATAAGTGTTAAGCCTAGGGGGCTTAAGCCTTGAGAATAATAATTTAATATTATTCCAAAAGACATGTGAATAATATGTCTTATCCTAAGTTCTTTTGGAAGGAAAAGAAACTTCCAAATGGAAGGAATGCATGCAGTTGCATGGGTGACAAATGTCAACCCTAGCCCATGCAAATAAAGGGTTGAGATGAGCTGTGATGGGGGTTCTCCTCCATTCTATCCAATCTTTTGAATGGTATGATCAGTCTGACCTCTGCAAGAGAATACCCCATACGCCCTCTGAACAGGAAAATTCTGTGTGTTGATTTGGAATAACTAGTGTTAATTTCTGAAAAGCCGAGGAATCCTCTGTCTAAGCATCGATCCTATGCGTGGAGTCTTGTCCGAAGACATATCCATGAGACCGTCTTCCATTGTTGAACCTATTGGAAAACCCATGTCTGTTGTCCACGTTGGTTTTTTTGGCCATGCATTCCTAGACTGCATGGGGATTGTTGGCCAGTTGTACAACATTCTCTCCAGGTGAGAGAGTGCACAAAGGAAGGAGAGAACTCCTAGAAGGAACCTTGTAGTTGCCACAGAGCTCCGAGACTTCTGATCCATCCTGTTGCTGAAACCCAAGGCCAGGGAGGTTAGCAGCCGGAGGACTGTCTAGGTGACAGAGAAGGTGTATACTCCTAGGGTGGAGCAGGCATGTGGGGAAGAAGAGTCTATGGGCAGTGAGAATGAGTGGTTCTTGGGAGATAATTCCTTCCTTGTGACTGGGTGTTTTCCCTGTAACCTCAACATAGCCTAAGATTCCTTGCCTTGGGATGGAGCTTAATCATAGCTCAGGGGTGACCCACTACTGAGATGAGGAATAGTGTGGTTTAAGGCTAGGAGGTTCATGGAAGGCCTACACCTGGTTGGTGGAACTACTATTGTTTCCAAGATAAGTACCAAATAATGTTTTAATTTATGTTTCTGTATGTCTGTGTATTTATAATTATCATGTATTTTGTTGTGCATATGAATTATTGCCAATGCCATGTTTGAAATTATGATAGCAGTAATTTTTAGACTTACTCTGAGCTCTAAATGTGTTTCACTGCTTAGATGCATGTTGTTTTATAATCCGAGAGTGAGTGTTATATTTCCACAAAGTATGGTAACAGAAAGGTTTCTACAATTTGGTATCAGAGCAATTAAACCTTGGCACCGAAAAGTGGTTCTACAACTACTATGCCCTTCTCTGAAATAATGTGTCCCAAGTAACGGATCTTCTTTTGATAAAAATAACACTTATTCAACTTGGCATACAACTAATGTTCTATCAGTACTTGCAATACCAGTCTTAAGTGATGTTCATGCTCCTCTTCAGACTTAGAATAGATAAGTATGTCATCCAGGAATACTATGACAAACTTATCCAAATAATTTTTGAATATGCCATTCATTAAGCACATGAAGATAGTTGGTGCATTGGTCAGTCCAAATGGCACCACTACAAATTCATAATGCCCATACCTGGTCCTAAAGGTTGTCTTATGAATTTCTTCTTCCTTGATTCTTACTTGATGGTATCCTGCCCTTGGGTCAATTTTTGAAAATATCTTTGCTCCTCTTAGATGATCAAAGAGGTCATTAATTCGGGGTAGAGGATACTTGTTCTTTATAATGTACTTGTTCAGCTATCGGAAGTCAATACACAGCCTCAAGGTTCCATCCTTCTTTTTGACAAAAAGTACTGGTGCTCCCCAAGGTGAAACACTTGGACGTATGTACCCTTTCTT
>JZKD02S2417515.1:908933-932697 GCA_000966675.3 Picea glauca | reverse complement strand
GGAGCCAAGACAAGAGTTGAGGCAATACGACATGATCCAGTACAACACGAATGGGTGAAGAAGAATATTGAACCTCATAAACAGTTTGATGCATGGAAAGAAAAAAAATATTCAATCTTGGAACTTCTTTCACAGTGCTCTACTTTCCATTTCCATCAAGACATGTAAATGTTTTGTTATGACAATATAGGACAACATGATGCTTGTCCAACCAATCCATCCCAATCAGAACATCATAAGACCCCAATGGTATGATATTTAGATCAATACTACTATTCAGGCCATTAAGACTTATCGAACAACTTCTCGCCATATCATGGATTCTTCTTTTGGTTCCAGTGGCTAACTAAACCAAGCTTGATTTTCCAAGTTTTCTTTTCTCCAAATGTAATATAACCACTATCTTAGGATCAATTTAGCAATGACTTGTTCCTAAGTCAATCAAAATAGCAACAGGTTGATTTATGATCTTACCTTCCACCTCAATCATATTGGACTAGTACTCTGCTTATCGATCATCTAAAGATGCATAGATTCTTCCCATATCTTTGACTGTTGTAGCCTCTTGGATGTTGTGCACAGTCTTCACTCTGTCTTTTCTGTGTGGGAAATCCTTGTATAGGTGATCTTCCTTGCATCCCCAGCACTGGATTGGTGGTCTTCCCCTTTTTCCCAAGGAATCTTCCTTCTTGGAATCTCCCTTAGCATATTGATCTTGATGATTTCTATTAGGCTCATTCCTATTGAAGGGAGGTTTGAATCCTTTCCTCCTCTGATCAGACTTCACATTTTTCTTTTCCTTCCAAGATTTCTGTAGGGATTCTCTCCTCTGACCTTGCTCATACATGTATTTAGCCTTCCTGATGGCCTCAGTCAAGGTCCTGGGTTCATCATACTTGATCTTTTCCTTATAAAAGGCTATAAATCCACTTAGAAATCTTTGTATTTTCACTTTCTCATCACCAATGAACTTGACATATTTTAACAATCCTAAGAACTTCTTCTCATACTCTATGATAGTCATGCTTCCCAACCTTAGTTCAAATAACTCCTGCATTTTCTTGTCATAGAAATGCTCTAAGAGGTACTCCTTCAGGAAGTACTTCTTGAACTGCTTCCAAGTGATCATACTTTCATTAACATGTTCCAATTGCTTCAGTTGGTCCCACCACATCGAAGCCTTCCCGTGTAAATGGTAGGTGGCAATCCTGGCTTCTAGGTTTGACATCATGCAACTAAAAATATCTCTGGAGCACAAGAAACCATGCTTCAGCATCATATTCCCTTTCTCTTTTACCATCGAAGGAAGGTGGCTTGATCTTCCTCAGCTCTCCTTGCAAACTATCTACCTCTTGCTTCCTTATTTATTGTCTAACAAGAGACATCTCTGGACTACTTGTGGGATCTTCCGATGCATAAAAATTTCCTTCTGAGTAAGGAGGTGAGTGGTGTCCATGAGCTCTGCTAGCACTTCTGGAATAACCAGCTCTCCCATGATCATCCCTTCTTTCATGGCACCTGCCTTCTTCCTCCTTTCTTGAGTTTGATCCCTTCTTCATTTGTCTCTACAACTAATTTAAGCTATGCAACACTCGAGCATTTATCTGAATTTTCTCTCTCATCAGTCTCTCATTGTCTGCTTTGTAGCTCTGCACTTCCATATTCAGGCTTCTTACCATTTCTATTAATGTTTCCTGCTCTCCTTTTCCCTTAGGTCTGTTGGACTCTGTTTCTGCATTACCAACTTTGGTATTTTGGCCTTCAGCCTCCTTATCATGACTGAAGGCTCCTCAGCCTTCTTCCATTTCCTCAATATGCATCCTGAGCTGATGTGCTTAAGCCCCTTAATTATGAAAAATGTGCAAGCGACCATTTTGTTAGAATTATTCATATGATAAACAAAATTTCCAAACCATGCTATAGGTCTCTTTCTTTTTTTTTTCATGGAGATCATATCCCCATTCTCCAAAAATAATTGTGTCCTGTTATTCTTGGCTGACACAGCATTTCATCCTGTTCAGACGCTTCCTTCAAACCACTTCCCGAGTGACCATGACTAGAAACCGTGGCTAAATCCTTCCTTGGATTTATTCTGTCTCGAGGGCAACCAATTCATCCCTTAGCCCTCCTTCCCTCAGCTCCCAATCTGCATATGACCATGGCCATGACCTGACACTTAGTTGAAAAAGTGCTTGTATAGAGCTTCGAGACTTCATAACTTTCAGCCAAGACTAGATCAACGGTCCTCATCCTCTTTTACAATCAATGATCGAGATCCACTTCGAGACTCTACACTTCAGGAGTCTCAACTTTTCTCGCTTGCCTCCTCCTGGAACGCTTTTACCCAGAGTTCATGATCTACCGATGGGTGTCCTCCCATAGTTAAGTGGATGTGAATCACTTTGGCTCTTCGGGCTTCAGAAGTTTCAAACTTTCCTTCTGCACTTTCTCCCCGAGTGATTTCACCCAAATTCAACGATCCTTCAACGTGTGTCTTCTGGAATCAATGGTCGATATGTACTCTAGCCTTCAGGACTTCAAGAGTTTTCAACCCAATGCAACCTGTCACATATTTCCCCTTTGGGGTGCCCAGTCTCCAGACTGCATGATCTGTTGCCACGTGGTGAAATACTGGAAGAGGGCACATGGCCCAATCAGGTGCGTCACATGTGTCACATTCTAACTGAAATTTCAATCATTCGCATGCTCGAAACTTACTGACACATGGCACACATCCCATGTGTCCACGTCATCCCAAGTGACATCCACAAGCCACATCACTTCAGAATTATGGGGTCCACATCACCTCCAGGTGACATCATCGTGCCCCACCACTTCGGTTCTTCGCGCTTTAGGAGTTCGAGAGTTTTCATACTAGCACACTTCCAATTCTCTCGAACTCCGAATTCCTGAACTGACTAATCTATCGCCATGTGTCCTCCTGGATCAGACGAATAAGATTCACTTTGGTTCTTCACCCAAATTCCATGGATCTGCATCATGTTTCCTCCTTAATCTAACGGTGGAGGATTACTTTGGGTCTTTGGACTTCGGAAATCTAAAATTTCAAAACTTGTCTAGCCCCACTAGCTTTTATCCGAAGCCCTGGATCTGGTAACGCATGGCTCTCGACATATCAATAGTTGAGATCCTTTCGGGTCTTTGGGTTTCAGAAATCTCAGTTTTCAAAACTTGTCTGGCCCCACTGGCTTTTATCCAAAGCCCTGGATCTGGTGACATGTGGCTCTCGGTAGATCAATAGCCAAGATCCTTTCAAATCTTCGTACTTCGGAGAACTAAACTCTCAACCTTCACTTTCACTAGAAGTTCATGGATTTCTTCTGCGTGTCCTCCTGGATCGGACGACTGAGATTCACTTCAAATCTCCGTGGTCCAGAAATCTCAATTCTCAACTTCTCCTTCTCTCCTTTCCCGGAGTGCTTTTACCCAGAGCACACGATTAGTTGATCTGTGTCCTCCTACAGATCGATGGTCCCTGGCTACTTCTACTCTTCGTAGATTCGTCACTCGAGTACTAGCATGTCACATCACTACATTCCTTTCAAATTACAGGGGTACGCATCGACAGTTTGGAGTAACCCACTTTTCACCCCACAATTCTCCTGATGCTGACACATAACCCCTTGGTGAAACTGTGGTTTGGATTGTGGGACCGCCTTGGGAAGTTATCTCCCTTGCAAATTGGTTCCCCGCAATGCCTCCTGTCCATTGATCTCACTCTCTAATGGGATCTGACGGTTGTGACCTTAGCCCTTGCTTCCTTTTCATCAGACGACCATGTTCCCTGTCCTCTGATCCAACAATCTTGGATCTCTCCTGATCCTACAGTGGAGATCACTCCCATATTCGAAGGGGGACAGTCACGATCCTTCGAACCCCTTACCATGGGTCTCTGATGTTCTATCTCCTACCTAGATTTTGCAATGCCATTCCTCCTAAGATTTTATTCTTCACGGTCAGAATTCGATCTCAACCACGAGACTCTGACCAATAGACCCAACCCATACCGGCCAGGTTTTTCAACCATAAGTTATGATACCAAACTGTAACATACCCAACCACCTACAGGCCAGGGCATGCTACCTTTAAGCCCACCCTTGGACTTTGTACTCTTACCAATACCTTCTTTAATTAATAAGCACACATAAGATACAAGATTTAATGACATGCACAACAATATCCAACAAGCATGCATAATCTAATATTTAGTTAAACGATAATTAAAATACACAGTGGAATACATTCATACACAGATAATAATATCACAACAGAGAGCACTTATCTTTATAAAAAGGTGACACCAACTGGATGCAGACCAAGGAAGTTCTACCCAACCATAGACACCACTGCTCCAATTCTCAACAATAGTGTCACCCCCAAGCCAGGGCTATGAATCCACAAGGACAGTTCTAGAGTGTTACTTGGATTCCCAAACCAGTCAGCTCTCAAGCTCTCATAGGTTTCCCAGCACCCACAACAATACAAGTACCCATCTCTCTTCTACCTAGCCTGTGTCGCCCAAGAGTATGGACCTCCACCCTTCTCTACCATGTAGTCCCTCAGGCAGTCCTTATCCTTATTTTACCAAGGCCTCTAGCACAGCTGCTCCAGAATATCAATGATGGAACTCTCAAGACTCACAGTTGTGAGAAAAACAAGGCACATACCAATGCCTCTCAAACATGCAGACCCCAAGTCATGGCTGGATTGCACCAATGACCATTACAACCAACTAACCCGTGGCTAATTATTCAGCAATTCGGTTCCCTTTTTCTTTTCCAAGACAAGATGCAGGCGAGGATAGATCAATGGATGGGTCAGGGGGTGCATGGGAGTGCGTGAGGGAAATATTGGGATAACGCAGGGCTGATGGAGCAAATAAGCCAATGAATAACCCCACAATCAGACCAGGGATGGTTTTTGTTAGAGCCGCCCCTATTTTTTCTAGCCCTTCACAAGTTTCATTCTTAATGCTTGAAATCTAAAAATGGTTTTCTTTTTTCCTCTGAGATGTCGATGATCTCCGAGGCTTGATCACGTGAGCAACGATGATCTTTCCACTCTTGAAACAAGTCCTACCTGTCGTAAATTGTTTCCTCTGTCGTTCTACTTTGGGATCTTGCAGACCGGATACTATAGCTCATGCAGTTCACACGTCCCGAGTCACAAAACAATGAAGTCGTTTTAAATTTTCACTCAAAACAGTAACACGGGTAAAGCTTTCCTCAACTCATGTTTAAACGTCGTCGGGGTTTCGCGCCTCGGCAATCGCCAAACCCAAAATTTTACTTTCACAACACTGATAGCCGAGAACACGAGTTCCTTATTTGAGTAACTCATGTCAAGGTTAAGGGTAAAAGTTAAACCGTGGTAAAAGATTCTCTCGGCATTTCACCACTCGGCGTTGTCCTTTTTGAAAGTTTGATCATCTAAACCTCGACTCGCGAAGTCACGATGCAGTTATAACGTGATTAATTAATTACTTAATCCAAGATTATCTTCCCTTTTAATTAAGTCATGTTATCGTGATCTCGCGGTTTCGCAGCTCGGCATGTAAATCTCCCAGAAATTTATCTTCGAAGCTTCGAGTTGCGATATTGTGAATATAATAATTATAAAACTAATCAAGCCCCAAATCGCGATTACCTTTAATTAAACAAAAATCGATCTTCGTAGTCGCGGGAGTTAGAGACTCAAAATGTTAAAGGAAAATCCCTGATATAGCGAGTATCGAAACACTATTAACAGCGGTAAAACCGAATTAATTAAGCTAATAAATGAATATCCCACACTTTGATGTCTACACGATTTACGAGGTATCCTTTTCCTCCATGCGCCAGCTAAGAGTTTAAAACCGCCAAAATTTATGACATTGATGAGGAAATAGGGTAAATCGACGTATAGGATCGGATTTTTATGACATAATTTATTTCCAAATGTGATTTGACAGAATTGTTCTGAAACTTACCGAGTCTTTTGAGTATATAGCAGAGTTGTATTTCATTAGAACAAATGTATTTTCATAGCACGCAGAGCTCACCACCTCTGAGTAAACTGACTTCTATATGTATACGCAGTTCTATCGCAGAAGAGCTAAAATGCAGAAGAGCGAATGTTGAGGTTTCAGGACAAGGCTCAGACAATGTCTTTGATACTTCACCCCGAAGTATCAACTCGGTCCCGAATTGGTCATATGTTTCAGATAATCTGCAAGTAGAATTGGTGGATTATTCCGACGACTCCGATGACAATGAAAGAGATGATTTAACCACCAAGTACAAAATAGTTGTCCAATCTGAAATGCACAGAGTAGCATCCAGACCACAGTTGCTTCCATATTATGATATGGTCCGATGGGCATTAAACCATGTGGACATACCAACCAGGACTATCATGAACAAGCAAAGAGTCACCATCGGGACCTTCAGGCCGAAGCATCTGCAAACCATGTACAAGATGCCCGCTATGTCTGACCACACATATGGTGCTGATTTCTTGGAAGAATTCAAGTAGAAGGAATGTGAATAGTATGATAAAACCATGTCTAGTTTGAGAAAGGATTGGGTTTCAAACATCGCGAAGTTCAGAGCCGATACCCACGACATATATTCAATCGCTTCGTTAGAACCGTAGTACAGATATGTCACCATGATGACATGCCGGTTATATGGGAAAGAGGACACATCGCATTTTTTCCTTGCATGGGTGCCTCTAATGTTTCGGGTCACCGAAGGCTATTCTTTTAACTGGGAAAATATGCTTTCGAATAGCTTGACCAATCGGGTCACAGAGTATCGGGAGGAGAAGGAGAATGGGAAGGTGTCGTCATTTTTCATGTCCGCGTACATTATGGACGCAATTTGTTCTATGACACCATTTCCATTGATGAATTAGACTTGGACTCCGGCCGAAGATGAACCCATACATGTATATCATGCAAAATTATGGGAAAACAAAGCAGAAAATTTTGCATATGAAATTTTTAACTGGGTGATGGTGCCCCTGCACGTCACCATTTTTGGTCACCTGCCACCCCGGATCACGGATAGCATAGTAAAAAATCTGAGCAGCATCGCAGACTGGTATGTAAAAGCTGAATTTTCCTACTTTAGAGTCTTCGGGGCTTCTGTTCCCCCACATGCACTCCCTTTGTTCATTCCCGACAAGCTGGCTTGTCGCGAGGTTTCCCGACAAATGGTAATCGGCGGTGTGAGCAAAGAACTTAAAGGGTACTCGAAAAAGGTATGGTCGTCATTTCCTGTTCGTTTGAATTCTTATTATTTATTAGATTTCGGGCATGCCAAAGCCGAGGCGGCAGCCCTGGAATACCTAACTTTGGTCTCCATCGAATACAAGAAGCACGACCCACAGAGGATCGTGAGAAATCATTTGGCTAATTGTGGGCTCAAGAGATTTGAGCATGAGAATTCACCCTCGGATGACATTTTACGAGGAGCGAGGTCCTATGAAAAAATTCTAGCCCAGATCCAATCCTTGGCACTCGAGGATAGAGCCGAGGTATTGAAATTCCAGGAACACCGACGTAGCTGTCTCCCCGCTATGTTGCGAGGTGAGGGTCCAGGTAGTTCGGAGACAAAATAGAGGGATGCCGAAGGTTCTAAAGATGTAACTCCCGACCAAGGAAAACACCAGGACAAGGAGGAACAAACGAAGAATCCGGAAGTAGAGAAAAAGACTCCAGACCCGCCAAAGAAACAGAATCCAGAGACAGAGATAAAGACTCCAGAACCGCCAAAGAAGCAGAGTCCGGTCGATACTCCAAGAAAATTGGCGAAACAAGTTGGAGAACCCATCACATTAGTCACACCCTTGCAGTCGAAACAGGGAAATATCGGTGAGGGATGGATATTCAATGAAGAGCTAAGGCCCATAAGAGTAGAAGAACTCCCTCCAAATGAGTTTTTCTTCGATAAAAAGAGGAAGGCAATAGTGAAAAGGGAATTTTATCAAGAAGGAGAGTCGACTGCAAAGAAATATAAGGTCATAACTAATGGAAAAGACAAGAAAAATGAGGAATTCTCCATTGAGATAGCAGGGACACTAGGAGCCTACGCCTCGGTGAATCATTTTTCAGTTGGGCTCCTAAAAAACCAACCTTAAAAGAAAAAATCGCCTAATTAAGACCCTTGAAGCCAGACTGGCCACAGCAGCAGAGAATGCTAAAGATCAGGCAAGTGTGGGAATAGAGCAGGCCTGATTGGCCGATAAAAATGAAATAGAGATGCTCAAAACTAATCTTGAGCAAACACAGCTGGTGGTCCAGGATGGTCGGATGCAAGCGAGCCAGCAGAGGAATTTGATCGAGCAGCTGCAGGCTAGGGTGGATATCGCCAAGAATAGAATGATAGACATCGGGACGTTCAAATCCCAGGCGATCGAGATTCAGAGTAGAATCTCTGCGGCAAAAAAAAATTTGCTTCCCAAGTTGGAAGCGATCTGGGAAAACTTTCTGTTGGTAAATCAGGTTTCCGAGAACTTATCTGGCAGAGAAAGGGATGCCGGAGCGGCTCGGGTCTCCTTCCAGGAGGCGATGATAGCCACGAACAACAGGGTTTCGGCAGGTACTTCCAGGCTCACCATTTCAGAAAAAACCAGAGGAAATATTCTGTTAAAGGAATGGGAGCATAACATCGTCGAAGGCAAGCAACAAGCCCAAAATATAACCAACACCTTGGAGGAGGCCATTAATTCCATAGATAGTGAGCTACTGGGCATTGACAGCGGGTGTGATGTCGAGACGCTAATGCAAATGAATGTGGAAAGGATCTCGCTTGATCTGAAGGATAAAGAAGAAAGAGATTCGGTCGATATCTCTCGGATGACTATGGTGGATATAGTCCAAGTGGATAAATGCATGATCAAACCCAGCGCGCAATTATGCGACATCGACATCATCAATGGACAGATAGAGGATAGGCTGCAACATTTAGCCCGAGAATGTTACTTCTTTGAAGCCAACTATCAAGCAGAACCATCGCGGCTAATATCTTAGCTAGTGGAAAGATGTATCGCTTGTACTGAGCTCACGCAATGAAAAACATCTGGCACCAAGTGAGGACGGAATAGGAGAAATGGAGAGATTGTACTCCTCCTTGTCATAACCGAAATTTTGTGACTGTTGAGATTCTACCTTATTTGTAAAATTGTATAAATATATCACAGAAAGAAATAAACAAGGTCGGACCTTTTTGTGTCGTTTGTAACAGAGTTTTTTACATTTGAGAGTTAATACAAGCAGATCTGAAGATTCTCAATTCTGTCACGACTGTTTTACAAGTTTGCTTCCTTGTATCTCATGTTTCATTTCATTTCATATTCTTAACTGATGTGCTTCGTTATAATTTAGTATGACCACTACTATAGCGAATGAATTTTTGTTTTCTGCATTTGTTTACTGTTTTTCCTCTGTACCAGCTATCAGCGGGTGTAAGACCAGTCTGCAATTTCAGGATTCTACACATATTCTCTGCTACATTGGTTAATTCCTTACATTTTTTCCTCTCCTGTTTATGTGTGATACTCTCCCTTAATAGGAGCCTTACATCATAGACATACAAGTGTTTTCCTCCCATCTCACACTTTTATTAAAATATAATACAGTTACGGGAACGAGCCTTTGATTTTCATCCATATTTTATTTCTGAAGCTGTAAATTCTCTTTTATACGACCAAATTGAGATAGCGCTTAATCCCTTTTTGAACTTTTTTCCACTTTCACTGTTCCTCCATGACTGTACCTATACCAACACAGCCAAACATCGAACCTGGACTATCGAACCAAACGCACATTACCTTAAACCTCTTTGACACAATTTTTAAGACGACAACTAACCGTGCCGAACTTGAACGATCATGGGGAGCCATTGAACAAGACATAACTATCCAGGAATAGTTGGAAGCCAGACAATGCCAACGAAGAAATCCTCCTTAGTTTCCTTTTCCAAAGGTTGACATTTCTCACTTCTCCACCTTTCACCCATTTTTGGATGCCTTGACACTGTACTTCTAAGCCTTAAGTATAGACTCAGGAACAACATCTTTCTGGCGCCGTTACCCGGGGCTGAAGTTACAAAATCTTTTGCCCTGGGAAAACGACATTTGTTTTTTGTTGAAAGTGTTACCCTTTGATAGTGAACAAAGAGTACACACCTTTAAGGCTTTCTAAATCTTTCACTTGGCGACTCCACAAATAATAAACTGGCATCTGGTTGAAGGAATACCAGACAGAACCCGGATGGTAAGCAGATTACGCCCGTTACCGATCCCAAAAAGATTTTAAAAGTGAGAGGCTCTCTGAAGCCAACCACTGCAGTTTACAAGCTTAAAACTCCACTGCTGAAGACTAAAAGTTCTTCCAAACCCTCAACTTCGCTCAGTCCTCTCTTTGATGCTAAAGTTTTAACGCCAAATTGCTCCGAAATTAGGAGTGATATTCATCCAACAGTCCCGTTAGTACACAAAGGAAAGGACCCTATTGAAAGTTTGTCGGATTTTGACGTACCATATTTTCTTTAGTTGAATTTCCTGACTTCGCCAAATTCTGAAGAGTGTGTTACACACTCGGTTTCCACACCCATCGGTTCTCCCGATTTCATCTCTTGCAAATATGAGGAACCAATTCCTTGCATTCCTTATCTTTCCTCGTCAGATTTCCCTCTTCACTAAGAAAACAAAGAGTCATTTTTAATTTTCTAAAACCCCCTTTATAACTTTCCACAAATAACAATGGCAGCTGCCGGAGGAGGAGGTGGAGGGTTTGTAGGAGGAGGTGGAGGGTCTGTCGGAGGAGGAGGGGGAGGAGCCCCTCTAAGAGGAGCTGGAGGCCAAGGGCCAACCCCCCCTCCCATAATTTTTGCGAAAGTTGTAGCCAGATATGCTCCCTTAGTATTGCATGTCCCTCTACATGACCTTCCCGAAAATTACATAAAAAATCTACCAAAATTCACCGGGGAAGGGGATCTAACCGCGACAGAACATATTAATTTCTTTGATCAATTTGCTGACATTCTAGGTATCGAGCATGAGGACGTATATTCGAGACTCCTCGTCCAGACCTTCGAAGGTCAGGTAAGAACTTGGTTTCGGAGCCTACCCGCAGCTTCTATCTTGTCTTATGATGATTTGGAAGATGCTTTCCTCAGACAATGGGGTGAGAGAAAAGACCATCTTTATTATTTAACCAAATTTGGGTCTTTAAGGAAAAAGAACTTAGAAACAGTCATGGAATTTATTCAAAGATTCAACAAATTGTACAATAAAATCCCAGCCGAGGTTAAACTGTCCCATCCTGCGGCCAAAGTAACTTTCGCCGGAGCTTTTGAACCGGATTTCGAACTCCTTTTGTGAGAGAGAAGGGGAGCCACCTTAAACCGAATGCAGGATGATGTGGTAGAAATATAGTCTAATATGATGGCCTCGGGTAAGGTTAAAAATAAATTAGAAACTGGAAATTGAGAGGCCAAACGCTTTAGAGAACAAGCAGGTCCTTCAGGGTCAAATAGATCTGTAGACGATAGGGTGGACGATATGGCCAAGGTGATTAAAGAACTGGAAAATAAAATATCCAGAATGGAACTCGAGTAGGCTAAGGCTGAATCTTTCCCAAAAAAGGATTTCAAGAAGAACCCCAACCCCCTGAACCAACAAAGACAAATAAAAAATGAGGATCAAAAAATACAAGCTCCCTTAAAGAACGAAAATTTTATAGGAGCGAACGATTTTCAAGACTTCGGAGATTCGGATAATGATGTTGTGAATTTCGGTGATGACTGCACTCAACCATATCTGACCCAAGAAGACTATGAAAAATCTCTAAACATGCAACAACCATCGAATAAGGGTGAAGAAGGTGATCACACTGATCTCTGTGAATCTCAACCAGAAACTGAAATGATAATGGCTAAGTTTCAACCAAAGTACAACCTAAGACCTAAGAGTAAGCCTACCTCAACTACTCAACCCAAGAAAATCCTTCAAAGAGGTCAAGCTTATGAACCTCCTTCGAAAGAGACCTTATTACCCAACAACAAAACAAAACTGGTAAACACACAAGAATCCGAAGTGGAAAAAGTTGAAACCCAAGCACGAGGAGTCGAACCAGTAAATAAAGTTATGTCTTCAACCAGGACCATGAGTGATAAAGTTGTCTAGAAAAAGAAGTCGGAAAGGAAGGAGTCGGAAGTCTCAACCAAAGAAACAGATAGGGTGATCGGAGCTTTCAGTTTCGAAAATGAAATAAATAAAATTAAGATACCAATCCATTTGGTAGAATTAGAAAAAAACCTCGTTTATCGCAAGCAAATTACTAGAGCGATGGGTGTCTCTAAGCTAGAAAGTCAGACTGATATTTTAAATTTAGAAGATGACAAAACTAACATCACTTTTGGTCCCCATTTTGAAGGGGCCAAAGAAACCATTGCTCCCTTTTATATCACTCTGAATGTGTATGATCAATTGCTACATAATTGCATGTTAGCTTCCGGAGCCTCCCATAACATTATGCCTAAGATTATAATGGACAAGTTGGGTCTCCAGATCACCAGACCTTATGGAGATATGTACTCTTTTGACATGAGAAGGGTTAAGTGTTTGGGGATGATAAAAGATCTGGTAGTTACCCTGGCCCAGGTCTCGGTTAAGAGTATCCTGATGGATGTGGTTATCACAGATATTCCCCCTAAGTATGGCATGTTGTTATCTAGGTCACGGGGAGCCAAGTTGGGGGGTTCTCTTCAGTTGGACATGACATATGCCACAATCCCTGTGTTCGGTGGTTAGTTCACTCGGTTGTACAGAGAAACAAGATTATCATATACAGTCAGTGACCCTCAAAACCCAAACAACTTCCCTATTTACATTGCAAACCAAGATGTGGGAAATTGTATCTTGTCTTTTGATGATGGTTTAGACGGTTTTCTGGAAGAAAATGATATAGAGCAAGAAGAATCAGATTACATGACAGCATATCTATGTAACACTAGTGTCTGGAAAATGTATTTTGATGGTGCTTCATCTTCTGAGGGGGCAGGCGCAGGAGTGCTTTTAGTGGCTCCCGGAGGTAAGTTCGTTGTTCCTTTTTCCTATCGACTGCAGTGGGACATAGATTACACTAACAATGTATGCAAATATGAAGCATTGATCTTAGGATTAGAAGCTGCCAAAAAGCTAAATATAAGTAACTTGGAACTATATGGTGATGCAGAGTTAATAGTCAAACAAATAAACTGACAGTACCTAGCCAAGCATCCAAGACTAAGAACATATAGAAATTGTGCTTGGGACCTCATGGAAAACTTTTTCTCATTTGTAAATGTCCATTTTATCCCTCACACAGAGAATCTACATGTTGATGCATTAGCAAAGGCAGCTTCAACCTTCTCTCCTCCCACGACTTTCAAATTGAAATATCACATTGAAATTAGATATAAACCCTCTATACCAGACAATATCTAACACTGGCAGGTCTTTGAAGATGACGAACAAATTAGGAAGTTCCTTACAGCAATGGGTGAATTCTCCAAAACTCATGCTGACCAAGAAAATCAAAATGACTCGATGTGAATCATGCAATAAGGGGAATACCCTGAAACCTTCCGAGAAAAAATTGCAGATCATCGAATGTTGTTCCTTAAAAACAATCAGATTTCGAAAGGATTGATTCCTTTGGAAATACTTTTTGATCAGAATGATGTACCTGTGAAATCCACTTTGTATCCCCAACCAGAAGAAGTGGAGGACTGTGATATAGGAACTGAAAAAGAACCCAGGGTGGTAAAAATATCCAAGTTCCTCCCTCCCGAAGTGAAAGATAAGTATAAAAACCTACTCAGACAATATAAGGATGTTTTTGCCTGGTCCTATGATGAGTTGAGAATGTATGATACTTCCATAATTGATCACAAGATACCTTTGAAGCCTGGGATCAAACCGTTTAGGCAAAAGCTTAGGCAAATTAACCCCATTTTGTTACCTGTGATCGAAAAAGAAGTTAAAAAAATTTTAGATGTGAAAATAATCGTACCTCTGAGATACTCGGACTGGGTAGCAAACCTAGTCCTGGTTAGGAAAAAGAGTGGGGAAATCAGACTGTGTGTGGATTTCTGAAACTTAAATAAGTCGTCTTTCAAGGAAAATTATCTGCTGCCCAAAATGGACCATGTGTTAGAAAAGGTTGTTGGAGTTAACCGAATGTCTATGATAGATGGGTTCTCTGGCTATAATCAAATCGCTATGAATGAACAAGACAGGGAAAAAACTGCTTTCACCACACCATGGGGTACGTTCATGTATGACAAAATTCCTTTTGGTTTGATGAATGCAGGGGCCACTTTCCAGCGAGTTATGGACATCGCTTTCGTGGGAGAAAGGGACAAGTTCGTAGTCATTTACCTCGATGATTTGATGATTTTCTCTAAACCTGATGAAGAACACTTGACGCATCTCAAACAGACATTCGAAAAGTGTCGCAGGTTTGGTCTATCTTTGAACCCAAATAAATCACATTTTTCTATGCGGGAAGGTAAGCTTTCGGGCCATGTCGTATCTAGGGATGGAATCAGGATTGATCCTAAGAGGATTGAAGCAATAGATACTATAAATATTCCCAGAAATATAAAAGAGATTCAATCATTCTTAGGAAAGATAAATTTTTTACGAAGGTTTATCCCCAATTTCGCTGAGATTGTCAAATTGATCACAGGAATGTTGAAGAAGGACAGCAGAGTAAATTAGACAATCGAGGCCAGAGCATCGTTCACGCATATTAAGAAAGTCATAAGAGAAGCACCTGTGTTAGCAAGTCTAGATTATCTGAAAGATTTTCTTATTTTCTCATTTGACTCTGAACATATTATCACCGCGGTGCTCCTATAGAAGAATGAAGAAGGATTCGAACAACTGATAGCATTTTTTAGCAAAATCCTTAGAGACGCAGAACTGAAATATGACATAATAGAAAAACAAGCGTACGCAATGGTAAAAGCGTTAAAGGCATTTAGAACCTATGTGCTACATTCAAAAATAATCGCGTACATGCCCACCAGTTCTGTGAAATATATATTGGTACAGCTAGACAGTGATGGAAAAAGAGGGTGATGGCTCACTAAAATCCAAGAATTCGATCTGGAAGTTAAACCGACCAAATTGATAAAAGGGCAAGGCCTGGCCAAACTCTTAGCTGAGTCAAATTTCAGAGCCCTTGATATCAATTGCCTGCAGGAAGGCGACGAAGACACATACCTAAATGAGATGGATGAAGAAACAAGTCCAACTCAGATCGAAGAAAAGTTCTTATCATCGGGCTAGTACAGAGACATAGTGTCATATCTGCTAACCCTAAAATGCCCAAATGAACTATCACCATCTAAATGTAGAACTTTAAAACTCCATGCAGTCAAATATTGTATCGCCGAAAGTCAACTATATTGGAAGGATCCACTCGGTTTCCTGTTAGTCTGTTTAGTCGAATCGGAAACTCAGCGGGTTATAGATGAATTTCATGAGGGAGTCTGTGGGGGGCATCATGCATGGAGAGATACGGCTTACAAGATATTAAGGGCTGGGTATTACTGGCCTAAACTCTTTTCGGATGTCAATGCCAAAGTGTGTGCCTGCAACCCTTATCAACTATTCGGAGGAAAACAGAAGCTCTCGGCACTGCCTCTAGTTCCAGTCAAAGCTGAAGCCCCATTTCAACAATGGGGTATAGATTTCATAGGCGAGATTAATCCCATTCCAGTGCTCAACATAAGTGGTTCTTAAAAGCTACAGATTATTTTACTAAGTGGATGGAATCCATTCCAACCAGAAGGGCAACAGACTCGGTGGTGATCGAATTCTTGGAAGATAATATTTTGTCCAGATTCGGTTGTCCACGAAAGATAGTTACTGACAACACCCAGGCCTTTAAATCTATGGCTATGATCAACTTCTTTTAGAGGTATAACATCGTCCTTGGCCATTCCATAGCATATTACCCCTAGGGGAATGAGTTGGCTGAGTCATCTAACAAGAGCCTGGTAAATATAATCAAGAAGGTATTGGATGAAAATAAGAGGTCTTGGCATGTACACTTGAAATACACATTGTGGGCAAACCGCATAAGCACTAAAATGTATATCGGTGTCTCACCTTTTCAAATGGTCTATGGGACAGATGTTGTTCTACCTATAAACCTAGCGCTACCTGTGATGAAGCTATGGAAGGATCAAAACGAAGAACCCAATCATGTAACTAGGAGAATTAATCAGTTGATTGAGGTTCAACAACATAGAGTTGAAGTTGATGAAAAGATGCAAAAGTACCAAGATGATATGAAAGCATTGTTCAACCACAAGGCAAAGGACAGGGAATTCCTTCCAGGCGATTTAGTGTTGAGATGGGATGCGAGAAAGGAAGAAGCCACGAAGCATAGTAAATTTGACCACCTCTGGTATGGACCATTCAGGGTCTCGGCTCCAGAAGGAAAAAATTCTTTTCTACTGGAAAATATAGACGGAGAAGTCCTCAGCGCCCCTGTCAATGGGAAGTATCTAAAGCATTACATGACGTAACAGTTGCCAGATCCAAAAAAAAAAAAAAAATTGTGTATATATATGCATTTTCATTTAAACATTGTTTTTCGATTTTCTGTTTTTCATTCATAAACTTTCGACACATTTCGGGTAAGATTTGTATTTGTCTTTTACAAAATTCCAGCTGCATACCAAACAAGCCGGAGGAGTAAACTGAAATTTGGTGTCGGAAATAGATCGGCATAAACAAGTGATACCTAAAGTAATTTCATATTGCACAAAGAAAGTAAAAAGAAAAGGTAAAGATGAGATTTCTCAAAAGACATGTTATAAAAGACTGTTCAAAAGAAAACTGAGGTAACACCATTCAAATTGCAATAACAGCTGAACTGATAGATAACAGAGTTGTTTCTTGGTGTGATAGTCTCTGAAAAAATTAAGACAGTTTAAGATTCTCCCAATCCAAAAACAGTCAGTCAAAGTAAATTATCCCCAAAAAAAATACCTACAAGAGTCAGTCTTGAATTATTTGACCTCTGTATTTTCAGTCAGTAAATCGCTACTTGGCATCTTTCCCATCTTTGGGCTTAAATTTTGACTTTTAACAAGTCACCATCTCTCCTTTCCATATACGAAGGGATAAAGTTTTTCATTTCAACCTCGTGAGTTTCAAAACAGATTGTGGAAAGAAAGCGAGTCTTCACAACTACTCGATCCCCTGCTAAGCGAAGGAACGTTTAGAGTGATCCTAACTTTCCTAGGTTTTTCAACGGCATCGGAGGATTGAAGCTTGATCAAATGGAATACCCTTAAAAAGTTATTTTCCTTTTTCTCCCTAAGAACGAATATGTTGTGAAGGTCAAGGGAAGGTTGGTACCGAGTAATCAAAGTAAGTTGACAGACCTATAATGAAAGATATTACACAGATATCAGCCCTGATACAAAATGATTGCCCCCATATTTGCGCTCTAAAAAGTAAAATATAAGACAGGTGGTGAAAGGAAATTCAGAAATGATTGCCCCCACCTAGTCCAAGAGACGATGAAAGGAAATTCAGAAATGATTGCCCCTACCTAGTCTAAGAGACGATGAAAGGAAATTCAGAAATGATTGCCCTCGTCTCAGCATTTAAATGCATAAATATATGCCGAAGTGGTAAAAGGAAATTCAGTAAAAAGGGGCCAGATAACTTCACTGGGGTACTGAACAGGCTCGCTGACAGTGAAGCAATGTATGAGATATCTGTAAGGCTATTATACATGAATATCACTCTACTCTGGTAACCAATGCTTTTTAAAACCTGGTCCACATCCCAAATTCAAACGGGACTCCCCAATTAAAAACATATAATCTTATTCTTTAGTGCAAGACGATAGCCACAAGATTTGTTGGGTCTCCTAGGATTGTTTTTATTGTCTTAAAACACACCTGAGTTTAGTAGCGGGAAAGGGAAAATTGTGAAAGGGACTCCAGCTATGTTTAAAAAGAATATCTGATTTTGTAAAATCTTTTTGAGGTAAAGAACAAAGTCTTTTTCCCCTTTTCGTACCCTCTTCTCTTGAACCTTTTTTCTTGATTGAACTTTTGACTCCATTTACCCAATATTGGCACATGGTCTACTATTCTTCCCACCTCACAGGAAGGTGGGACCCCTAGTTGGAGCCTATGTTGGAGCCGCCCCTATTTTTTCTAGCCCTTCACAAGTTTTATTCTTAATGCTTGAAATCTAAAAATGGTTTTCTTTTTTCCTCTGAGATGTCGATGATCTCTGAGGCTTGATCACGTGAGAAACGGTGATTTTTCTAGTCTCGAAACAAGTCCTACCTGTCGTAAAATGTTTCCTCTGTCGTTCTACTTCGAGATCTCGTAGACCAGATACTATAGCTCATGCAGTTCACACGTCCCGAGTCATGAAACAAAGAAGTCGTTTTAACTTTTCACTCAAAACAGTAACGAGGGTAAAGTTTTCCTCAACTCATGTTTAAACGTCGTCGAGGTTTCGCGCCTCGGTGATCGCCAAACCCAAAATTTTACTTTCACAACCCCGATAGCCGAGAACACAAGTTCCTTATTTGAGTAATTCATGTCAAGGTTAAGGGTAAAAGCTAAACCATGGTAAAAGATTCTCTCGGCATTTCGCCACTCGGTGTTGTCCTTTTTGAAAGTTCGATCGTCTAAACCCCGACTCGCGAAGTCACGATGCAGTTATAATGTGATTAATTAATTACTTAATCCAAGATTATCTTCCCTTTTAATTAAGTCATGTTATCGTGATCTCGCGGTTTCGCAGCTTGGCATGTAAATCTCCCAGAAATTTATCTTCGAAGCTCTGAGTTACGATATCGCAAATATAATAATTATAAAATTAATCAAGCCCCAAATCGTGATTACCCTTAATTAAACCAAAATCTATCATTGTAGTCTCGGGAGTTAGAGACTCAAAATGTTAAAGGAAAATCCCCGATATAGTGAGTACTGAAACACTGTTAACAGTGGTAAAACCGAATTCATTAAGCTAATAAATGAATATCCCGCGCTTTGATTTCTGCACGATTTACGAGGTAGCCTTTTCCTCCATGCACTAACTGAAAGTTTAAAACCACCAAAATTTATGACATTGATGAGGAAATAAGGTAAATCGACGTATAAGATCGGATTTTTATGACAGAATTTATTTCCAAATGTGATTTCAAAGACTTGTTCTGAAAGGTACCAAGTCTTTTGAGTATATAGCAGAGTTGTATTTCATTAGAACAAATGTATTTTCATAGCACACAGAGCTCACCACCTCTGAGTAAACTGACTTCTGTATGTATACGTAGTTCTATCGCAGAAGAGCTAAAACGCAAGCTCCATCCATGACTCCGCGAAAAGCAGCAAAAGCGAATGTTGAGGTTTTAGAACAAGGCTCAGACAATGTCTCTGATACTTTTCCCTGAAGTATCAACTCGGTCCCGAATTGGTCATATGTTTCAAATACTCTGCAAGTAGAATTGGTGGATTATTTCGACGACTCCGACGACAACGAAAGAGATGATTTAACTACCAAGTAAAAAATAGTTGTCCAATCTGGAATGCATAGAGTAGTAGCTAGACCGCAGTTGCTTCCATATTACGATATGGTCCGATGGGCATTGGACCATGTGGACATACCAACCAGGACTATCATGAATGAGCAAAGAGTCACCATCGGGACCTTCAGGCCGGAGCATCCACAAACCATGTACAAGTTGCCCGCTACGTCTGACCACACATATGGCGCTGAGTTCTTGGAAGAATTCAAGGAGAAGGAATGCGAACATTATGATAAAACCATGTCTAGTTTGATAAAGGATTGGGTTTCAAACACCGCGAAGTTCAGAGCCGATACCCACGGCATATATTCAATTGCTTCGTTAGAACTGCAATACAGATATGTCGCCATGATGACATGTCGGTTATATGGGAAAGAGGACACATAGCATTTTTTCCTTGCATGGGTGCCTCTAATGTTTCAGGTCGCCGACGGCTATTCTTTTAACTGGGCAAAGATGCTTTCGGATAGCTTGACCAATCGGGTCACAGAGTATGGGGAGCAGAAGGAGAATGGGAAGGTGTCGTCATTTTTCATGTCTGCGTACATTATGGGCGCAATTTATTCTATGACACCATTTCCATTAATGAACTGGACTTGGACTCTGGCCGAAGATGAACCCATACATGTATATCACGCAAAATTATGGGAAAACAAAGCAGAAAATTTTGCATATGAAATTTTTAACTGGGTGATGGTGCCTCTGCACGTCACCATTTTTGGTCACCAGCCACCTCGGATCACAGATAACATAGTAAAAAATCTGAGCAGCATCATAGACTGGTATGTAGAAGCTGAATTTTCCTACTTCAGAGTCTTCGGGGCTTCTGTTCCCCCACATGCGCTACCTTTGTTCATTCCCAACAAACTAGCTTGTCGCGAGGTTGCCCAGCAAACGGTAATTGGCAGTGTGAGCAAAGAACTTAAAGGGTACTCGAAAAAGGTATGGCCGTTGTTTCCTATTCATTTGAATTATTATTCTTTATTAGATTTCAAGCATGCCAAAGCCGAGGTGGCAGCCCTGGAAGACCTAAATTTGGTCTCCATCGAATACAAGAAGCATGACCCACAGAAATCGTGAGCAATCATTTGGCTAATTGCGGGCTCAAGAGATTTGAGCATGATAATTCACCCTCGGATGACATTTTCTGAGGAGCAAGGTCCTATGAAGAAATTCTAGCCTAGATCCAATCCTTGGCACCCGAGGATAGAGCTGAGGTATTGAAATTCCAGGAACACCGACGTAGTTGTCTCCCCACTGTGTTTCGAGGTGAGGCTCCAGGTAGTTTGGAGACAAAATAGAGGGATGCCAAAGGTTCTAAAGATGCAACTCCCAACCAAGGAAAACACCAGGACGAGGAGGAACAAATGAAGAATCCAGAAGTAGAGAAAAAGACTCCAGACCCGCCAAAGAAATAGAATCCGGAGACAGAGATAAAGACTCCAGAACCGCCAAAGAAGTAGAGTTCGATCGATACTCCAGGAAAATCGGAAAAACAGGTCAGAGAACCCATCACATCAGTCACACCCTTGCAGTCGACATAGGGAAATATCGGTGAGGGATGGATATTCAATGAAGAGATGAGGCCCATAAGAGTAGAAGAACTCCCTCCAAATGAGTTTTTCTTTGATAAAAAGAGGAAGGCAGTAGTGAAAAGGGAATTTTATCAAGAAGGAGAGTCGACTACAAAGAAATATAAGGTCATAACTGATGGAAAAGACAATAAAAATGAGGAATTCGCCACTGAGATAGCAGGGACACTAGGAGCCTACGCCTCGGTGAATCATTTTTTAGTTGGGCTCCTAAAAAACCAACTTAAAAGAAAAAATCGCCTAATTAAGACCCTTGAAGCTAGACTGGCCACAGCAGCAGAGAATGCTAAAGATCAGGCAAGAATGGGAATAGAGCAGGCCAAATTGGTCGATAAAAATGAAATAGAGATGCTCAAAACTAATCTTGAGCAAACACAGATGGTGGTCCAGGATGGTGGGATGCAAGCGAGCTAGCAGAGGAATTTGATCGAGTAGCTGCAGGCTAGGGTGGAGATCGCCGAGAATAGAATGATAGACATCGGGACGTTCAAATCCCAGGCGATCGAGATTCGGAGCAGAATCTCTACGGCACAAAAAAATTTGCTTCCCAAGGTGGAAGCGATCTGGGAAAACTGTCTGTTGGTAAATCAGGTTTCCAAGAACTTATCTGGTAGAGAAAGGGATGCCAGAGTGGCTCGGGTCTCCTTCCAGGAGGCGGTGATAGCCACGAACAACAGGGTTTCGGCAGGTACTTCCAGGCTCACCATTTTAGAAAAAACTAGAGGAAATATTCTGTTAAAGGAATGGGAGCATAACATTGTCGAAGGCAAGCAGCAAGCCCAAAAGATAACCAACTCCTTGGAGGAGGCCTTTAATTCCATAGACAGTGAGCTACTGGGCATTGACAACGGGTGCGATGCCGAGATGCTAATGCAAATGAATGTGGAAAGGATCTCGCTTGATCTAAAGGATAAAGAAGAAAGAGATTCGGTCGATATCTCTCGGATGACTATGGTGGACATAGTCCAAGTGGATAAATGCATGATCAAACCCAATGTGCAATTATGCACCATTGACATCATCAATGGACAGATGGAGGATACGTTGTAGCAGTTAGCCCGAGAATGTTACTTCTTCGAAGCCAGCTGTCAAGCAGAACCATCGCGGCTAATATCTCAGCTAGTGGAAAGATGTATCGCTTGTACCGAGCTCGCGCAATGACAAACATCTGGCACCAAGTGAGGACGGAGTAGGAGAAATGGAGCAATTGTACTCCTCCTTTTCATAACCGAAATTTTGTGACTGTTGATATTCTACCTTATTTGTAAAATTGTATAAATATATCACAGAAATAAATAAACAAGGATGGACCTTTTTGTGTCGTTTGTAACAGAGTTTTTTACATTTGAGAGTTAATACAAGCAGATCTGAAGATTCTCAATTCTGTCACGATTGTGTTACAAGTTTGCTTCCTTGTATCTCATGTTTCATTTCATTTCATATTCTTAACTGATGTGCTTCGTTATAATTTAGTATGACCACTACTATAGCGAATGAATATTGGTTTTCTGCATTTGTTTACTATTTTTCCTCTGTACCATCTATCAGCGGGTGTAAGACCAGTTTGCAATTTCAGGATTTTACACATATTCTCTGCTACATTGGTTAATTCCTTACATTTTTTCCTCTCTTGTTTATGTGTGATACTCTCCCTTAATAGGAGCCTTACATCATAGACAGTCAAGTGTTTTTCTCCCATCTCACACTTTTATTAAAATATAATACATTTACGGGAACGAGCCTTTGATTTGCATCCATATTTTATTTCTGAAACCGTAAATTCTTTTTTATATGACCAAATTGAGACAACACTTAATCCCTTTTTGAAGTTTTTTCCACTTTTACTGTTCCTCCATGACTGTCCCTATACCAACACAGCCTAACATTGAACTTGGACTATCAAACCAAATGCACATTGCCTTAAACCTCTTTAACACAATTCTTAAGACGACAAATAACCGGGCCGAACTTGAACAATCATGGGCATACATTGAACAAGACATAACTATCTAGGAACCATTGGAAGACATACAACGCCAACAAAGAAATATTCCTTAGTTTCCTTTATCGAAGGTTGACATTTCCTCCTTCTCCACCTTTCAGCCACTTTCGGATGCCTTGACATTGTACTTCTAAGCCTTAAGTATAGACTCAGGAACAACAGTTTTAAGTATTTTCGTGGGGAAATCAAGAACCTCTTGGCCCTCCCCAAGAAGCTCACGTAACCGATCCCCTCCCTTAGGCAAAAAAGGTAAATAAAATAGGAATAAACACTTAGCCCCTCAAGCCCCCTCTCTTGTGGAATCATAGCCCCCTATAACTCTAGTCCTTGCCCGTCTAGTAGCCATCGATGTGTTGATTATTAATAATGATAAGAAACATTACATGTCTTCGGCACACTTGCCTTTTAATAATTGTTTGGGAAATGTAGCCTCTGAGTGGACCTACTGTGGAGCAAGCATGGAAGTCTTTCTTTTCCAACCCCTCCTTTACAAATATAAATTCATTACCTTTAATTCTTTGTTGGGGCGATTGGGTAGCTAGG
>JZKD02S2417515.1:882451-908744 GCA_000966675.3 Picea glauca | reverse complement strand
ATTCTATATCTCACTTAAGCTCATTTCTTTAAAATGTCAATGGGGTTTGGAAGTAGAATAAACAATTTTGATGAACTATTATCTTTTAAGCTTGTGCTTCTCTTTTCTTTGGAAAAGGGGGTGAAAGTTTTACAATTTTTGGTGATACAATGATAGTTATTAATTGGGAAAGAAAATCATAACAATGACACAATTTACAGCTCCTTTTGCTTCTTGAGGAAGTTCACAATATTATGGAATCTTATGATATGGTATCTATTTAGCATGTATATAAGGAAATTAACAGAGAATAAGATTCTCTATCTAAGGTGGGCCTTCAGCTAGTTAAGGGACACTGGCACATAAATGAAATCAACCCAGAAGGAATTTTTGAATATTTTCACAGGCCTTTTATAGACAAAGATTCTCCCCATACTTAATATTTATTCCTCAAAGGTCTTAAGGATTATATATACAGGACATTGTTGGCAACAATGTGTAATTATCTCTTCAAGAAATCAGTCATTGACTCATAATATTATTGCAAACTTATGAGCTCTTCAATTTTTTCTCATATCCATGACATCTAATGTATTATAATTGTATTATTTTGGTCATGGAAACCGATTCATAATTTTTGGGATGATGTGCTTTGCACTTTTTGTATGTGAACAGACCTTTTGAAGTTCCAAGCTACAACAAAAACATGGTCACTCCATGTTTTATACATAATGTAAGTCTCTTTTCTCTTCGGATGAAATTAAATTTACGCTTTTTTCTGAGGAAAAAAAAAATACAGAGGAGGGTTTAAAGAGCCTAAAGGGATACCACACAAGAGGGATGTGGAGAAGAAAATAAAGTTATTTCCAGAATCCCCATTGTCAAATATTGGGCTATATAGACAGTGTTTTCTATAAGTGAATGAAGTGAAGAAGCAGTTGCAACAGTTGTTAGAGCAGGGTGTGATTTGAGCAATTACCTCACCTTGTGGGTCACCCATCATAGTTATACCCAAGAAGGATGGAACTTGGAGAATGTGTACAGATTATAGGGAATTAAAAATCATTACACTGAAGAATCGATACCCTCTACCAAGGATCGATGATTTTTTGGACCAACTACAACATCCCAAGTACTTCACGAAGTTGGATTTGAAAATAGGTGATCATCGTTTACAAGTCAAAGAAGAAGATACATGGAATACTACCTTCAAGGCAAGGAAAATTTTGTATGAGTGGATGGTTATGCCATTCAGTTTATGCAATGAAGTAGCTACATTTATGAGAATAATGAATGATTTTTTACGCCCTTATCTAAATTCATTTGTTATTTTTTTTTGGATGATATACTAGTTTATAATGCTACCTAGGAAGAGCACCTATCGCATCTTATGTAGGTGTTAGATACTTTGAAAAATCACCATCTCTTGGCCAATCTTAAGAAATGAGATTTTTCTCAGTAGTCTTTGGTGTATTTGGGGTATGTGATTGGTGGAGGGGAGCTCAAGATAGATCCAACAAATATGGAGGCCATCATGAAATGGCTTGCTCCTACAAATTTCACTAAATTTAGGAGTTTTTTTGGCTATCACAATTCTTGCGGAAGTTCATATATTCATTATCAACAGTAGATGCATCATTCCACACCCTAAGATTTGGTGGTAAGAGTTTCTAGTGGGGGAAGAATCAACATAAGGCCTTTGATGAGATAAAAGTAAAGACTAGTCAAGCACCAGTGCAGGCTCTACCAAATTTGTATATACTCTTTGATGTGGAGACATATGCAAGTGGGTATGCCATGGGAGCAATTTTGATGCAAGGAGGAAGTTCAACATTCTATCATTCTAAATTATTTCATGGTGTTATTATCAACGACCCTACCTATGATAAGGAGCTCTATGCTTTGGTACAAGTTGTCAAAAATTGGAATCAATATCTAATGGGCTAGGAGACCATCATCCACATAGATCACCAACCACTACAGTATTTACAGGCCCAGAGTAAGCTACAACAAACCATGCATTACAAGTGGATGGGGTTTTTATAGCAATTTCATATTGTCATCAAGTATATAAAGGGTAGCCTAAATAAGTAGGGAGGTTGTTATAACCCTAAATTGCACCATACATGCTTACCTGGCATCTAGCCATATCATAGCCCTTCTTTGCAAGCCAATGTTGAACAAACTCCTTGAAAAACCTCCTCAATAAGGGCCCATGTGCCCTACTTCATTACCGCACGCGTGTACATGCTCGCTAACCTAAGACAGCCCGCGTGGACCAACAAAAGCACAAAAAGAGGAAAGTTGTCGATGGAACACAAAAGTTATGGGTGAGTTAACTGAAACTCCCAGCCATGCATGGCCAAGGGTTCATCCAAATATCTAGCTCCTTCTATCCTATAAAAGAAGGGGTAGGGGTCCCATTTGGAGAAAGGGAGAATACAACAAAGAAACTCTGCCCATTTTATTATTCCAATTGTCCCAACCCTTTAGCTTTGTTTATGCCAGAAGAGATTCAAAGCAAAGTAGTTGGACGATAGTAGAAGAGGAGCCCAGGACCAGGTTCATGGCGTGGTGGCCAGTCTCAATCTATATAAGTTGATTCATTAAAAGAAATAAAGAAAGTGCTTTTCCCATCCCAACTCATGAACTTTTCAATAGTTTGACTAGTATATGTGTGGATTTCTAACCCGTTAGTATATAAGTAGTATGCATGTGTAGTTGTTGCATGTCTTGTATGCAGGTCAGCTTTGGAAGGAGTATTGCAAAAAAGTAATCAAGTAGAATGGAGGATCTACATCAAACGTCGGAAACGAGGTAGGTTGATATTTCCATGAATTTACTCAGAAAAGGGGATTTAAATCTAGGGATGAAGGTAGAAAGTAGTTTATGTTTGGTCATATCTGCATGCAAAGTCTAAGACCTATTTTCTAGTCCATAGGGAGATTTCCCTCACAACAGAATTGGTGACCGTACTGGGGAGTCTCTTAGGGTTCTTGGAATTTTATTTATCTTTTGGGTAGTTTAAAAGACTAGTTTTTTTTTCCTGGTTTTTCTTTTAATTTCTGTAAGGTCTGAGCTAACATGGAGTCTGGTTTCCCATACCATCTTTCTCTGTTATTTTCTTGAATGTGATTTTCGAGACCCATAGAGGTACACACGGCCTGCATAAAGTCTGCACACGTGTACCCACGTCCTATTCTCTTACAGCCCACGTGTAAACTCTAGCTGAAGAAATAGCAGTGGTGTGTAAAGTCCAGAGAATTTTTGAGGTAGTCATCCTCTTCCCTGTTATGATCAGTTAGTTTCAGGGGTTTTCTAGAATTTTGTCTGAGTCTTATTTATTTGCAGTATTGTTTCAGATTAGTTTGTTTGCAGTCTTATTTTTCTTTTCATTGTTTGCTTTTGTTGTTAAAAAAAAAAGTGTCTAAGCCTTCAGGAGACCCTGGTTATCTATATTAGTGGTATTTTCCTGGTTTGGTCTGTCTATTTTTAGTTTTTCTTCAGAGTTTAGAGATACACGTGTCCTATACAAGGTCAGCCCACATGTACATGCCCTCTGTCTCTATACAGCTCACGTTAACACGCTTGGTGTTGGAGTAATAGCCGTGTGCTTGTACATGATAGTTTTTGTTGAGGGTAAGGCAATCATCCTTTCCCTTGATGAGAATTATACCTCTCAGGTATTTGAATCGCTGTCTTAGCAGTCAGTAGCTTAGGTAATCGTACCCTTATCTTGTTTTTTCTCATTTAAAAGTTGTTTAAAAAGAAAAAAAAATTTAAGGTTTTTAGACAAGTACGAGTCATTTTTTTTTTAGTTACTAGTGTGTGCTTTCTTGAAGTGATTCTCTGCGATCTGCGCTCAGGCCAGAATTTTTTTTCTTGGTTTTTGCTTGTCGGTATTTTCACTTTTTTTCTTCATTAGCATTTAAATAAATAAATAAATATCTCTTTTCATTTTCTGGTTTGGTTGTGTTTCTGCATTTATTAGCCAGGGAAAAATATTTATTTCATAGGTTTTTTTTTACAGTTCACTTAGATCATAAGTAGCTCATAGTTGAGTGAAATTCTTCGAGTTTTTTGTCCAAAAAAAAAATCTTAGAAAATTACAAATTTTGAAAGGTTGTTAAAATTTTTGCAAAGTCTTTGTTTCTAGCTTTTTCTTCATTTTACTTTCATCTTTTACACTTCATCAGTTTCACTTCCATACCCCTTGACATAAGACAAAGCCTTAAAAATAACGCTAAAATTAAAATCTCCTAGACTTTTATGTTTGTAGGGCTAACCAACTAGTTTTGTATTAGGGCCTTGGATTAGGTTGGAGAGGAAACTCTTCAAGGCCATTTGAAATCAAACATTGGAGTCTAAGTTAGGGAGTGTCTAAGTCCAGTATCGTGAAAGTTATTCGGGACCCCCCTATAACATAGGGGATAAACATGAGGTCACGTGCGGAAAGGTAGCAGAGATAACCCCTCCAAAGCTGGACCAATCGTAGTGGAGAACACATATAGAGGGCTTGTTTTGGGATTCCATCGTTTGCATTTGTCATGGAGATTCGTGGGTCTCAAATTCATTCAAGGTCCTCAGTTGTCTTCCAAACCACTTTCTTTTGATGCCCTTGATAGGTTTCAGGCTTGATACCCTTCTCATTGTGATCTACCCGACTTTCGACTGTACCCACCTGGTGACTGTTCGCGCGTTGGCAACCTAGTTTCCCATGTTTTTAGGAACTTACACAGGTGACTGTGTGGCTATACCGTGGTACCTAGGACAAACATCAGGCCACACTTTGTAGAGTATACTTCTGTGTTTGAGTTTCACTTGCACTGGTAAGTTGCTCTAGTGTTGGTTGTTGTAATTGTTCTTCCAATTAGTTTAGTGTTTGCCTGTCTTATCTCCTAGGGAATTTTTTTTTAGTGAGTGTTACTTTTGAATGTTTAGACTACTCTAGAGTGTCTTGGATCTTTTCACACAGTGGAGGATCCTGAACTCCACTGGTCACGAAGGCTTCTTGGACTGCCACCGGTTACACTGGACCCACCCCCGCCACCATTGAGGTGAAAGCTAGACCAACAAGGGTCTTTTGAAGTGATTGGGTCGCACGAAATTGTGCCCACCCAACATCCGAAGGAATTGACCATTCTGGACCTTGGAGTGAAATCCCTTGGCACGGTTGAATCCCCAACCACTAATCTTTCAGCACCCCTCATCGTACAGATTTATCCTTATGAGTGTCAGACAATGTTGCACGCAGTAATGGAAACAAACGTTGTTATCACTTCTGGGAATTCATTAGTTCCCGTTACTGTTGTCACCACAGGAGCGTTTCCACCTCCTAACCCACCATCATCGGATTGAGCCACCATGGTCTTGACAGCCTCTACGTCGCACAGTGGTCTGAATCTATCTTTGGCAGAGTCCACAACAACTTTCCCACCAAGTGCGACAGGACCTTCGTTCTCATACGGGATTCCTAGTTCGGGTACAAGTCCTGTACTTTACTACTCCACTTTACAAATTTCAGGTCTAGGGCCAGGGAGCTCTATCGCTCCTCTGCAAAGTCACATAGGGGGCATTCCTACTCCTTTTAATGCTTTCCCTTATGGAGGAGGTCACATACCTCCTTCATCCCCTTCTCTCAGTGGCTCGCATCAACAGTCTGTCGGGCAACCTACACCCCTTAGTTTAATTGGAGTGGGGAGTCAAGGACCACCTTCGCATAGTATGCTGGTAGGTTCAACACTGTCTTATGCAATGGGAACATTCGGTAATAGTGCCTTTTCATCACCCTTTTTCTCGACTGGGGGCAATCCCAGTTTTGGACAATCTATTCCTATGCAGGGTATTATTCCTGCATAGGGGGCAAACCTAGGAACTTTTTCCACTTCAGGGCCTTGGAATTCCTGGCAAGGATTCATTCCTTTGTCCAGAATGTTGATCTGGAGTAATTCTTTCCACAATCAATGGAACCCCAGACAAACTACCATGCCTATCCCTGCAGGACCGACATGGGGCAACCCTTCCCAAAGTCCTTCGAATGTTATGCATGCCCAACCATCCATGTCCTATTTTTGGAATCAGCTGATGACGTCTCCACATATGCAAAATCCATACACTGGCCAGGGTCATGGTTTCTACCAAAATCTGGGCCAACAACAAAACTTTTCTTGGCAACCTGGTGCTAGTCAAACTCCAGGCCCCGTTTTCCCAGGCTATCACCAGCAACCCAAACTTCCTTTCCTAGCGACTCTGTACTTGCCAAATTTGACAAGGTTGTTGAATGACCCTATCTGTCATGATCCACATTGGCCTCCTATGCCGACGAAGTTTCCTTCAGACATCCCAAAGTTCAAATACAAGCCTAACGAAGATCCAGGGGATCATGTGACTACCTTCCATCTTTGGTGCTCTTCTAAATCGTTGAAAGACGATTCCATACAGTTGCGATTGTTTCAATGTACTCTCATTGGGGGTGCCACAAAATGGTACATTGAGCTCGATCGCTCAAGATACTCTTCCTTCGGTGAACTGGACATGGATTTCCTAAACCATTTCCAGTTACCTGTAAGATACGACGTCGGCATAGAGCTTCTTGCTAATTTTGAACAGATGACAGCAGACCATATCTCTGATCATATCCAAGAATGGAGACGTAGGAAGAGTTTAATTAAAGTGCTAGTCCCACCAGCATTCATGCTCGAGTGGTTCGTTAAGTCTTTGGTCCCGTTGCTATCCAAAGACGTTGCAATGTCAAGAGTTTTCTCTGAAGAAGACGCCATCATGAGATCTCGACAATTTGAGCTCATCTATTCTCAATCTGGTTTATTATACAACACCTTACCAGATGCGCCACGCTCAATACTGGATAAAACTAGACAGAGAGTTGGACCACATGCCGATGGTATTGTCGGATCCGAACAAACAAAGCCCGTTGAACACCTAACGAATAAGTTGCAATAGTTGTCTATACAACACACAACGGCAAGCCAAACTACTTCTTTGGCTGCTCCTCCTACCAAAATGTCGGATGTACACACAGTGCAATCGACTACCCCAAAGGCCACCTAACAGCCTGAAGGAAAGAAAAAACAATGGAAAAAGGGTAAGGGGGATAAGAAACCCACCGATAATGCTGGCGAGGGAAATATGGAAAAATGGAAGGCAAGGTATCCATGCAATCTATGCACAGAAGACCACCCAACCCACCTATGTCCTTGGCTTGCAGAGGCCCAAAAGTTTGTGACATAGAAACAACCTGTCGTGTTAACTAATCCATTTCAACATGGACAAAATTTAACTCAAGCCTCTACAAGCACGGAAAGGGGCAGTCAAGGACCCCCTCCATATTCGAACAAACCCGCATCTGCGAATGTATATATGGTGAAAGGTGATGATTTTATATCAAATAGAGAACATGACTATAGTCAACCTAGCACTTCTGAGAAGGGCAAAGAAGCCGAACTCCCATCTCTTCCCCTACAGATTGAGAATATGTTGGGAGAAACAATGACACGCATCCCCAAAGGTGTGTTCAAGAGATATTCTCACAACCCTAATGCAAGGGCCACCCAGAACTACTATGTGGTGAAGGATTTATCACAAACCCCTTGTGCGATGTCTGCTTTGGAGGTCCTCCAGAGTTTCTCTTCCCAGAGGAAAGCTTTGTTAACAACTTTAGGATCTACTGAGACTTGTAATCCATGTACAATCATGCTATATACAACTGACTTAAAACCTCATCTACCTTACCACGTAGAGTTTCAGATAGTAGTGGCTCATCCCATGAAAACTTTTACAAGGAATATCTTCTGCATGGTAGTGGATGAGGGCGCCTCAACATGCGTTATGTCATTAGCATTTTGGAAGGCCATCGACCAACCCGTTTTGTCTCTGTCACCTACTCTCCTCACTGCTTTCGACGGTCGTTCATTCCGACCACATGGTATCATTTCGTCTTTCCCCATGCAGTTAGGAGGGAAGACCATGTGCGTCGAGGTAGAAGTAGTTGACACTCCCCTCGACTATAATCTTTTTTTAGGAAGGAGTTGGACTTACGCTATGCAAGCCGTGGTTGCTATAGTTTTCTGGGTCCTGTTGTTTCCACATGAGGGCTAGATTGTGACCATAGATCGATTGAATTTCTCCAGACCTGACCCGTCACTGGGGGCATCCATGGTGTCGATGATTGATAATCCTCAACCAGGTGTTGTTAATGTAGGGTTTAGTTTGTGCCCATCCTTGATGGGTACCATCAATTACCCACCCCCTCAAGGCGATATCAAATTTATATCCAATCATCACAAGGTTGAGATTTTTCAAGTTTCGTCATTTCGCACGACTTACTTCAATGACCCGTGGACACTTTCTTCCCCATCAGCCATGATGGATGAGACAGGGCACTCGGGCATGTCCTTGCCCTTGTCCACCATTGAAATACCATACTCTTTAGTCTAGCAAGCTTTGGCTAACCCTTATTTGACTCATGCACAAGATTTAGATCCTCTGCTAGAGCCTATTTGGGCTCATGGTTCTCTCGCTGGTATCGATTCGTTAGACTTAGTCTTGCCCTCCGATGAAGAAATAATCGAAGCAATGACTAGTCCGGACAAACCCTGGGAGGATCTTCATCAAAAATCATACTTCCTCCCAGAGTTAAGATGAATCGAAGCAGGATAATTCACCATGACTATGACAAGAGATCGGTCTTGTCCTATTAACCCGTTAGCTACACATGAGGTTTATGCTGAGGGTAATATGGCAACGATCACTGAAACTTTATTGATCAATATCTCCCAAAACCATGCCTTCATGGAGAATGTCTTCGTCGGAGTGGATTTCTCCCCCGAAGAGATTCAAATCTACACCAACCTTTTCAAATAGTTTATCGACGTTTTTGCCTGGTCTTATGAGGAAATGCCAGGCATCGATCCAAAAATAATCGAACATGAAATAACAACTTATCCTGATGCCATGCTGGTTTGGTAGAAGCTTCATCTAGTTAATCCAAAGAAAGCAGCAGCCATTAAGGTTGAGGTCGAGAAATTTCTTAAGGCGGGTTTTATCTATCCTATCCGTTTGACCCAATGGGTGTCGAATCCTGTGCCAGTCAATAAAAAACAAGGCACAATTCATGTATGTACCGACTTCCATGATTTAAGCAAGGCATGTCCCAAAGATAACTTTCCAACTCCATTCATCGATCACATCATTGATGAATGTGTCGGCTGAGAGGCCTTTTCTTTCATGGATGGTTTTTCAGGATATAATCAAATCTAGATCAAACCTGAGGACCAACATAAAATGGCATTTATTTGTCCTTGGGGTACATTCTCATATCGTAATATTCCTTTTGGTATTAAAAATGCTGGAGAAACCTTTCAGCGAGCCATGTCTTTTTCTTTCCATTACCTAAAGCATATAGTCGAGGCCTATTTAGATGATTTAGCATCATGATATTGCAAGAGAACAGATCATCCCAAGCACCTCTGACTTATCTTCGAACGTTGTCGCTACTTTTGGATTCACTTGAATCCAAACAAGTGCAGCTTATGCATAACGTCAAGACGTTTGTTAGGTTTCATCGTGTCCACAACAGGGATCATGGTCGATCCTCTCAAGGTGGAGGCAATAATTCATTTGTCCCCCCCATGCACAATCCTTCAACTTAAGAGTCTACAAGGCAAGGTGAACTTTTTACGACGCTTCATAACCAACTATGCTGAGATCACCAAGGGATTCATGCGCTTACTAAAGAAAGATGTTCCCTTTTACTAAGACAAGGCTGCTCAACGTTATTTTGACGCATTGAAACATTCCCTCAACACTGCCCCTCTGCTCCAGCCACCTAACTACAACAAGGACTTCCTTTTATATCTGGCTACCATAGAGTCAACCATTGGCATAGTGTTAGCTCAAGAAGACAACTTATTCTTAGAATACGTGATCTATTACCTGAGCCGATGCCTCGTAGGACCAGAACTCAATTATTCCCATATCGAAAAACTTGCATTGGCAGCAGTTCATGATGTTCAATGGTTCTGTCATTATGTTTTGTTTTCCAAAACCACCATCATTGCCGTCATCAATCCATTCCAGTACATGTTGACACGACGAGTAATAGGCAGAAAAAATAGTAGATGGATAGTCATCCTCTAGGAGTTTGACTTAGACATCATTTTAGCAAAGTCCAAAAAATCACTGGTCTTCGCAAAACTTATTTCGGAACTTCCAGTTGAGTCAGCTGACGTTGTGCTTGAAGAATCGCCTATCCAGGGACATATGTTTTTAATCACATCTTCAGACCCCTAGTATGGAGATAAACTTATCTATCTCCAAACTTTGAAGTGCCCCACCTCTTCTTCTCGTCATGAACATCGACGCATATGCCATCAGGCTAAAAACTATCTCATACTCAATGAAACTTTGTATCGAAGAGGTGTAGATTGCATCTTGCATCAATGTCTCACTCATGAGGAGGCAGTTATAGTGCTTAACGATTGCCACACCAGAGCATGTGGTGGTCATTTTTCTGGGTTGGCAACAACCCAAAAGATTCTACAAGCAGCTTACTTCTAGCCAATGCTAATCAAAGATTGTATTGAATCGGTCAAGAAGTGCCATCCGTGCCAAATCTTCTCACAAAAGATGAGGACACACCCCACTCCTATGTTTCTTATCATCAAAGTTGGTCCCTTCACCAAGTGGGGGATTGATTACACTACATGCAACCCTCCTTCAGCAAGGGAGCAGCATTATATCATCGTAGTTGTTGACTACTTCACACAATGGGTTGAAGAAATGCCAACATTTAAGGATGATGGAGAGACTACAACTTTTTTTCTTTTCAACCAGATAATAGCAAGGTTCGGCATCCCAAGAGAGATTGTCACCGACCATGGTAGTCACTTTTAGAACCAAATGATGACCGATTTAACATCAAAACTTGGGTTATGGAAAGAACATTCATCACCCTATTACGCCCAAGCTAATGGGCAGGTGGAAGTTGTAAACAAAACTCTTAAGACTATTTTATAGCGAACTATCAACTCAGCCAAGTCAAATTGGCATTTGATGTTATACTCGACATTATGGGCTTATCAGACGTCTGTTAAGACTGCAACCAGTTTCTCACCTTTTCAACTCATTTACGGGTTGGAGGCATTCTTTCCCATTGAATGCCAGATCCCGTCTCTAAAATTGGCAGTACAATTATTGCCAGACACTTCTCCACTTGAAGAATGGTTAGTATACCTTGAGTAGCGTCGTGATGCGGCCCTCGCCAATGAGGCTCACAAACATAAGGTTAAGTGTCAATATGATAGGTCCGTTTGTCCTCATATTTTTTCTCAAGGTGACCTTGTCCTGGTCTATGACCAAGATAAGGACCCCCTGGGGGCAGGAAAATTTAAACCCATGTGGTTCGGACCTTTCGTCATAAAAGAGGTGTTAAAAAATGGTGCTTATCACCTGGTTGACTTTGAAGGGAATGAGTTGGTGGAGCCTCGAAATGGGCTCTACCTCAAGAAGTATCACTCATAGGTAGGTCACTGTGGATAACTTTTTGTACCATATGTATAGTCTTTTGTACTATTACTGTCTAGTTTTCTTTAGTGTTATGGATTTGTCATTGATACTTTCTTTTGTCACGGTGACAGATGTCAAGTGAATCTGAGGTGTTCATTGGGTACGCAAACGGTGCTAGCCGACACACATGGAGGCTTGCCTCTGCATCTTGGGTAGTATTTACACCTCAAGGCCAGTTGTTATCTTATGGAGGGGTATGCTTAGGGGCCACTACAAATAATGTCACTAAGTATAATGCAGTTATTAAGTTACTTCGTGACGCTTTGTCATTTGGTATCTTTCGTCTCCAAGTCTATCTCGATGATCATCTGTTTGTGTTGTAGTTAAATAGAGTTTACCGGGTAGATGACCCAACGTTACACCAATGATTCCTTAGGGTACGTCTCTTAGAACGAAAATTTGATTATATTACATATTTTCATGTTCCTAGGAGATTAAAGCAAGTTACAGATACTCTAGCTAATCACATTTTAGATTGGCATCTTACACACACATAAAAGAAAATTCACAAAAATATGTTAATACATTTTACACATATGATCCATGATACACAAAAAGATATAAAAATCCATATATATAGTCATAAAAGTAACCAGAGTATACAGATGGACGCAAGCACTTCAAAAATATATAATTCACAGGGCTTATGCCCTCAAAAAATAGGTACAAGTAGTGTTCAAAGCATGAAAAGTGTCTAAAGAGAAGTCAGGGCCTATGGGCCCTGTTATACTGGTCCACAACATGAGCTAAATGCCTAAACAATTGGACCCATGTCCGAGGTGCCCCTACTACATGAGGCTACATGGATGGAGGCAGGTCCTCAATCTCTGCCATCGGGACTGTGTGAGTGAGTGTAGTGAAGTTCCGCTCAACCCATCTAAGTACCCTCTCAGCCTCCCCAACTGGGAGGTCTCCTGCTACTGTTGGTCCCCCGACAGCGGCGTTTATGGCTACTGGTCAAGGACAACACATGTTCCAGGCATAATCGGCAGGTCGTACTGGTCCCACATCTACATGCAACAAACATATACCCATCAAATACTCTGGCATACAATAAAAATAATATATAAACAAAATGACATAAAAATTACATATAACCAATAAAAAATTAAAGACAGTTACAAGCATGAAGACTTACCCATTTCTCCTCGCTCCTCACCAGGAGGCACGGGTATCTCAGGATCCCTCGAGAAATCTATCCCTGCATATGGGTAATCCTCGATCACGGGGATTTTCCACGACAGCCAGGCAAAAAATTCATTGTCGAAGGACTCATTTGTCCTTCCACCACCCTGTCGTGGCATCAATACGGCCCATCTACACAGTGCAGGAAACAAAGCATGATGTCCACGTACTACTACCCGAGGGCTGAAACTCAGAACTCTCTCAAAAAAAGAACGAACACAAAATCATCCCAAATCCAAAGTTTCTCTGTTTCCGCTGACGACAATCTATCAATTACCTCTTCATGCACTCCAGCAGTGTATTTCTCCAGTCAAAATTCTGTGCATTCAAGCACTCGATAGCATAGTTCATTTGTGCGCGGGATGCCTGATGCAAGGTAGCTAAGTCGATAATCCACGAAATAAGAAATACTATCGCTTGCAGCAATAGGTCAGTGATCTTTCTTATAGGCACCTAGAAGCTCGAACGATCTGTCCCATCCTCATAGTATAGGGCCATCAGTTCCTCTATGTTATGAGGCCTCAACGGAAATGTCCTGAAGTTGACTAGTTCCCCTCTCCTTGAGAGGCTAGTCAGAAAATAAATATCCTCGGTGGTGGGTACCAGGGATTTCCCCTCTAGCATAAAATCCTCTACACAGGATGCCAGTAGTCAACCAAGGCATTCAGTAGCCTCGGTTGCACCCACATAAATGGACATAAGAAAAACTTTAGTAAACCGCATTGCATTAATGCGGCCATAGCATTCGGATCTCCTGCAATCAACTCACCAATCTCCTCATGTTCCCTCTCCCTCCAATGAACATACATCCTGCCAAAGCAACAAAGTTTAGGAGGGTGAGTAAGTATTTTATTTAATAGAAGGGGGGGGTCCAAGTGTGTTTCCTAGGTGACAGTCGTGTGTACATGCAGGCAACTTTTATCCTGCCCGAGTGTACACACAGCCTGTCCAAAGACAGTCTGTGTGGACCTAGGGCCGACCTTTTAAAGGTCGACGCCCACCCAAAACAAAATGAAAAACAAAAATTGAAGCATTAAATGACTAGACAAGGGAGTTTGTACTTACTTGATCCAAATGGAAGTTCGTTTCGTACACTGTAGCTCCGGGAATCACTACTTTTGTCAAAGGGGGTCTTTTGGCTCCAGAGTCAATTTTCAAATCAACAATGGTGATAATGAGCTTCCAACTTCTATTTATATACTTTTTGGCCTCTTTTTGTCATTTTTTGGGCCTCCCTTATCAGTTAATTTATACCAAAAACCATCTAGAGTGATTTGGGAGTTGCAGGGGAGAGTTTTGATAAGGTATCGGAACCTTTTTAGGAGTTTTGGGACACTTTTTACGATTTATGGAAAAATCTCAAATGACCAACTTGAGCACATAGGTTAGGTTTCCACCACGAATTTTGTATCTCGTTGTCTTTATTCCTCCACCATAAGATCAATCCCATTAAGTTGCGACATGGAACTGTCATTACTTCTTTAGAAGTGTCACAAATTGGTGTAGAACTTACCTAAACATGGATGCCCTAGATAGATCCTGGTTGCATTAAGGTGTCCATGCTGTCTCTCATTACTGTCGACTAGGGAGTCCTTTGTATTTGCCATGATTAACGAGTTTGAGCCTCATTTGCATGATCCTTCTTCACTTTTGACCTCACCCTCGGGACTCCCAAAAAACACAATGGGTCTTCTTTTAAGCCCTTTTTAGACCCTTTAAACATGAAAATATTGTCGAGCAATCTTGTGGCATTTCACGCTCATTAAACTGAAATTTAAAGTCACATATGTCCGGTGGTAGTTTACCCCTTTTTCGGTCTAGACGATCAATTGTACGAACAAAGGTGTACTCTACAAAACTTTCGTTCTTTAGAAGAGTACCCTTAGGTATAATTTTACCCCTTTTTCGGGCCTGAGGGACTAAACTTACAAAAAAGGAACCCCCACGGAGTCCATAGTTAATCTCTTTTTAGACTCCCTAAAATTGAAAAGATCGTCGAGTGACCTTATTCTTTCACACTCGTTAAAATGGTCCAGAAGAATATTCCTGATGGAGTCCATAGTTAAGCTTATTTCAGACTCCTTAAAAGTGAAAAAATGGCTGAGTGATCTTGTCCTTATTACACTTGTTAAAATGGTTTTGAATAGACGTCTTGTCTGTGCTAGTTTACCCCTTTTTCAAACCGGCTAGACTATCTTCGAAAAAGGTACCCCAATGGAGTCTCCTTTTACGCTTTTTCAGACTCCCTAAATATGAAAAATCGTCAAGCTTACCTTCTCTGGGCTCGTTAAACTTACATCGAATGATGTTACCATTGTGTGTTTTATTAAATCGCATTTGCATACCTGCGTCTTTGGCCTAATGTTGGCTCCATGTTGCTCTCAACTAAACCATCTGAAGCATGCCTTATACGCAAGCCCTGTAGCACTTTGCCTTTACGTCTTGACACCTTTGGCCACTGCAGGATTTTTACCGAGTATCATTATTCTGAACATTAGTCTTGTCCTTACACCTTGAACTTGTATGTTTGTAACATTCGTTCCTCCATTGTAACGTAACATTCCTTTATTATTTCGTCCAAAATTATTGAAAAAAGAAAAACAAATCAAATATACCCCAAAAAGAGGAAGGGAAAAGTATTTTTCTTATTGGTAGCATAATGAGTCACCCTTGGCTAAAGCACATCTATTTGTTTTTTCATCAAACCCTAGGATTTAATATGACTTTAGGAAGTTGTTCCTGCTACATAGAGTTGTGTCCTCCTCTGTTTGGTTATTCTTCCAGACATATGGAGAGTTTGCATTGCCTCCTGCTTCGTAAACTTATGTTAATGCCATGCTGCCTGAGTCTCATCATTAGTCGTGATGTTGTCCACGGGAAGTTTTTTACCAAGCCTGAGTCGGCCCCTCTGCATTTTGTCTCTTTCCCTCATACCCAGCCATCCTAAACGTCCAATCAAGTCCTTGTTCGAAATCAATGAAGCTTTCAGTTTGATCATTAAGATTCTCTAGTCCATGACCGACGAGCCGTCAAAGACCTATGCGTAGTGAAGTTGCACACTCATTATGCACTCTTACTCGAGTTTTGAATATTTTGAAGTTGTTTCTCGAGCTCTGAAGCCTTCATCTCCAACCATCAGACCTTATAAGTTTCTATAAAGATGGATACTTTGCATGTATATCTTTTTGATTTCGAGATGTAGCTCCACTATGTACTGTTAGCGGCTACACTTTATATAGTTATATGACATGGATCTACAGTGTATTTGATTGGTATCCATGCGTTTATTTTATCCCGAGAATTGGTATGCCCACCTCGGTGAGACATTTGTTATTTTGCAGATGGCACCTCCCGATTCCTTGTTCCTGGGCTCACTCGTTCGATACAACAGTAAAAGATTGGTAATGTATTTCATCCATCAGATGCTCTTTTGAACTCATACATTAGGGGGCATCTGTTATAACCCTAAATTGCACCATACATGCTTACCTGGCATCTGGCCATATCATAGCCCTTCTTTGCCAAGCCATTGTTGAACAAAGTCTTTGAAAAAACTCCTCAATAATGGCCCACACTCCCTACTTCATTATTGCACGCGTGTACATGTTGGCTAACCTAAGACAGTCTGCGTGGATCGACAAAAGCACAAAAATAGGAAAGTTGCCAATGGAACACAAAAGCTATGGGTGAGTTAACTGAAACTCCCGACCATGCATGGCCAAGCGTTCGTCCAAATACCTAGCTCCTTCTAGCCTATAAAAGAAGGGATAGGTGTCCCATTTGGAGAAAGGGAGAATACAGCAAAGAAACTCTGGCCATTTTATTATTCCAATTGTCCCAACCCTTTAGCTTTCTTTATGCTAGAAGAGATTCAAAGCAAAGCAGTTGGAGGATAGTAGAAGAGGAGCCCGGGACCAGGTTCGTGGAGTGGTGGCCAGTCTCAATCTATGTAAGTTGAGTCATTCAAAGAAATAAAGAAAGTGCTTTTCCTGTCCCAACTCATGAACTTTTCAATAGTTTGACTAGTATATGTGTGGATTTCTAACCCGTTAGTATATAAGTAGTATGCATGTGTAGTTGTTGCTTGTCTTGTATGCAGGTCAGCGTTGGAAGGAGTATTGTGAACAAGTAATCAAGTACAATGGAGGATCTACATCAAATGCCAGAAATGAGGTAGGTTGATCTTTCCATGCATTTACTCAGAAAAGGGGATTTAAATCTAGGGATGAAGGTAGAAAGTAGTTTCTCTTCGGTCATATCTGCATGCAAAGTCTAAACCCTATTTGCTAGTCCGTAGGGAGATTTCCCTCACAACAGAGGCATGCTTTCATGGCCACCCACTTCCAATATTACACCCTTGGGAACTCTAATGAATATGGAGTGTTTGACCCATGATGCATACAAAGAGGCATACATAAAATACGATGACTTCAAGGAGGTGTTTCAACATATATAGGGAAAGTTTCATTTAGAAGAAGGAGATGATAAAGTTGGCTATCATTTCCAAAATGGTTTATTCTACAATCTTGACAAGCTCTATGTCCCTAAAGGTGAACGACTACAACTTATCAAAGAGGCTCACACCTCCAAGGTTGTAGGACATTTTGGTGTTGGAAATACAACTTCCAATTTACAAAGGTGTGTGTATTAGCCTAGAATACAAGAAGATGTAGCATGGTATATTAGAGGATGTGTACTTTGTTGTACTAGCAAGCCCATTAAGAGGAAGCAAGGTCTATACCATCCCTTACTTGTACCCACTCAACATTGGGAAATCATTTCCATGGATTCTTTGAGAGGTTTACCAACCACACTAAAGGGACATGACTATTTATTTATGGTAGTTGACAGGTTCAACAAAATGTGCATTCTCATGCCTTGTAAAAAGAACACCAACAGGCAGGAAGAAACAAACAAGCACTTTGAAAATGTGTGGGTGCACTTTGGGATACAAAGGAACATCATCTAAAACATCGATACTGTATTGTTAAGTGCATTTTGGAATAGATTGTGGGATAAAATGGACACTAAGTTGAAGAGGTCTGCATATTTCCATCGACATACAAATGTGCATACAAAATTAGTCAATAAGACTTTGGTGTAGCTTTTCATAAGTTACAATCAGAAGCATCTGAAGACCTAGGATGAAAATATGATATATATACAATACTCTTATAACAGAGCAGTCCACACTTCTACTGGTAAATCACCTTTTGAAAAAAAAATGGGTATTTGAAATCTTCATCCTTATATGTTGTATATGGACAACAAGGAGGAGTGAGGGAGGACCTCACAAGAGATGCATTAAAAGAAGAAAAAAATGTGGACAAGATCAGGAAGATCCATTTACAAGTATAAGAGACACTAAAGAAGCCACATGAAAAGTACAAGGCTAAACATGACCAACACATAGCAGAGAGAACATTTAGAGTGGAAGACAGAGTATGGTTACAACGAAATAAGGAAATGATACATGGTCCTGGTAAGAAGATCAATGCTCTAGGGTATGGTCCTTTTGAGGTATTGGAAAAGGTGGGAGATAACTCCTATAGAATCAATATACCGCCATACATGCACATTTACTCAGTAATGTTTGTGGAGAATTTGAAACTCTATGAGCCTTCCATGTTGGATTAGAAGGTGGAGCAAGTCCTACCTTCCATAGAGGACTTAGCACTAGATTCTCAGGTAGAGTTAGTAGAGGACACAATTTTGTAGAAGCGATCTAGAACTACAAGATAAGGGAAGAATGACCTTTGGATGATTGGGTTGAAAATACAACTTCCAAGAAAAGCAAAGTGGTACTCCAGGGAGAACTTGGTAGAGGAAAATTTTCCTAACCTCATTTAGTAAATATTTTTGGGACCAAAGGATTTTCTAAATGGAGAGGTATGATATGGATTGGATCATCATATTATTTTTCATCTATATCGATCCTTTCAAAGTGGAAAAAATTGGAGGAATTAGCTTTAAGGGCCATTTTAGTGGCAGGTCCTAGTTTGGAAATTGGGGTCTAGAACCTTCTAGGGCCATTTTGAGGCATCAAACAACATTTTTGGAGTTAAAAATTTCCTAGCATATCTTGGAACCCATGATGATATTCTACACATCAAAACCTTTCCAACATTGCAAACATCAGATCAATCAGAGCTCATATGAAAAAGTCAATCCTTCCGCAAGTTGACATATCATGTTGACCACCATGGTACAAGAGGATGCCATGTCATCCCACGTTGCCCACGCATATGGGGTTATCCATGTATGTAATTTCAACAATACTCTAGAAGTTCCAAAACAGTATCACAATGGAGGGTTGAGGAAGTCAAAAACCTACCCCTAGATGGCTATCGGGTGATGTTAAATACTAGTCCACTAGGAGGAGAAGGGGTTCCATTATTTTGCATTGTATCTTTTTTCATATCTAAGAAAAATATACGAGAGTGATTGATCCAGATGGATCTCAGTGGCCATCCACATTTTCCACTGAATCACCATTTTGAGCATGTGTTTTTGATAAACCATGATATTCACCCTTTTGATGGGGAATGGAATGTAATGTCATCTTCATTCGTTAATTATAGACATCGTGTAATGCTTTCCTAGTGGTCTTATGTACATGCTTGTAACATAGAATTAATGCACCGGATCTCATTAGAACTATGTAGTTAAGCACACTTAAGATAGAGTAGTACTGGGATGGGTGACTGCCCGGGAAGTCCTAGTGTTTTGCATGCATATGGAATTTTATAAACTTAGTCCAATTTATCCCACATGCATCATGGGAATTGTTCTCCTCTCACTCTCTCATATATAATCAAGGTGAAGGAATCCCTTTAAGCATGCAATGGAGTGTTATGTAAATCTTGTTGTGAATGAAGCATAGCCAACATCTCTTTCATTTCATAGATAGGCTACCCCATTCTGCCAGTTTGTGTTCTACATTGTTTTTCTATCTTATTCAATAATAGAATTTGGGTTCAACTGTATTTCTTTGTTCTCTTCTATATTTTTGTGTATTTCATTATTATATCTCGGTTATATTTTTGTCTTCAAGTCGTTCTCAAAATAATATGGATCAATGATATTCAATGAGCATAAAAGAGGAGGAGAGATTATGTAGCATTCAATCAGGCCACAATGCCAAAGGTAATTCCACAAAGAGATATTTTTCCTTTGTACTTGCATCATTTCTATACCAAAGAAAAGAGAGTAGAGCAACCTCACCTTCTAACTAGGTTTTCTCTCGTATTAGGTTTCTTGGGTCATATATGTTACACATTATTTTGGTCAACCTAGTGATGCTTCTACAAGCATGTGTTCAAGCTCTCAAAAGGATATTTCTCATGAGAAAAGTGTCTGGTTTCCTCCTCTACAAAACTTTATTTTAGAAGGATGTCGCAGGCTGCATATAAGACACAGTGTAGAAATGCCTGATTTATGTAGGTTGCCCTAAATCTAGCTTGTAGAGTTTCTACAGGCTTCTCTATAGACAGGGTGCGGCGGTGTTGCAAGACTGAGAAAAGGATGAAGTTCACGAAGGTTCTAGAAGGGAATCTTCTAGAAAATGAAGTGGCATCCATATGGTTGGGATCCCACTCACTTCTCTGATTTGGTGGGATCATCCTAATCTCTTTAACCACTTCTCCTTCTCCTATATAATGATGGGTTTCTCATGAAAAAGGTTAAGCAAGATTAAGCAAGGAATTAATGAAAGAATAGACTGAAGACTGTGTGAGGAATCCTGTTTCAATTGATGCTTGAGGTCTCCATTTGTCCATCGAGATATTGTGGAACATCTTCATGCAAATTCAGAGCAAGTGTGTGTGTGTGTTGGAGCAAAGGGCCACTGAAAGGGAACCTTGCAACATCAAGGCGGTTTGGCTGTATCTTCTACTTTTACTTAATATAATACGCTGACATGTTTCTTTCCCATAAAATCGTTCTCATTTTATTACATGACTCCTTGATCACATGTTTAATTTTTCATTGAATATACTATTGTTTTTTTCACTTTGGTTGGTTTGTGTTATTGCAGATCTGATATCACAAGAGCACTGGAGCGGAGCAAGGACAACAAAGATATAAGGAAGTGATATTCAAAGGTATGTCACTCATTTCTTCTTTGATAGTAAATTCGATGATCATAACTTAGGGAAAGTGCCATGTCATGTCACGTTTTGTTTTAGATCTAGGTGGATCTAGGGAGATTAGTTTATGTTGGCATTTACTGATTTATCCAATAATAAAATTGGCGACTCCACTGGGGAACATATTGTTTTCCTAGTTTGTCTTGCTTTCTTTCTTTGATTGCTTGGGTTCTTTTTTCTGAGTCACTGGGAGATCCATCTTGACTCTTTCACTATTTAAATTCATTGGAAAACCTTCATACTTTTTATTTTTTTCATTTTTTATTTGATTTCCGCACCCTACTTTGAGGGACGGTGCGGCGATATAAGATCGACGCACCCTACCTTTTTGACACAGTGCAACGTTTCCACATTGTATTGGTTCTTTTTCCTGTGACAATCAAGGATAGATGCATTGTGTTAGTCTATAGCCTACGATGATTGTGAAAATTTTGATTTTTGATGGTTTTTCCTTACCCAGATCTTGGATTTGGTTTTGGGGTGAATTTTTGGGTTTGATTATGATCTGTTTACAGTCTGCTTGACAACTTTGAAACTACTTTTAGACATCTTTACTTTTTTTTCTTTTGAAATATTTGGTCTCTTGCTTTGAGTGTCTTTTAGTTACAAAGCATTGTTTTTTCTTTAGAATTTTTTGGTGGAAGAACTTATTTTTCTTTTATTGAATAATTCATGTTAAAAGAGAAAATTTGTTTGGGTTGATTTGTTTTATAGAGAGATTCTATTGCTTTTAGCTATCTTTGAAACACAAATTTTTAATTTATTGCTTTATATTAGATGGGGGCATCGTGTATTGGTGTACAGTCTATTTTGCTCATTTCTTGAGAATCTTGATATTGATGAGTTTAGTATATTTTTGGACATTGTACATTTGGGAATGATAAAAAAATTCTCCTTCTCGTAGCATAGATTTCATAAAAATGAAAAGATTGCATATTCATCTCTTTTCATAACTTTCAAGTCGGTCAAAACACCATATTGTTCACACCCTCTTCCTTTTGAGTAACAATAGCCTTAAAAATAAAACGCTTATAAAAATTGATTAGACATTTTTATATTTTCTGGTAGCAAACCTACATTAGATTAGTTGTAGGGATTTGGAATAGGTGTGAAAGATAACTTTCCAAAGCTGCAAACAAACATAGAATCTTGTGATAGGGAGAGTTTAAATCCACTTGCTACATTTTGTCTTGGGAATCCCTTCTAACACAAGGGTCAATCACAAGGTTGCATTAAGACTAGCAGAGTTACTTACCCTACTTTGTTGGTCTTGGTGTAGAGATTGTGTGTATTATGGGGGTCGCTTGAAGGTATACCCACAATGATGAGTGGAAGTCTTTCGAGTTGATTTCAGGCTAGATAACCTTCATTTACGCGTGGATCAAACTATCGACTGTTTCCCTAGGCATCATTGTTGTAGTTGGTAACCTTAGTGGCCTATCTCTTTAGGGTGTTTACACAAGGTGACTATGGAGGGGAAAGTCTTCATGGTACCTGGAATCAACATTGGCCAAACTCACTCGGGCTCCTTGGAGGGTATACCCACGATTATGTGTGGGAGCTTGCACCAAGGTGTAACTCTGTTAAGCAGGTTCTCAATGTAACTTTTCCACCCGCTCTATCTCATCCCCTTCTTACATTGTTTCTACGACATTGGATTTCATCACCAACTAGTGTGTTCATTGTGAGAAGGTTTTGTTTTCTTATTTGCTTCCTAGATTTTTAGCATGTATTGTTTGTTTTCCCTAGTGGACTCTAGATTGGATATTTATTTAATGGCATCAGTTCCCGGAATGACCAATGAAGGAACCCCTTTTCCAGGGGAACCTTTCGTTTTTCCTTCTTATGGAAACATTGGTCCTCCTCACATCGCTAATTTGAGCCTTCCAGGTCTCACAATTGGATTACCGGTATTGTTGTTTTCCTCTCAAGTAATACTGAATGAAACAAGTGCTTCAGTTGTGAGCACTTCCCCTCAAGAAAATCAACCTCATGTTGATCCTTCACCTTCTTCACCAGTAAGATCTTCTTCACTTGCAAGGTCCTCTTTTGTTTCATCTTCTTCACCGAGTGAAATATATGTAGCTAGTAACCAGGTGGATAAGAAGAAGAAGAAAAATAAACAAGGGTCTAGACTTCCAACCACTGCCGAACATGTTGGAAAGAAACCAGTCACTGTTGATCATGATGGGAGTGTTGATGATGCCAAGATCACCCAAAAAACCTGTAAGCCCAAGTACCCTTGAAAGCTTTGTAAAGGTAGAAATCTTATTAACGATTTCCCTGGTTTATCTAAGGTCATCGAAGCATGGTCTACAACTCCTTGCCAGTCTATGTCGTCAGCCTTTGAACAACATGTTGATGACCTCCCATCAACTAGTTAGGATACCGTTGAGAAGAAGAAAAGTAGAGTCAAGTTCCTGTGTATGTTATGGAAAGGGAGTCATCTAACTCACCTTTTCCCTTGTATGGATGAAGCCTCAAAATTACTGGAAGACATGACTATTTCACAGCCTCAACTTCCAACTGCTTACCGTAAGCTTTCTCTCAACCCCTCTGTAGTTGATGGAATGATTAAGCTGGTCCCTTCATCGATCAATCTGGTTGATAATGTTGTCAATATGGTCACATCCTTAGTTGAACTAATTGACAAAGTGGTTGATCTGATTCCTTCCTCGATCAATGCCACTCTCCCGCCAGAGAGTGAAACCCAAGCAGTAAATTCATTTCCACCTGTCGACCCCATTCTCCCCTTGGAGAATGAAACCCAAGTGGTCGATTTGACGACATTATCAGTTGATCCCACTCTCCTGCTAGAGAGTAAACCCGACACTGCACATGTTTTTCTCGTTGATACAAAATCTACCCTGCTAGGGGGCATTCCTCCTTCTCCCATGGAACCCCCTCCAAGCAATGAGGCCATCCTTTTTTATTAGGGTGTGCTAACTAGACCTCATCTTCCCTCTCACATTCCTTTCAATATTACAGTAAACATTTTTGGTCTAGGCTTTCCTCATACATTGATAGACGAAGGCTCGTCCATTAGTATTTTGTCCTCTCTTTCTTGGAAAGATTTGGGTTATCCTCAGCTTGTACCGGTTACCCAGACTCTGTTTTCTTTTAACAGAAGAACTAGTCACCCTTTAGGGATCCTTCCTCAGTTTCCCATAACTTTGGGAGGGAAAATTGTCTTTGTTGATGTCATGGTAGTCCAAGATCCCTTAGATTTCGATTTACTTCTTGGGCGAGATTATGTCTATTCCATGAAAGCTATTGTGTCCACTCTTTTTCATGTGATATCTTTCCTGCATGATGGAAGAATGGTGACGATTGATCAACTTTTGTTTTTTGGCCCTGTCTTAACCATCAACTCGATGACCTCCCTAAATGGTTCGTATATGCAGTCAATATCGCCCCCTCCACAAGTCAACTATGTGGTATTGTCTCCCATGCCTTCAATTGTCGATGTATATGAGCCTCTCATTGTAAGCTCAATCTCTTATGACTTAGATATGGTAGTTGACATGGTAATATCTTTAGTAGGGCTATTGGATCTTGATATCCTTACCCCTATCATGGCCCTTGACATGTGTTCCTTCCAAAGTGTGTTTCTTTCGTCCAGTGAAGATCTCTTGGAGGCCATGACCGAGTTCTTTCCCTTGACATGGTGTCATTCCAGAGCACTATCCTTTTGGAAGTCATGATCAAGAAGAGAGTCGGTGAGAATGGATTTCTCATTTCAAGATCATTAAAAAATGAAACCATCTTTGAGCATGGTTTTCTGATTTCAAGCTCGTTAAAAAATGAAACTAGTTGTGAGGGTAGTTTTGCATCTCTGTGGAAACCTCGTTAAAAAATGAAACAAAGGTTATGAGCATAGTTATTCTCCTTTGCCAAGATCGTTTAAAAATGAAACAGAGGTCTAGGGATTGAACCTGGATTCTCGAGCATAGTTTTTCTTCTTTATGGCAAACTCGTTAAAAAATGAAATCAATTTCCCCCTTCTTCGATTGAGTCAAGTACTTCATTATGTATAGTATTTGAAGATTCATTTCATATTCCTGTGTCATTGGATGAGATGAAGCTTGGGGGGTAATGCTTCCAACCTCTAGAGTTCATGCTGAAGTCGAGCCACTAGCTTCTTAAGCCAGGGGCTAAGTACCAACCATCCCTGGATTACGCGTTGGGAACCATCAAGCATAGTTTTTACTTTGGTTCAAGATCATGTAAAAATGAAACACAATATCATAAGAAGAAACCCTTTTCCATTGATGTCAAAGGGGGAGATGTTGCAGAAAAAGGAAAAATTGCAGATAGAAGGAAGTTTGTAGGCAAGGGGAGTATCATAATTGACTAAGGGTTGCCATCAATGACAAAGGGGGATATTGTTGTAAATATTTTTGTCATTGACGTCCAATATAGGAGAATACTATAGATTTCCAAGATAAAGATTGCAATATGGATATTTATGGAAATATGTTTTTGGATTTTTGATGCTCAGTTTGGATACCCCATATTTGAAGGAATTTTTACTCTAGATAACTAGCTCAAATGGGAGCTAGGTTATATGGTTGGAAATATTATTCTAATACATTTCCAATGGTATATGGAAATCCCTCTAAATCCTTAGGAATGAGAAGATATGATTTTTTATGTCAAACAACCCAGCTACAAATTTTAGGTCGGCCCAACCAGTATTTACAGATCGACCTTAAAAATGAGCACATAAACACTATGAATATAGGATAGATGTGCACATTTGAAGAATATCCAAGCAAGAGATCAAATTTGAGGTGTGCAAAATAGATATGAGGTGCACTAAAGGAGATGGGGTGTATTTTTGGGGTCTAAAGGTGTGCAAGAGGAGTTCTCTTGGGGTTTTGTTGTTCTTGAGGTGCGCTAAGAAGAACCAAAGGTATGTGATGCTACAAAGTGTATTGTATTGAGGTTGTGATGCTATAGTCTAGGATTATATTCCAGAAATGATGCTATGATGTTTTCTAGAGAATGAAGGCTAAATGTGACTAGGTTTTGAAGGTTTGTCTATGGTATGAAAAATGTAGGTGAAATCAGAAGTACTATGTTTATGAATATCTTAGGTTAGTTCTTATACAAGTCTTACTGAATTGGTGCTCAACTGAGGCGATTGGTCTCTCTAGTAGGTTGGTGACTACACAATATCTTGTTGAGTTGATGCTCAAATCAAGAGATTGGTGTATTTAGTAGGTTGGTGCCTACAAGCTTTGTAATGCTATGTTTGTGCCTATAGACATTTATAAAGATAATTCTTTATGGTTTTCTCATGATTGAGTTTCCATGTTAAAATATGTGCATTATGATTTGAGTTTATATGTGATTATTTTTTCTCGGATAATGAATTATTGATGAATGGTTGAATA